>JAJHSJ010000006.1:65260183-65304678 GCA_021015155.1 Magnolia officinalis | reverse complement strand
TTCTTACAAAACCCTTATCACCATATCTTCTAAAATATGAAAAACCGATGCAGGACATGGACAATTACATGATTGTAACATGTGACCCTTGATAAGCAGGAAATGATATGTGTGGCATACAATCCCAAATGTATGTCTTATCCACACCATCCATCATTTTGGATCATTATTTTAAGACATGAACCTAAAAAGAGGCATATCCAAATCTCAAGTGGACCACAACATGAAACATTGGTGATTGAACACCCATCATTAAAAACTTCCTAAGGCTCACTATAATGTTTACTTGACATCTAATCTATTTGTTAGCAGACTTGGATGAAGGAAAACACCAACATCAGCTTGATGCAAAACTTTTGTGGCTCCAATGAATTTATAACTATGGGTGTTTAATCACCATCGCTGCTTGAAGTGTGGTCCATGAGAGATTTGGATCTGCCTCATTTTGGGATCACACAAGTATAAAAATGGATGGACAACGTCTATAAAATACATAAATCATGATGAGCCCATAGATCATTGTTCAGATTTGTACTATCAGTATGTAATCCGTGTGTCGACCCCTCACACAATGAGGTTCAAGCATGAACCACTGAAACAGTGGCATAATAAGAGAATATGCGTAGTCAATCAAGAATAAGTTGTCTTTTCTACACTTAATTGGCTCTATCAATTTAGTGCTCATCCCCACATGCAGCCATTGTAAGACTATATGAAATTGATAAGTGAGTTTTAAGAAATAATTTAAAAGCAGGAGGTTTCTAGTCCATAGCTTAAGCGCGCGAATCAGGTACTACCGTTGCTTGTTCGAAGCTCGGGATAGGCAGAGGCTCCGAGGGCTAATGAGGGGCCACAGTGATGTATGGACTTTATCCACACCGTTCGTTCATTTTTTCATATTATTCTAAAATAATATCTTAAAAATAGAGAATATCGAAGATTTAAATGGACCACATGGTGGTGATTAAATTTATACCGTTGAAAATTTCTTAACGGCCACAGAAGTTTTAGATCAAGATGATATTTGTTTTTTCACTTCATCCAGGTGTATATGACCATATCAAAGGGTTAGATGGAAAATAAACGACACAGTGGACCCTAGGAAAGTTTCAACAGTGGGTGTCCTTAGCACCGCTGCTTCCTATGGTGTGGTCCACTTGAGCCTTCAATCTACCTTATTTTATTTCCATTTATTCTATATTGATATGACAAAAGGGATGGACGGTGTGGATAAGATTCATACATCACGGTGGCTCCTCAGTGGCCCTTGGAACCTCCACCTGTCTCGAGCTCCGAATAGGCGGGGGTAGTACCTAATTCGCGCCCATAGCTGAAAAGACAAGTGGCCATATGGAACGCATGTTTTCGGCATTTAAGAGAAACTATAGGACTGTAATCCTCTGCAACATACCTAAGCTCTGTCGAGCCCATCATATTATAAATGTGAAACCACTCCATCCCATCAGCTACTCTCTCGATGCCAGGCCTGGGCTTAATTAAAAGTAACCATATCTACAACTCAGGTGGTCCACACCATAAAGGAACAAGGTGGATCCCCGGATACACCCACGTCGGTGGATCCCTGACTGTGGGGCCACCACGATATATCCGCTGGATCATTTTAGGACTTGTCCTAAATTATACAGCAGATGTAAATTTCAGGCCACAGTGGAAGAAACAGTGGTGATTGACCTTCGAAACTTTTGGATAAAGTAGATATTTGTGTGGTCCTTTCATCCAGGTCTTTGTGGCCTTGTTGCATCCAAATCTTTGCGACCTTGTAAGAAGGTTGGATGGAAATTCACATTTTTTGGTTCACTTTGATGGTGGACAATTAACCACTTATTTTTAAAAAACTAGGATTGATAAAGCATGACAACTTAATCCCTTTATCTTTAGTCCGGGGCTTTATATCCCATGGGTAGGACCTCGATCGACCCCCTCGTGAGCCCCAATTCGCATGGGTTTTGCCTCACATGAGTCACCTGCCTCATACTGATGGGGCCCACCTTACATGAGCCACCCGCCTCAAATGGGCTACCCACCCGGAATGTGCCCCTGTATCTCACAGGCCACCCCACTTGAGCCCAGTATGAAAATGGTCATGCATTAATCACCCTCAGTAAGGAGTCTCGAACACGAAACCTCCCTCTCTAATACAACTTTGATAAGTTTTTAATTGTAGGCTTTCAATCACCATTCTTTCCTGTAGTGTGGTCTAGTTGAGGTTTCAATTTGCTATATTTTTTAATCGTACCTATTGTGGGGAAATTCAAACTGGTTTGCCGTAGAGGAACTGTAACCAATCATAAGAGAAATGTCTAGAAAATGAGTCGATTAGAGTACCAGGATGAGCTTCCTGGGCTGATAGGGCATGAAGCTTGGAAGATATAGTAAGTGACTCTCCCAACAAAAAGATAAGCCCTGAGCCGACCCTAAGCTGAGTTGCTTAAGGGTGGAGCTCGATTCGGGGAATCATCTCCCAAGCTGACAAGATCGAGTATAGCCAGAGGCGAGACAGAAAATCTGGAGAGAATCCTGAAATTGCGGTTTTATTGCTACAAAGTGAAGCTTATATATATGACTAATGTCCTAAAGGGGGAGTGAATAAGACTTTTAAAATTTTAACTAAATAAACAATAATCACTCACTTCTAATTATTCAAACAAACTAATAAAAACAAGGAGTGGATTTATCAAATATACAATGGTGAAACATCATGTAGGCATTCTATTAAACATGTTTGCAGTAGTTAAGATAGTCATTCACATCATTCGGCAAAATATAACAGTTATAAGTAAAAAATCATTCAGCTCATTGCACACGATGTATAGTGGTTCGGCTACATGACTACTCCACTCCTGGCTGACTTACTCTCTCCTAGAGTTTACTAAATATCACTACCTAAATGGTTTTAAATTAGGTTTCCCATAAACCTTTAACCTACACAAGATCTATACGTTTTACATTTGTCGATGACCTACAAAAGGTCTTAAAGAGTTTGGATCAAACTCAAATAAGACGCCCTACACAAGGATGAAAAATGTATGCTCCCATCGGAGGCCTACACAAGGACCTGACGTGTTTGGTTGGTCAAACTCTGAAATCCAATCCTACATAAGAATCAATTTTCAGGAAAATGGACTTATAAATAACTTTCTTACCTAAAGTAGATTAGCACCCTTAAAGCGCCTTGTTGAAGATATTCCTCAATTACGAAAGCATCGTCTTCAATTCCCTTGAATCGCAACCTTGAAATGGATTTGCCTTTACTAGTGTTGAGGTACAGATGAAGGGTAGGTGAATCATAACTTAAGATGAGAGATCTTTAAGGATACGGCTAGGATTCCTAAAAACTAGCATTTAAAGCCCTTTAGCACAAAATATTTTCCATTAAAGATGCGTGCTAGAGCATTAATGAATGTTGGAGTTCATATTTCAATCCAAGCATTGATATCTCAATAAATGTGATTTATCACAAGGATTGAATAATGAACTCCATGAGGGAATGTTACGCCCTAACTCGGAAAACGGGCTCACAAATTCCCGATCGCCGAATCCGGTGCCGACAGCCTCCGTAGTACCGCATTCTTGGCCCCAGCTCCCTTACACCAGATTCCGATCCTGAGATCCTACAAGGAGGATTTCCAGTATGATTTTTTTTTTTTTTTTTGTAATGGAGCATAACCAAGTCACAAAACAACATCATCATCACATATCCACTAATATAATCATTTGGATACAATGTTGAAAGGGAAATACATATGTCAAAATCAAAGCTCCAGAGGATAGCTACATGCTCCAAGCTCAATTCTGCTGCAACCTAATGCCACCTGCACGCATCTATCATGCATAAGCTTACAAAAGCTTAGAGGGTGGTGAAAGTGTGTGCACAAGATAAGTGCCAAGTATATCATAAAGCCCATAAATCATACATCATCGGAATAAGCGGAAATAGTGGAGTAAGGATGCAATGTGATATGCGGTACGAATGAAATGACCATGCTGGAATGTGGAGTAGGGATGATAGTACGTAGTATCGCAAGCTACGAGGCCCACCACAAGGGACTTCTATCCAAACTAGTCTCATACCTAAATTTGGATAGTCCGACTCGATGTGGTAAACTCCTGATCTCAGGTTAGTCGCGCACCCAACCGAAATCCTGGTCATGCGAAAATATACGTAACAAATAGTTACGCACCACCAGCCCCAGTGGATAGTGAATGAATGAATGTATGGATATGCAATTCCTGCTCAATAAGTCCACATATCAGTACGGTTGCTCTATGGAAAAATCACCAGGGTCTATTACACTCCACTCTGACTACCTCCTCCCTAGATTCACAGCCCAGTGAGTGGAAGAGACCTCACTATCTGCTTAGCCAGTAGTCTACCAATACCTACCCGGCTCGTTGATAGCGGACCCATTTACGAGCTGGTCATACTCAGCCTATCTTATAGCCCCCTCACTAGGGCAGATAAGGCCACACCCCCTCCCAACCGACCACGACATAGTGGGATACGCGACCTACTGGTATTCGGCACTCGGGCGCTCATGTTCCACTCGGTCTAGACGTTGGGGCTACTCCTGGCCTCGGAGGTTCTAGGATTTTCACCCAAGGACATCCTAAGTGCCCATAGTGTTAGAACCAAATATTTTCGGTGTCCCATCTAGCCATCCATGATATGTCTGTGGAGGCCACGACCCTGATGTCGCTAGGGCGTACAATAATCAAGTCACACATATGCGAGATGCATGAGTCACACTATCCAGTCATGCAGCAATCCTGCGCATACAGCGCGATAATGTGGGCACTCTGTCTCATAAGAAGTCCCGTAAATAGTCTGTCCAATGGTGTATGCTATGATCAAACATTCCTCATATCAGGCATACATATGATGCGTATGGGCATGAATCATGAAGTTATGCTAGACATTTTATGAACTATGATCTTCACAATGAAGATAGGCCTAGACGGCCTACGCACAGCAATTACGGGCCTATCAATGGGCCCTAGGGAGAAGTACAATGCGGACATTTAACCAACATTATCCTTACAATGTGGACGTCAAACCAACATTTCTTTCAAGGCATGGCCCGCCAAAAAGGTCAACACATAAACCACAATGGAATCAATTACAATGGGCCTCAACCCATGGGCTCCAAATACATCACAATGGGCCTCAACCCATGGGTCCTATACACATCACAGTGGGTCTTAACCCACGAGCCTTTATACATCACAATGGGTCTCAACCCATGGGCCCTAAAACATCACAATGGACCTCAACCCATGGGAACTAGAATACATCAAAATGGGCCTAATCACATGGTCCTCATATATGTCAAGGTGGCCTCAACAACGGGCCTCATACACATGACGGTGGGCCTCAATAACAGGCCCTCATACACATCAAGGTGGGCCTCAATAATGGGCCCTCATACACATCAAGGTGAGCCTCAATAACGGGCCCTCATGCATATCAAGGTGGGCCTTAATAATGGGCCTTGAATACATCACAATGGGCCTCAACCCATGGGCCTCAAATACATCACAATGGGCCTCAACCCACGGGCCCTTATACGTCACAATGGGCCTCAACCCATGGGCCCTAATACATCACAATGGGCCTCGCCAAATGGTTGGATGGTTTGGATACAACACATGCATCATGGTGGGTCCCATAGGGATGGACGGCATAAATGAAGTACATACCTCATGGTGGATTCCACACTAATGGAAGGTGTGGATTACAAAACATACATCAGTGGTCCCATGTGGGGCCCACCATGACATATAACTACCATCCAATCTATTTAATAAGGTCACACAGACCAAAAATAAATAATAAATAAATATTATATTTATCAAGACTTGTGGAACCAGGGAGGTCCCAAGGGCAGATGTTCAATCCTCCACTGCCTTTTTGCTATGTGGTCCACTTGATAGGCAGATCTGCCTCATTAGTCTCAAGCCTTAAGGCTAGCCCGCCATCAGAATGGACAGTTTAGATCGATCCCCAACATCAAAGGCGGGGTCCACTGACCGTCTAGTGGCCCATGGCGGATGGCATGTATAAAACACTTACACAGTGGGGGTTCCACCGTCCGTGGATAGTGTGGTGTATAACACATACATTCGTGTGGGTCCAACCGTCCACTGCCTGTGGACGGTAAGAATAAAACACATGTATCATTGTGGGTCCCACGTGGGGCCCACCATAACGTTTGCTTTCCATCCAATCCGTTGAGAAGGTCACATGGACCCAGATGAATAGGAAAAACAAATTTCATAATGTTCCAAAACTTTTGTGACCACAAAAATGGTTTTAATGGCAGCCGTTAAATCACACTGTTTCCTATGATGTGGGCCACCTGAGCCATGTACATTGCTGATTTTTGGAGGGGGCCCACTTCAGGAAGGGGCCCATCGAATACACGGAGTAGATGGTCGCCACACATCACGGTGCTGTTCGCCTGCTAAAACGCAGCAGCAGCAAGCGTTGCCTCCTTTTATTTTATTTTATTTTTTTGAAAATTGTTTTCCCGTGGTTTTTCATGCGTGGGGCCCCGCATCGGAAGAATCCGCTCCTGCCATTGCACTCTACGGGTCAAGACAGATCAAACGAGCCCCATATTCAACGTGTTTCGGGCGTAGAAAAATTTAAATGAATTTAAATGGTGATTCACTATTTTCAAAGGTATGACTTGCCAGAACCTCAGATGGGCTCTGTTGTTCAGTTCAACGCCTAAATTATGAAAAGGGTAAGGCCCACATGACTTGGACGGTTGGATAAGACATACATCAAGGTGGGGTACATCCGAGTGGGCCACACAGCCACATCATCATACACCAAAAAATAAATGAAAACGGGAGGGAGGGAGAGAGAGACACGCACGTGTGATGGAGGGAGCCCGATACTATGGGCCCTCCCTTTTCATAATTTAAAACATACATCAAGGTGGGTCTCAATACATATAAGCCCACCGATCAAAATCAACGGTGGAGATCCTTTCTCCACCAAAATAGAAGGTCTAGACCAAAATAGAAGGTCTAGATGACCCATTTTCAAGCTAGAAAATAAACATCATGATGGGTCCATGGAGAATGACCCATCATGGGATGATCATGAAGATCAAGGTGGGCCATCGGCCACATCTTAGGGTCTAAAGTGAGATCTATACCATCGATCGGTAGGCCTCACTGGCCCATCAAAAAACATGAAAACTAGCCTATAGAAGCACCCACCGTTTGATCTTCTTGGTCCGTTGGAAAGCCGATCTCCTTGTGTCTCACTTTGATGGTGGAAGATGAGAAATGAATAGCTAGGATGAAGGTTTTTGGGATGGGAAAGTGGGCCACATACATCATGTACACTTTTCTCTCCATGGGAAAGCTTGGACGTGCACTTTTTTGCTCTCTTTGGTTGCTTGGAAATTGTGTAGAGAAATAAGAGAGATAAATGAGATGTTAAGAGAGAGAGTGATGGGTGTGAGTGATGGGTGAGGTGATGTTGTACTTAACATGTATGGGTGTGTAAGAGAGAGGGTGAGAAAAAGTTGACTTGGTGGTTGCTTGACTTGGGGAGAAAGAAAGCATTGATTAATTGATTTGAGTGATTGATTGATGGGACATAATGTAGAGATTCTCTTGGTATTGCAACCGTGCAACGTTTCTTTAAAATAAACGTCGGCCCACATCTCTAGGCCAGGGTATTGGATCGGTGTACGAGTCGCGGCGTTGGAACCGTGGCAACGGTGTGGTCAAAATGGTACAAGTCTCGAATTAAGCCGACTCGATTCTATAGGATACGACTTAGGGTCATACGCAAACATTGATTATAAGTCACGGATTGCCGAAATTTGTCGAGAAGGATCACGGGAGCCGACGGAACAGTACGGAATAGGATACGGGCCTCACAACTCTCCTCACCTAATAAAAATTTCATCCTCAAAATTTAAAACACGACATAACCAATACAGAGTTTGCAACGGAGGAAAATCCTATCGCTATAGATATAATCATCAAACACCTAAGAGATGGGGGCAACGCCCACAAATATCAGCCTCTTACTCCCAAGACGCCTCGTCAGCACTATGATGATCCCACTGAAACCACGAATCCTGGATCAGAAACGATCGAAACTGAAACGCTAAGCAGCCTCATAATCTCAACAATAGGGAGCTATGTGTAACGCCCTGAAAATCGGGGGTCGAGCATAAACTCAACTCCGAGTTCCAGAACATCACTTATGCAACAAAAAGAATGATGATTGAATGTTGACTGTATTCGTGCATTGAACATGAGTGAGATTAAGCCAAAACAGCATATCATACTCCAGAGACAGTTAAATTGCAAGCGGAAGACTGTGATAGATAGATAAAATATATACTTATGATGAGTCTCCGGAGTGTGATAACATTACCAGGTTAATAAATACAAGTACAGTTCTAAAATGTACCAAATGTGAGGAAGTGTAATGCCTCCTATCCCATGTACCATAGCCCCGTCAATACAATATCAGGTCTTCATTGACCTGCCAGAGAGATACAGATAGGAGAATTCCTCCTATCATCACAGAAGTAGTCCGGCTCTGCTTCACAAGCATCGCCATCACCTGAAACTCAACAAATCTGGTGGGTGTTCGGAACACCGTCCCGTAACGTGGGAGTGAGTGATCAACTCAGTGGAACAGTAAAGCATAAGTTAACATGTTATCAAATCAATCAAGCAGTAATGATAAAGCAGTACAAATCAAGCATTTCTAACTACTCTTGTTAAATGCAAAAATGATATGACATGATGCTGTATGCCCTTGCCAAACCACCCTCAAGCGACATCATCTTACGTTCGCGAATGCTTACTCCCTCAGTGCGCCACATCTACAAAGCACATGCGGTGCGATGATGCTCATGATTACCAAGTTTTATTAGTCCATTTCAAACAGCAGTATTGGGAAACTAAGGTACCTCCCTTGTATCATTCCCAAACATGATCCATTCTAGGGTCGTCAATCCTAGATAATCTCATACGATATTATGGTTTGAGAAGCGTAGTGAAGGCATCGCAAAGGGCTCATCACCCGTCAGCGCGGATACAGATCTCACCGTATGCGGCTCAATTGCTGGCCGTCAGCTCGAGTACAGGTCTCACCGTACTCGGCTCAATCACTAGCCGTCAGCTCAAGTACAGGTCTCACCGTACTCGGCTCAACTCACACTCTAGTTGCTGTGAAAGACTCGTGGCCAATCACAGACCCTTGGAGTGTACTCGATGATACCATGGAGGACTCGTCGCCCGTCAGCACGAGCACAGATCTCACCGTACTCGGCTCTCGCCGAAGTATCGACAGCTCGAATATAGTGTCCCATACCACCGTATTCGGCTCACGAGTTGGTTGCGCAATGGTCACTACGGGGAGGCACATGGCCCCAGCGTAGGACGACAGCTCGACCACGGTGTCCCATACCACCATGCCCGGCTCATGCGTCTTAGCGGATCGAGGTACCATGGTTAAAACGGGGATCGCCACTGGTAAGTTTGGTACCCTAGGTTCAAGCAGTAGCGACCAAACAGGGTGAACATACATAAGGCAGATCGGGTTACTTGATGAGCTCGACTAGCACGATCGCCCGTTGAGCTGCACGACATGAAGTGCATAAACAACTTCGTGTGGCCTAGCCACTGCCGACAGGCAACGCACGACTCGAGTTCGTCGAACACATCCCACGTGGCAAATGAATCTCAGCCACGAGTTCAATCCCGTTACCGATTGCCTGGACTATAATCATAGCCCCAAACACAATCAATTACAGAGATATAAAGCAGTAATGGATCAGGATTCAAATCATACAATCAGTCTGGTATTATCCGTTTAGGGCTGCCAGGGCTGTTGCACGCACTCGTTGCTCCGCTCCCCCATCACCCATGACGGATCATACAACATAAATATAAATTTAAACATATGCATTACATAGTTAAAATCATAAAACAGCTGAGCATGTTATGAAGCACAACACAAGCATGAGTTTGTGCATGTTCAAATCCTAATCACACAACTATCAAAGGAGATCATACACATAGTGAAAAGAGGTTGAGAATCATATCTCAACACCCTTATATATTACAATTTGCCAACTACTACACATTCAGACATTTCAAGAAACACTTAAACAAACATACATCAACATACATGACATATGTCGATCACATAGGCATTAGGCCAAATCCTTTCGCTAGGGAGTTGCCCCAAACATAACACGCGTACACCCACGACGGATAGTCATGGCAAGCAGGAATCCAAGTTCCATATCCATTCAGCCATTTCCACAAACACTTGGGCCACACATTTTAGCATATATAGTGTATACTGGCCGTGGCGTGATTTAGGGCAAATCCTTTCGTCAAAGGGATATCGCCATTACAACAATCATATATCCATGACAATTAGTCATGGCGAGCACGAATGAGAATGCTATACTCATTCAGCCATTTTCACAAACACTTAGAATACACTATTCCAACATACCTAGTGTATGTTAGCAAACATGTATTAGGGCTATTCTTTCGCTAAGCGGTTATTTTATCCGCGTATACCATATTCATACAACAATTAATCATGACAATTATATTTCCAAAATCCGCACGTATGCGGTATTTCTAAAATACGCAATTTCAACATACATGACATTTACACATGATCATGTATTTTTGCGATCCCTTTCGCCAAACTAGCATTTTATCCACACATGATATAATCAAACATTAAATAAACATGTCAAACATTTTCCCAAGAAAAATACGTATACGGTATTTCTACGTATATCTAGAGTATGTGAAAATCCATATTCTTTATCGCTAATCGAAACAGGAAACGGAAAGCACTTTGTACATGTGCATTTGCATGCAGATCATGAATCTATCATTATCTGACATTGAAAGCGTTGAAAAACGTAACTTATACGCTTAAAGTCCTCACCTTTGGTCGTAGAATCGTAACGGAGACGATAGGTTTGCTAAGCTTCCGTATTCGGCAGTTTGGCAACCTAGAGAACGAAATAGGTTAGCTATTTCACAACCTACAACAGTCTAAACCCCAAAACAGGTTAGGGTTAGGGTTTCTTACCTAGAAACGGGGCTGGAATCGCCGGAAAAGCGATGAGAGAACGAGATGGTGCAGCCCGTGTGGTGGCAGGGAACGACGGCAGGGAGTTTCTCCCACTTCTCCCTCACTTTCTCTCTCTTTTCCCTCTCTCAAATCCAAATTCGTATGGCTGGAATGGGAGAGGGTTTAAGGTCCTTATATAGCCTCAAAACTCACCGAAATAGACTCCTGTTCAAAGGTTACTGCTAATATAGGTATTCCGTCACTTTCCAAGCTCAAAAGGGGTGTTTTGGTAGCCCTCATTGAGCCAAACGTCAGACTTAAGCTCACCACACATGGATCTATGAGGGATTACGTTTTCGACTCGAACGGATTCCCAGATCGCACGTGGCGGACCACTTTCAGTTCAACGGTCAGTGGGCCACGATCCGAAATTCCAAGTACATGTAAATGTTCCTGAAATTTTTCTTAATCCGAGGGTGTAATTTGGTCTGATTCTGACGGTCTGGTTGCTTAATACTGATGCACAAGCGAATGGTGCCAGATCACTATTCTAGATATTTATTTTGGAAAGGGAATAGTGTTTTTCACACTCCCTCGCTCCGGATCGAAATAAATGGCCGTGGGACATCGGAATCGCCTGATTTTTGAGATGATTGTCAAGCCCAGTGGGGCGGTCCTGGTTCCTTAGCTTCGTGTTAATCGGACTCCCGATGTGCGATCTAGACCTCATACGAAGTTTCGTTTCAGTCCCGAGAGCAGACGGGTAATGAGTTCGGTTCTAAACTTTAGGGTAACCTAGAGTCACATGTTTTATAAGTTATGGGTCTTGCAGATCGTATTTAAAGCGATCCCAACGGATTCCATGGCTAATCGAGTTTGCACTTAGTTAACTTTGTTAAATTTCTAAAGGATTTAATCCTAATTGTTTTCTGGTTGAGATGGTACTTAGGCCTTTGCAGTTTGTATATAAAGTGATCCAAGTTTTACTACTTAGCTAGTTTAAGTTAGTGTCTAGGGCAAAAGTGCTTTGAAAAATTGAAAGCACAAGGTAGGAAAGGGGTGGGATTTGTGAAGGAAATGGGTTCAGAAACGATTTTAGACTGTGGGGTTCAGTTCTGACGAAATAATAAGGTGGTAGGAGCAACCCATTGCCTAAGGACATCTAATCCCAGGTTGGCAAAAATCCGGGATGTTACACTATGTCAGAAAGTTTCTAAGTCATTCGAACTAGGGGATCTAACCATTCTAAGTTATCAACAATCATAGAGTGTAAGGTAGCTATCAGCAAATATATGATGTTATCCTTAAGTATTCACAAGTTATGCTCTAATACCAACTTTTGTCACGTTCCAACTCGGAAAACGGGCTCACAAAATTCCTGATTGCCGAATCCGGTGCCGATAGCCTCCGTAGTATCCTATTATTTGCTCCCAACGCCCATACGCCAGATTCCGATCCTGGGATCCTACAAGGAGGATTTATAGTATGATATATATATATATATATATATATATATATATATATATATATATATATTTGTAATGGAGCATAACCACAAGCATAACCAAGTCATAAACAACATCATCTTCACATATCCACTAATATAATCATTTCGATACAATGCTGAAAGGGAAATACATATATCGAAATCAAAGCTCCAGAGAACAGCTGCATGCTCCAAGCTTAACGTTGTTGTAACCTAACGTCACCTGCACGCATCTATCGTGCATAAGCTTACGAAAGCTTAGAGGGTGCCAAGTATATCATAAAGCCCATAAATCATACATCATCGGAATAAGCGGAAATAATAACATGATCATGAATCATACGATATCAGAGTACGCGGAAATATACTGAAAAGTCCATGAGTGCTATCAGCCGTACCAGGGTCATGCGATGCAAAACATAATAAGACAATAACGGATGTTGAGGATGCAATGCAATATGCAAATCCTAACGAGCCACGAACAGCATCAATCTCATCTAGGCCATATAAGTGCAAAGACATAGTAACCCAAAATGTTAAGTACTGCGGATGCAATGTGATATGCGGTGCGAATGAAATGACCATGCTGGAATGTAGAGTCGGGATGATAGTACGTAGTATCGAAGGCTACGGGGCCCACCACAAGGGACTTCTATCCAAACCAGTCCCTTACCTAAATTTGGATACTCCGACTCGATGTAGTAAACTCCTGATCTCAGGTTAGTCGCCCGCCCAACCGAAATCCAGGCCATGCGAAAATATACGTAACAAATAGTTACGCACCACCAGCCCCAGTGGATAGTGAATGAATGAACAAACGGATATGCAATTCTTGATCAATAAGTCCACATATCTGTACAGTTGGAGAAATCATCGAGATCTATTATACTCCACTCCGACTACCTCCTCCCTAGTTGCACAGCCCAGTGAGTGAAAGAGACCTCACTATCCGCCTAGCCAGCAGTCTACCAATAACTACCCGGCTCGTCGATAGCGGACCCATTTACGAGCTGGTCATACTCAGCCTATCTTATAGCCCCCTCACTAGGGCGGATAAGGCCACATCCCCTCCCAACCGACCATGACACAGTGAGATATGTGGCCTATTGGTATTTGGCACTCGGGCGCTCATGTTCCACTCGATCTAGACGTTGGGGCTACTCCTAGCCTCGGAGGTTTTAGGATTTTCACCCAAGGACATCCTAAGTGCCCATAGTGTTAGAACCAAATATTTTCGGTGTCCCATCTAGCCATCCACGATGTGCCTGTGGAGGCCACGGCCTTAATGTCGCTAGGGTGTGTAATGATCAAGTCACACATATGCGAGATGCATGAGTCACACTATCCAGTCATGCAGCAATCCTGCGCATACAACGCGATAATGTGGGCACTCTGTCTCATAAGGAGTCCCATAAATAGTCTGTCCAATGGTGTATGCTATGATCAAACATTCCTCATATCAGGCATACATATGATGTGTATGGGCATGAATCATGAAGTTATACTAGGCATTTTATGAAATATCTTCACAACGAAGATAAGCCTAGATGACCTACACACAACAATTACGGGCCTATCAATGGGCCCTTGGGAGAAGTACAATGCGGACATTTAACCAACATTATCCTTACAATGTGGACGTCAAACCAACATATCTCCTAAGGCATGGCCCGCCAAAAAGGTCAACACATAAACCACAGTGAAATCAATTACAATGGGCCTCAACCTATGGGCTCCAAATACATCACAATGGGCCTCAACCCATGGGTCCTATACACATCACAGTGGGTCTCAACCCATGAGCCTTTATACATCACAATGGGTCTCAACGCATGGGCCTTAATACATCACAATGGGCCTCAACCCATGGGCCTTAGAATACATCAAAATGGGCCTAATCACATGGTCCTCATATATGTCAAGGTGGCCTCAACAACGAGCCTCATACACATGACGGTGGGCCTCAATAATGGCCCCTCATACACATCAAGGTGGGCCTCAATAATAGGCCCTTATACACATCAAGGTGGGCCTCAATAACGGGTCCTCATGCATATCAAAGTGGGCCTTAATAACGGGTCTTAAATACATCACAATGGGCCTCAACCCATGGGCCTCAAATACATCAAAATGGGCTTTAACACATGGGCCCTTATACGCCACAATGGGCCTCAACCCATGGGCCCTAATACATCACAATGGGCCTCACCAAATGGTTGAACGGTTTGGATACAACACATGCATCACGGTGGGTCCCATAGGGATGGACGACATAGATGAAGTACATACGTCATGGTGGAGTTCACACTATAGAAGGTGTGGATTACAAAACATACATTAGTGGTCCCATGTGGGGCCCACCATAACATGTATCTACCATCCAATCTATTTAATAAGGTCACTGTAACACCCCGAATTTTTTGCCAACTTGGAGTTAGACGTACTTAGGCAATGGGTCGATCCTAACACCTTATTAACTTATCAGAACTCAATCCCAAAGTCTAAAATCGCTTTTTAACCCATTTCCTTCAAAATCTCACCTTTCACCACCTTGTTCTTCAAATTTTTCTAAGTACTTTCACAGTAGACACTAATCCTAAAGTTTAAATGATGAAAAATAATACTTAAATAAAAACCTATTGTAAATGGTAAATACATAAATAAAATGGGCTTTTGACCATTAATCTTTTTGCAATATTATGATATAAATAGGTTATTTGGATAGATCAATTTTTCCTACCCTAAAATCATATATTGCACGTCAAATAACCCATTGCAGATTGAAAGATGCACCTGTTTCAAGTATCGGGTGGCGAAACCATATCAAACGGAGTCGGGGAGCCAAACCGTACAAATTGGGGGGGGGGGGGGGGGGGGGACAAAGAGTGGGCCCCGCATGTTTCCGGCACCCCGGGGGTGGGAGGACCTCGCCCTTGGGGTGAGCCATCACAGGAAAGTCCAGAGGTCGGCGAGGACCTCGCCGGTTCCGCGAGGCCTCATCGTTCTGGCGGGCCGGGTTGCTCGTTTTCTGAAAATTTTCTGCACTTTTCGTCCAACTTCAGAAAATCATATCTCCCTCATTATAACTCTGATTTAGGTGATTTAAAATCTAGATTGAAGCTTGATAAGTTTAATTTCAATAAAAAATAAGTTTAAAATATTATAAAAAATTTATTATAGTTAAATATAGGTCGTTGTGACAACTATCCGAAAATCATCAGTTTGGACAGCTGCTGCTTCGAGAATTTTTAGAATTTTTTTACAATAGGAAACCTAATGAAATTTGGTATAGATGAAGTAGACTTGATGAAAAACTAATATAAAAATAATTAAAATAATATACTCCTTAAAAGTGACAGAAAGGGGCGTAGAACTGCCCTAGGACCTTATTCTGTCGTAATTAGGGCATAATTTAGTTAAGTACTAAATTGAATAATCAGTAGAATTAGCTTGAATCACTTTTTATATGAACTGTAAGACCCAAAACTTCTAGAGTCGTTAATGCTACATTACCCTATAACTTAGGATCCATCTCTAAACCCGGTTGCTCTTGGGAGCACCTTGAAACTCCGTATCGGACCTGGACCGCACGTCGAAAGTCCGATGACAGCGAAACTATACCGTTATGACCACCTTATTGGGCTTGACAACCACCTTAGAAATCAAGTCCTGACTGTGTCCAAAAACACACAACTTGAGCCCAGAACAAAGTGTGTGAGAAACGCGAATATCCTTAGGAAACGTGCTTAGATTTAAGTGAATTGAGTCGTTCACTTGCAGGCCAAATATAAGGATTCAGACCGTCAGAATCTAACCCAATTACACCATCGGATCAAGGAAAATTTCCAACACATGTTAGTGTACTTGTGGCCCTGATCGAATGCCGCTGACCGTTGAACTGAACTAGTCCGCCACGGTCAATCTGTAAATTCGATCGGACTGAAAACTTAACTCGGGGTAGATTCAATGCCAGAGAGCTTAAGTCTGACCGTACACAGAAAAGGGGCCTCCAGAAGTGCTCCGTTGGATCGAAACAGCCCTCATTTGGCTATAACCTAAGTATACCATGGCCCTGGGGGCCATTCCAACCAGTTCTAGGCCTATATAAAGGCCTTAAACCCTCTCTCTCTCATGCCATATAGATTTCCAACCTTAAGAGAGAGAAAAGGGAAAAGGGGAGAAGGAAAGAGAGAGAAAGTGAGGGAGAGTTGGAGTTGCTCCTGGGATTCGATCTCTGCCGCTCTACGTGCTTAACCACCACGTTTGTATTACTAATACGGCGATTATGATTCCATACTTGGGTAAGAAATCCTAACCCTAACCTGTTTTGGAGATTCAAATAGTTGAGATGATGAAATAGCTAACATATTTCATATTATTGGCTACCGTTGTGCCGTAGACGAAGGCGGAGTGTTCAAACTGAATCCGTTACGAGTTTACTAGCGAAAGGTGCGGACTATAAAAGTATAGGTTATGGTTTTCAAGGCTTTCAATGTCGGTTAATGATTTATAACCGACTGGGTTGCCATTTCACATGTTAGATACGTTGTTTTCCTCGCTTTACGATTATATATGAATTATGTTGAATATAGGTTATTCCATGTGTAGGTTGAAATGACGGGATATGTCGGGAATTTGGTTTTGTGCTTGCCATGATTACTCACCGTGAACATGTGATTGTTGAATACGTGACCTCCTTCTGAAAGGATTTGCCCTATTATAGCTTATAACTGAGTTTAACCGTGTAGGTTAAAATGTGTAGTCTAAGTGTTTGTGGAAATGATTGAATGAGTATGGAATTTGAATCCCTGCTTGCCATGGATTATTCGTCGTGGATATATGCGTATTGTATTCGTGACAATTCCTTAGTGAAAAGACTTGCCCTAATACATGTTGTGATCAACATACGTTATGTATGTTGATGTGTGTAGTCTAAGTGTTTGTGAAAATGTCTGGATGAGTACATATTTAGTAAGGTGTATGTTATATAGGTGTTGAGGTGAGATTCTCAACTACCTTAGCTATGTATATATATCCCTTCATGTAACTTAGATTAAATTGTGGGATTTAGCATGAAATGCATTTGTGCAAATTATGTTTACCTTGTATGTATTTTGTGAAATGTTCAATTGGTTACGTTACTTGAATTAATTGTTTAACTTTGATATGCCTACCACATGTGTTATCCTGTTATATTTACATGCGTTTGGGACTACTACGTAGTCCAAGCAATTTGTAACCAGTCCTGGTTTGGTGGCTGAGTTTGCTTCGCCACACAAGACGTGTCCGATGAATCCGAGCCGTACTTTGGTTGTTAACAGTGGTTAGGCCACACGGAGTGCTTACGTACTTCATGTCGATTAACTCGATGTGCGCTCGTACTAGTCGAGCTCGTCAAGTAACCCAATTGACCCGATGTATGTTCACCATGTATGGACGCTACTGCTTGAATCTAAGGTACCAAACTCACCAGTGAGAAGCCCCGTTAACCCTGGTACCTCGATCCGCTAAGACTCATGAGCTGGGCATGGTGGTATGGGACACCGTGGTCGAGCTGTCGGCCTACGCTGAGGTGACGAGCCTCCCCGTAGTGTCCAGTGAGCAACACAGACTCGTGAGCTGAATACGATGGTATATGACACTGTATTCGAGCTGTTGGCCTACACTAATCAGGTGACGAGCCCTTTGTAGTGACCTTGTGCATACTCTGAGACTGCATTGAGGCGACGAGCCTTTCCGTTACCACTAGAGTATAAACTAGGCTTACACTAATCAGGTGACGAGCCCTCTGTAGCGACCTAGAACCGCAACATCGTACGAGATTTACTAGGACTGACGACCCTAGAATGGATATTGTTTGGGCAAATGATATAAGGGGGGTACCTTGGCTTCCCAACACTGCTGTATGAATCAATCTAATTAAGTATTGGATAACATGAGCATGCACCGTACTGCATGTGCTTTGGCGAGGAAGAGTACTTTCAGGAGTTTATCATGCGCGCCGTGAGATGAAGACGCTAAGGGAGTGTAGGCGAGGGCATGCATCATTATCGCATATCATTCTTGCATTAACAAGAGTATCTAGGACATGTTTGTTGTACTGCTTTATCATTACTGCTTGATTGAATTGATAACATGTTAAACTTTGCTTTATTGTTCCACTGAGTTGATCACTCACTCCCACGTTCCGGGACAGTGTTTTAAACACCAACCAGACTCTGTCTTAGCTGCAGGTGATGGCGATGCCTACAAGGTGGAGTCAGACTTCAAGGATGACGAGGAGGCATTCTCCTACATGCAGTTATCGGGCGAGTTCATGTGAGTTGTCCTGATCGCCAGGGCTACAAGGACACTGACTAGATGCCCTTGCACTATTATTCGGTATTTTGGGACACACTTGTATATTCATTTTGATCACTTTGGGAGTATACATGTATATGGCTAACCTGGTGACATTTTCACACTCTAGAGATCTACAACAACTTATACGTTATATTTATTAATCGCAGTCTTCCGCTTGCGTAAATTTGTTCGTCTCTAGAGTGTGATATGTTGTTTAGTTTAATCCCATTCATCTTTAATGCACTAACACGGACAACATTAAATCAACATTATCTATGTTGCATAAGTGATGCGTTGGAACTCGGGAGTTGAGTCTATGCTCAACCCCCGATTTTCAGGGCGTTACAATCACACAGACCAAAAATAAATAATAAATAAATATTATATTTATCAAGACTTGTGGAACCAGGGAGGTCCCAAGGGCAGACGTTCAATCCTCCACTGCCTTTTTGCTGTGTGGTCCACTTGATAGGCAAATCTGCCTCATTAGTCTCAAGCCTTAAGGCTAGCTCGCCATCAGGATGGGCAGTTTGGATGGAACCCCAACATCAAAGGCGGGGTCCACTAACCGTCCAGTGGCCCATGGTGGACGGCATGTATAAAACACGTACACAGTGGGGGTTCCACCGTCCGTGGACGGTGTGGTGTATAACACATACATTCATGTGGGTCCAACCGTCCACTGCCTGTGACGGTAAGAATAAAACACATGCATCATTGTGGGTCCCACGTGGGGCCCACTATAATGTTTGCTTTCCATCCAATCCGTTGAGAAGGTCACACGGACCCAGATGAATAGGAAAAACAAATTTCATAATGTTCCAAAACTTCTGTGACCACAAAAATGGTTTCAATGGCAATCGTTAAATCACACTGTTTCCTATGATGTGGGCCAACTGAGCCATGTACGTTGCTGATTTTAGGAGGGGGCCCACTTCAGGAAGGGGCCCACCAAATGCACGGAGTAGATGGTCAACACACATCACGGTGGGGCCCACGGCTGGGACCTTGGGTCCCTACTGTCCTCCAGCCAAAACGCAGCAGCAGCAGGCATTGCCTGCTTTTATTTTATTTTATTTTTTGAAAATCATTTTCCCGTGGTTTTTCATGCGTGGGGCCCGCATTGGAAGAATCTGCTCCCGCCATTGCACTTTACGGCTCAAGATAGATCAAACGAGCCCCATATTCGACGTGTTTCGGCACGTAGAAAAATTAAAGTGAATTTAAACGATGAAATTCACTATTTTCAAAGGTATGGCCCGCCAGAACCTCTGATTGGCTCTGTTGTTCGGTTCAACACCTAAAATGAGGTAGGAGAGGGGATGGACAGCTTGGATTAAAAATATACATCAAGGTGGCGCCTATGTCAGCAGCCCACCTAACTCTTTTTTTTTTTTTTTTTTTTTTTTTTTTTGTGTCTTGCTGCAGCCGTTAGTACAGCCACTATTTGTGAAGTGAGTCCAGCGTCCAGGGACGTTGGACGTGGATGTTTTATCAATGTGGGTCCCACATGTGGGGACCGCTGATGATGGGACCCACATGGATGTGGCCCACCTGATTAGATCAACCTGATACTTGTGTTTTCCCATCACCAAGGGTAAGGCCCACATGACTTGGATGGTTGGATAAGACATACATCAAGGTGGGGTACATTCGAGTGGGCCACACAGCCACATCATCATACACCAAAAAATAAATGAAAACGGGAGGGAGGGAGAGAGAGACATACACGTGTAATGGAGGGAGCCCGACACTATGGGCCCTCCCTTTTCATAATTTAAAACATACATCAAGGTGGGTCTCAATACATACAGGCCCACCGATCAAAATCAACGGTGGAGATCCTTTCTCCACCGAAATAGAAGGTCTATATGACCCCTTTTAAAGCTAGAAAATAAACATCATAATGGGGTCCATGGTGAATGGCCCCATCATGGGATGATCATGGAGATCAAGGCGGGCCATCGGCCACATCTTCAGGTCCAAAGTGAGATCCATACCATTGATTGATAGGCCTCACTTGGCCCATCACTAAAAACATGAAAAGTAGCCTATAGAATCACCCATCGTTTGATCTTCTTGGTCAGTTGGAAAGCCGATCTCCTTGTGTCTTACTTTGATGGTGGAAGATAAGAAATGAATGGCTAGGATGAAGGTTTTTGGGATGGAAAAGTGGGCCACATACATCACACTTTTCTCTCCATGGGGAAAGCTTGGACGTGCACTTTTTTGCTCTCTTTGGTTGCTAGGATGTTGTGTAGAGAAATGAGAGAGAGAGAGAGAGAGAGAGAGAGAGAGATGAGATGTAAGGAGAGAGAGTGATGGATGTGAGTGATGGGTGAGGTGATGTTATACTTGACATGTATGGGTGTGTAAGAGAGAGGGTGAGAAAAAGTTAACTTGGTGGTTGCTTGACTTGAGGAGAAAGAAAGCATTAATTGATTGATTGATGGGACATGATGTAGAGATTCTCTTAGTATTGCAACCGCGCGGCGTTTCTTCAAAATAAACGCCAGCCCACATCTCTCGGTCAAGGTATCGAATCAGCGCGTGAGTTGCGGCGTTGGAACCGCGGCGACAGTGTGGTCGCAATGGTATAAGTTTCGAATTAAGCCGACTCGATTTTATAGGATACGACTTAGGGTCACGTGCGAACATCGATTATAGGTCGTGGATTGCCGAAATTCGTCGGGAAGGATCGCGGGAGTCGACGGAATAGGATATGGGCCTCACAGGGAAAGAGCTGGGGAGGTTTTTTTTTAATATAAACTAAGGAACCACTCGCACAAAGCTCTCTCTATTTCTCACCTCTTGATTTTGAAACCTAAGAATTAAATTTATATAATGATTGCAATGGGTGAAAAACGGTAAAAAAAAATGTCTAGTTATCGGTCAGACTGAGTTAACCTTCGGTGACACATAATTAGGCATGAAAATCAACTATGGCTACTGGACAATTTTTAGCAGCTTCGGTCGCGCACCGAAGGTGCTTTTTGGTGGGACTGAATTTAAGTTTGGTTGCAGTGAAATTTGGGTGTCTCCACTCTCTCCTGTTTTTGCGAAGTTCAGTGACATCAAGTGTTGCCTTTGGTGGGACCGAAGGTTCCTTTGGTGGCATCGAATTTGGCATTCCGTTGCAGTCGAATTGGCAGTCATCTTACTGTCTCATTGTGCCTTAGTTCGGTGGCACTAAGCGTTGCCTTTAGTGGCACCGAAGGTGCACTCTGTGGGACCAAATTTGGCATTCGGTTGGAGCTGAATTTCGTAGTTTACATGTTATCTTATTAAAGCTCACTTCGGTGGCACAAAATGTAGGTTCAGTGCGAATGAACACACCTGAATTTAAGTCCTTTCATTCATTCCTTTCTTAGTTTTTTTGGGAGATAAGTTCATAAGGTCTTCCTATAGTGTTTTAAAACTTTTTGAGTTTTTTTAGGGTTAGCATTGTGGCACATTTATCTTGCCTTTCTTTGCACTTTAGTTTTTTCAAGTCTTCAAGTCTTCTTTATCGACGGGGCTCATCTTGGACTTGACATATGTAATTGACAATCTTTTGCACTTACAATCTCTCTCTTTGTCAATTACATGAGAAAACCTAACTTATACTTAAAGGCTAATGACAACAAATGTCAACCTCAAAAACTTAAAATAATTACATGTCATACTAATGATATACATGACTTGACATGACTTGATTTGACTTTTCACACAAGCTCCCCCTCAATTCCAACTTTATTCTTTACCAAAGATTTCCAACAAAAGGATAATTTGGCAAATTTTTTTCTAGGAGTTATGTCTCCCCATTTTTGTCAAAAATTGACAAAGGGCTGTCGACAGTTAGCAAATATAAAAAATATGCACATGATTATCATACATTCAGCAATTCAGAAATATATAGACAGATAAAGCATGTGACTGAAAATATGTCTATAAATCATAAAATATCCAAACAAAAAGGCCAATGATAAGGCAAGGTAGCCTAGTAAACTTATTTGTGCATCTTGTTTTTCAATCACGTAAGTCCTTATGTCATGTAGTCGGTTAAGCATCAAGAAGTTGAAGACCGAAGATATAAGAGGACAAGAGCATCAAGGAGCAAAGAATAAGTAAATGAGGTACCTTGGTGACCCTAACCCTTGACCCAATACAATCATTGAACCTCTAGATGATCTTGGCTTAATACGTAAACCTTGTTGATCATCTCTTAGACTTAGAAACCTAATTGGAACATGATTATTAAGGCTAGAAGAGGTGCAAAGCTGCTGTGAAATCATATGCCTAAAATAACAGATTTCGAGTGCAACTCAATCCCATCGAGTAGATCTCGAGGGGTCTTCGATGGAATTGAGTAGGCAACTCAGATATGTCTGTCAAGTTAGTTTCTTGATAGTCGAGGAACCTTCAATGACATCGAAGGACACTCGATGGCATCAGATAGTAGTGTGTAAATTGTCCAGAACAGTTCAGTTGGAAATTAGATTTCTTCGATGCCATCGAAGCCCTGCTCGATGCCATCAAAGCTCTGCTCGATCCCATCGAAAGAGTCGTTATTGCCCTTTTTTTTTATCATTAGAGCTCGAACTTCTTATGAAGGACATTTGGTTCTTGGGCATTTAAATGGTTTTTTAGTGCAATAGAAGCTTAGATGATTCCATGATTATCTTTTATCCCAAGCCTATAAACCAATGAGTTTTAAGTCATCTTTCTTGAGATTAATACTCAAATGAGGATTCTAACATCCACCTTGAAGCTGAACTTGAAATCAACCAGTTTTTAGAGATTAGACTCAACCACTATAGGCATACAATGGGTATTTCCATTTAGTCCAGTCTTCACACCCTTAATCAATCAATGGGACAGCCTCCCCACTCCATTAACCAACCAGGGGCACGCCCTGCCTATCTCAACAGCAATCAATCAATGAGACAACTTCCCCGCTCCAGCAATCAACTAGGGGCACCTTGTCTATCTAAGCATCAATTAATCAAGGGGACAACCTCCTCCCTCAAACAGTCAACCAAGGGCACACCCTTCTTGTGTCAACATCAATCAGTCAAGGGGACAACCTTCCCGCTCCAACAACCAACCAGGGGTACAACCTACCTGTCTCAGCTTCAACCAACTAGGGGCACACCCTGCCCATCTCAACTTCAATCAACCATGGGCATGCCTTGTCCGCGCTGCTTACATAGTCATCTGCACCAGTATCACCAATCAACAACCATGAGTAGAAGTCCCCACCATCTATTCGCAACAACGAGAGACAGAAGGAGTTTGTCCTCCCAACCATAAATGTACAATGGTCCAATGAGGACATCTTATACCATAGTCTTGGGTTCGAGACTGTGAATTACATTCCTCTTGCATGTCCCATCAGATCAAGCTACGTCTTCATTCCTAGCGAGCACCAAATCTTCTACTATCGGCTCGAATATCAAGACTCGACCTCGGTCATTGAGGATAGAGAGTATGTGAACAGGAGAAGACTAGGATATGAGCATCCTCCAGATAAGAAACCAAAGCATAGGGGTATAGAAGAAGACAATGTCAACAATCCATTCACCTGCACATCAATCCAATCCATTAATACAGAGGATTCAGGCAAGGAGTAGGAATTGCTCCTAACTGACCAGGCTAAAATCCGAGTCTTACCCGAGCTAGAAGAACTCGATGAGCTGTAATCCATCAGGAATGAACCATGAGAAATCACATTCGACATTGACTCGGAGCTCAACCCCCCACTCATCTTGATGTTTGGGCACAATAATGAGGGCCCATCTACTGATCCCTTCGGCCTTGCCTCCTAAGGGGAAGGAGTGTAGGGCAATAATATGTTTCTAGCCCTCTAACAATAATAAAAGTCAATGTGAATAGCACTCGTCTCCCCGAGCCAGATCAACCAACCCTTGGTTCATGTTGCCATCTCGCTTGGGGTCCCTTACAGCCAAAAACTCCATAAAATCAGATTTTTCAAAAATCTAAAACACTAAATATTTCAAAACTATATATAAAAAAATCAAATATTTGTGAAATTTCTAAAAAACCCAAAAATCTAGAAATACTTTTTTAAAATCCCAAGTAATAAGTATCAAGTCTGTCTGTCAAAGAACTTGAGTATAAAGTCAAGGTATAAGATTTCGATCTAGAGTTGGACTTTTAAACTCAAGGGTTAGTACAAAGCCGATGATGTGGAAGATGATGAATCCACTCTCGAACTAGAGGGTCTCCTCAGAAAGTTCAAAATAAAAATCTAATGTCATCCTAAAAATTTCAAAACTGTAAACCTATGATCTCCTGAAACTCTTGAGGAAGTGCGCATTGCGAATCCCTATCCCTAGAAAATAAGTAGAGAATGATTGAACTCTTGAAGCTATAATTGCCCAATCTTGCATCTTATGAAGACTTGTCTGGATTTATCAAAAACTTGTCAACAAAGCCTGAAATGAAGCCTATTAAGCAGAAGCTCTGAAGACCATGCTTACATTCCACATCAAAAAGTACTTCAAGTGTCAGGACCACGCACATTGGATCCATGTGTGTGCTTCGAAACTCTACAACCTGGCAAGGTCCTAAACATCTCTACGTAGGATATCGACATCAACAAAAAAGTCAGGCCAACAACATTTAACGATCATGAGTTCGTACTTGTGACGATTAATTACTTCATAAAAAGTGAACGGAGGCAGCATCCCGTATCTCACACGATGACGCTCGTGAAGAACAATATCATCAGCCACTAAAGGATCCCACATGTCGTCATCATCAACAATAGGACGCCCTTCATAAATCCAAAGATGGACGAGCTCCTCGAGAAAATTAGAAGACATGGGAGCGCTTTTATATGCACTTTGGGCCAAGTAAACATCCGCACAGACAAAGTTGACCATCCTAAGAATCGCTCCCTCCTGTCTCCAAATAGGTGCTTCAATAAGAAGGTTCGAAGAACAGAGAGAGAGAGAGAGAGAGAGAGAGAGAGAGAGAGAGAGAGAGAGAGAAAGTAGAAATGAGGACAAAATAAGGTTTATGTTATAATATAATTCCAAAACTTCTTACTAAGGTTTATGTTACTATTTAAGAGGTATCTCTCTGATGAGTCCAGAAAAGTTCTATGGATTCAGAATGATTATCCCCTAAGAAAGATGATGCTTGACCTCAATGTTGAAATTAATGCCTTAAATCTATTTTGTGGTACGCTTGACCGGTCGAGGAACTGGCTCGACCAGTCGAGGATCCACTCTACTGGTCGAGGTCATCTCGACTTGAAGTCTAGCGAGCACAGGTTTTGGGTGTCCGAGCTGCTCAACCAATCGAGGGTCAGGCTCGACCGGTCGAGGGGGTCCTTCGACCAGTCGAGGTTATGGAGATCCTGCGTGGACTTCGTAAATTTGATGCGGTTTTCGGACTTTTTAAAGGAGGTGCGTAAGTGGAGTTTCCTAAA
This sequence comes from Magnolia officinalis, assembly GCA_021015155.1. Taxonomy (NCBI): domain Eukaryota; kingdom Viridiplantae; phylum Streptophyta; class Magnoliopsida; order Magnoliales; family Magnoliaceae; genus Magnolia; species Magnolia officinalis. The sequence continues at coordinate 65,278,302 of JAJHSJ010000006.1, read as the reverse complement.
CTATAAATAGGGGGTCCCTAGGGCTATTCTAAGGCTTTCTAAAGGAGTTTCAAGGGTTCCTAAAAGGGTTTAGGGTTTCTAAAGGGTGTAACAAGGGTGAGATTCAAGGTTGTTCGAATCGGGTAAGTCATATCTCTTTAGAATTTCTATTTTCATAGTGGAGATCTGTCGCTTTGTGCCATGGTTTTTTACCGCAAGGGTTTTCCACGCTAAATCTGTGTTCTCTTGTGTGTGCTTGGTACCATTGGATTGTTATCCTAGATCTAGATCTGTGTGATTTCGCAGCCAAAATCCCAACAAGTGGTATCAGAGAAATCATTGGGGCACAGATCTGAATCTAAGGGATTAGTAATAATGGGAAGCACTAGGTATGAGATTGAGAAGTACTCAGGAAAAAATAATTTTGAGTTATGGAAGATCAAGATGATGAGTTCCTTAATCAAGCAAGGCAAAGATAGTGCTCTCGAGGAGCGAAAGTCTACTATGACTGATGATGATTGGAATAATCTTGATAAGAAAGCTTTATCATCGATCCGTTTATGTCTCACGGATGAAGTTCTCTACAATGTCATGAGGGAGAAAATTGCAGCTAAGTTATGGAGGAAGTTAGAGGATGTCTATGCGAAAAAATCCTCTGAAAATCGCCTACACTTGAAGCGGCAGTGGTATAACTTCAAGATGGCAGAAGGTGGAGATCTGGAGGCTCACGTCAGCAACTTTAATAAATTGGTTTGCAAATTGCTGAATATGGAGGAAGTGATAAAAGATGAATAACAAGTATGTATGTTGCTGAATTCTCTTCCGGCGTCTTATAAGTGATTTAAGGACACTATGTGCTCAATGAATAAAACCTTGAGTATCGACACCGTTATCTCGACCCTTCAAGGGAAGGCTATGAGAAAGCTTAACGTCGACATGGAGATATCTTCTGAGGCATTGCTTACAAGGGGTAGGAATTCTGAATAAGGTACATGCTCTTCAGGTTCTAGGTCCAAATCCAAGTGCAAGGGCAAAAGAAAGGTAAAGTGCTGAAATTGTGGGAAGGAAGGACATGTGAAAAAGGATTGTGAAATTCCTAAATTGAAGAGAGAAGATTCTAAGGCTTCATACAAGGAAGCTAATGTTGCCACGTCAGATGGATCGAGTGGATGTGATGGTAATGTTTTGTCTGTGTCTACTATCGGGCAGTCCTACGATGATCTTAAGGACGAGTGGATGTTAGACACAGGAGCGTCTTTTCACATGACTCCTCATCGGAGTTGGTTCACCAACTACAAGGAGTGCAATGGTGGACCGGTATTTATGGGCAATGATATTGCCTGTAATGTTGTGTCTGTTGGTACGGTGCGCATCAAGATGTTTGATGGGGTGGAGCGTACCTTGACTGATGTCAGGCATGTTCCTAATTTGAAGCAGAATCTGATTTCTCTTGGTGTACTTGAGGCAAAAGGATGCAAGTACACAGCTATTGATGGTGCTCTTAAGGTATCTAAGGGGGTACATGTAATCATGAAAGCGCAATAACTAGGTAACTTGTACAGGTTGATTGGGAACACTTCAAAAGGTGGAGCTGCAGTGGATGTAGCGGATTTCACCTCTGCACGTGTGTGACATGTTAGGCATGGCCACATGAGCGGGCAGGGTAGGAAGGCTGAGACGTGCGGACAGGGATACAGAGCAATTGGAGCAGGTGGAGCAGGCACTTGTGAGAAGAATCACATGGCATAATCGTAGGATATCGGTAAGGTACATGGACGACTCCGATATCGCAGGGGATTAATCTTCTATTCAGATGACTCTAGGTGAGCCGGGTGCTGAGAAGTGGAAAGTGACTATGGAAGATGTGATGGACTCGTTGTACCAGACCGACATATGAGAGCTGGTGGAGCTTCCAGTGGGTTAGAGAGCGGTTGGATGCAGGTGGATCTTCAGGAGGATACAACATAGATACATGGCGAGGTTGGTAACGAAGAGTTATGCTCAGAGAGAAGGGATCAACTTCTCAGAGATATTCGCGCCGATGGTATAGCAGGTATCTATTAGATCTGTGATTGGTGCTGGTTGACCAAAGCGATCTTGAGCTAGAAGGATGGATGTGGAGTCTGCACTTCTACAAGGGAAAGTGAAGAGTAGATCTACATGAAGCAGTTAGAGCGGTTCGAAGTTAAAGGGGCTGAGAAAAGACTTTGCAGGAGGTCGTGGTTCGACCTGTCACCTAGGAAGTGGTTTGATTCCTTCATGATGAGTTAGGAATGGATGATATATAGATCGTCAATTATGGCATGTTTGAAATCAATGTACTGAAGAGTTAGTTAAGTGGGACATTCAGGATGAAGGATTAGGGGGCTGCAAAGATGGTTCTCTGCATTGAGACTGAAAGAGGAGTAGGCTTTGATTATCTCCGCCAGAATACCTTGGGTAGGTATTGATCAAGGAGGTGATGGACCATGTAAAGCCGAAGAGCGTTCCCTACGCGTCTCTCCTCAAGTTTTCCTCAAGACATGTCCCAAAACAGATATGAAAAAGCAGGATATCTCATGAGCCTTATTCAAATGCGGTTAGCAGTGTATGTCATGGTCTGGATTAGACTGGTTATTTCACAGGCTATCAGTGTTGTGAGCAAGTACCCCGGCAAACAATATTGGGTAGCGGTGAGATAGTAAGAAGACTACGTCTTTCCTTTTGGAGAAGACAAGAGCAAAGGTGGTTGAGCACGTGGATTTTGATCAGGTAGACATGCTCACCCAGATCATTCCTGCAGAGAAGTTCAAATTCTGTGTAACTTCTCTGGGCTTGGTGATGACGTAAAAGAAAGACGGAGTGTAAGACCCGTGATCCCGAAATCTGGTTTGTACACTGGATAGTCGTTGACTATAGGTCCATTGGCCTCGAGACTGTTTTGACTTGATCATAATGTTGTTCTGTTATCAAGCCGCAAGCCTTATTTCAACCCGATGTCCGAATGTTAAGATACGGACTTAAAATTAAACAATTTGAGAAATGAAATGGTTTCTGTTTTGGTTTTGCCTTGATGTGCTCAGTTGTACACAGTAATATATGTTGAATATGATGAAATTATGAGAAATGATAAATGTTTCTTGTCTTTACTTTCAGAAATCCTCATTGTGGAACTCCACTTATGGGACTTAGTATGTGATAGTTGGAAGCCTCACAATCGGAGTTCTATGGAGGCTGTCAACCAAAATTTGGTGTCTAGTAATCATGGATTACCAACACTAGATTTAGGGTCATGACACGGAATGTACACGAGAAGCTATGATGTGATGTAGAGATAAGAGAAGAGGTCAAGAGATACATGGTTGAAGATTGAAGACACGGTGGAGATTGTTAAAATTAATGTCTTAAATCTGTTTTGTGGTACGCTCGACCGGTCGAGGGATTGGCTTGACCAGTTGAGGGTCCACTCGACCAGTCGAGGCCATCTCGACTCGAAGTCTAGGGAGCACAGGTTTTGGGTGTCTGAGCTGCTCGACCAGTCGAGGGTCAGGCTCGACTGGTCGAGGGGGTCCTTCGACCAGTCGAGGCCTCGGCTCGACCAGTCGAGGTTAGGCGGTTTCCGGACATTTCCAAAGGAGGTGCGCAAGTGGAGTTTCTTAAACTATAAATAGGAGTCCCTAGGGCTATTCTAAGGTATTTTAAGGCTTTCTAAAGGAGTTCCAAGGGTTTCTAAAAGGGTTTTAGGGTTTCTGAAGGGTGTAGCAAGGGTGAGATTCGAGGTTGTTCGAATCGGGTAAGTCCTATCTCTTTGTAATTTCTATTTTCATAGTGGAGATCTATCGCTTTATGCCATAGTTTTTTCCCGCAAGGGTTTTCCACGTTAAATCTTTGTGTTCTCTTGTGTGCTTGGTGCCATTGGATTGCTATCCTAGATTTAGATCTGTGTGATTCCGCCGCCAAAATCCCAACACTCAACACGTCCTCCCTGCGTCAAATGCCCTGCAGGCTCACTATAATGCATGTGTTGTATCCACACTCTTCATCCATATGGAGCAGGACATTAGCCAAAGAATGAAGTGGATCCATGACTCAAGTGGACCTCATTATAGAAAAAAGTGGGGTTGACCACCGACCATTAAAAACTTTTTAGGGTCACATAGAAGTTCTGAGAAATTTCGAGCAGGCTGATATTTGTGTTTTCCCTTGGCTAATCCACGTCACACCCAAGCATGAAGTGGAAGGATAATTATAAGAACCATTGAGGCAGCTTTTGGAAAACAGTTCTGGACTGTAAATTATAGTATTTTTTATTATAAAATTCCCTTGATATTATCCAACTGAAGCTTCAATTTGCTTTATTTTTCAGCCTAAATATAAAAATTGTCATATACACTCTGGATCAGTGGAGGATGACCCAGATTCAAAGTCTCTGTCCAGACGTATCGTATCACCTGCACGTGCCAAAGAAATACACGCATGCAAGAGCTGTACCATTCATCAGTTTGGATCCATGATCCATGTCAGTTATAAAAATAAAAAAATGTTAGCCCCATGAAATCAGCAAATGTGTCGCAACGGATGATTAGATTAAGGGTATCAGATGGTCCACATTTAACCTCTATTTTTTATCACATGAGTTGGACGGGCCAGATTTTCAAGTGGGAGTACTTGTTCATCATGGGCTCCACCTTACAACATGACCGTACACGACAAGCAGAAGGCCGGCCGGCATTTGGGGCATCTAAAATGCGTGGCTGCTAAGTGTAACATTTCTCTCTCTCGCATGGGAGCACGCGAATTTCTCCATCTACAATGTGACCGTACACGACAAGCTCTGTAGGACCCAATGTGATTTGTGCCAGCAGAAATCCGGAAACGGATAGGCTACTCCCTCTCCCACCAACCAATGGCTGGTGGTGGGTGATCCGTGGGCCCACCATGATATATTTGTTTTATCCATGCCGTCCGTCTATTTTTGTCTATTTTTATAGATCATTTAAAGTTATGAGACTAAAATCAAGGAATATCCCAACCTCAACTGGACCACATTATAGGAAATAGTTTTGAATGAACATCAACCATTAAAAAACTTTTTGTGGCCCATAAAAGTTTTGGATCAAGCTGATCTTTATTTTTTCCCTTCATTTAGGTCTGCATGACATAATCAACAGATTGGATGTCAAATAAACAGTATAATGGGCCTTAGGAGGATTTTAATGATGGATTTCCGATAAACGACATGGTTGAAACACATACATCATGGCGGGGCCGTAGAGCACCGACCACAAGCCACCGGGGTAGTAGCCAATCCGTTCCCAGAAATCCACTCCCTTTCGCGCTAACACATGCTTGGACGTGAGAGAAAAAAACAGTCCGATTCAAAACACAATTAAGTCACAACACGAGGAACAATGGATCCTGAGGCTCACCATGATATTTATATGCCATCCGACCGTTGATAAGGTGATTTACGCTATGTTGAATTCAAAATCCAAATATCAGTCTGACCCAAAACTTTGATGGGCTCAAGAAAGTTTCAATGATGGGTTTCAATATATCTTAAGCGAGTCGGGTTCCTCTGTTATCGGGTCAACAGGATTTTCCTGTTACCCTGGTGGTTTGGCATCCGAAGCTTTTTCTTTTTATTTTTTTTATTTTTTCAGTGAGTGTTGACGTGGACCAATGAATTTTAGGGTATCAGGAATTCTATGTTGACCGGGTAACAAAGGATCCGGACTCAACTTAAGCTGGTAAAAATAACGGACGGAGTAGTTATTGCATACACATCATGATGGCCCATATAGCTTTTCTTAGCACCGACTTTATACTACAGACAGTCCAACTGCAGATGATGTGACAATACACCGTCGCATCTCCATCATCGTCGCATCCCGGGGATAATTAAAATTGTCATCATCGCTTACGTGGCCCACTTCTCAAATTGCATCTACGTCGTATCTTTCGATTTCAGTGTAGAGGGAAATACCAAAACCTGACAAAAAGGCTAACGTGTGGAATAATGTGTGCACTTAGGAGCCTTCACCGGAAGGATAAGCACGTTTGTGGATAGCAATGAAATGAAGCGTGTGGTTTCTTCGGTGTAATCTCGACTGTCAAATACTTTGATTGTATGCTGGTCCGTGTGTGCATCTCCAGCATGCATCGATGATGAGGCCCACTTGTATGATCTGATCCATCCATCTCTCTGGTGCACTATGGATGGGCTATCATCCGAAAATCGTGGTTCATAACGATTGATCTGTCGGCTTGGTCAGGGACCTTTCGCAATTTTGCTTTAAAGCCGTCCATTAGAACGCAATCAAAAGATGGTTAAAAGCATCTGTTCTGTGTAGTTTTGGGAATGTGGTCTATCCACGCATATGTACAAAAGATGGATGGTTTCGATCATCTGAATGTGTTTTCTTATGGTTCACCAGCCAATCCACTTCGGCACTCTTGGTATATTGACGTCAGCAAGTTCTGTGGGTTTCATCATGAGGTATGTGTTATATCCAAGACGTCCATCCATTTGGCAAGCTTGTCTTAAGCCTTGAGCCGAAAAATAAGACAGATCTAGAGATCAATTGGACCACACTGCAAAAGGCAGTGTGGGATTGAACGTCTACCATTGAAACTTTTAGGGGTCACAGAAGTGTCGGATCAATATGAAATTTGTTTTTCTTCTTTATCCATGTATTTGTGACCTTATTAACAGATTGGATGGAAAATAAACGTTATGGTTGGCCTATGAATTTTTTAACGGTGAAAATCATTATCCTCACTGCTGTTTTTGGTGTGGTCCATTTGAGCTTTGGATATAATCCATTTTTTTTGTCTTTAAAATGATTTAGAAAAATGGATGAACGGTGTGGATATAATAAATACATTATTGTGAGGCCCATGTAACTTTGATGTCCTTTGGACCGTGCGTACAACTCGGAGCTCGCTGAGCGTCGGTGCTCGTCTTCGCACGACATGTGTCTACACCAGCTATATAGCTGGTGTGTGATGCACCAGCCAACTTCCCCGAGAGTTCATGATTTGAGGTGCCAAATGTGGAAAGCTGATTGGATTGTGTACGGCTATATAGATGGTGTATTGACGCCAGCAAGTTCTATGAGCCATCATGACGTACGTGTTATATCTAAACTGTCCATCCATTTTTCCAGCTCGTCTTAAGGTTTGGGCCGAAAAATAAGACAGATATAAAGATCAATTGGACCACACTGCAAAAAGTAGGGAATTTATCTTCTACCATTGAAATCCTTTCGGGGGTCATAGAATTTTCGGATCAATATGAAATTTGGTTTTCCTCTTCATCCATGTATCTGTGACCTGGTTAATATATTAGATGGAAAATAAATGTTATGGTGAGCCCTGTGAATTTTTTAACGGTGAAAATCATTATCCTCGACATTATTTTTGGTGTGGTTCATTCGATGTTTGGATATGATTTATTGTTTGTGTAATGCTCTAAAATGATCTCGAAAAATGGATGAACCGTGTGGATATAATAAATACATCAGCTCAAGGCCATGTAACTTTGATCTCTTTTGAACCCTGCGTACAACTTGGAGCTCAAGGAGCATCGGCCTCGTCTTTGCATGACAAATATCTATGCTAGCTATATAGCTTAGGGGTGCACATTGAAGAGGTAGAACCGTGGAACTGGACCAGAACCGATCAAACGGTCCGATTTAGTCTGGTTCTAAAGTGCACCAATTTCGGTTCCAAAAACTCAAGAATCGATTACATCGGTTCGGTTCTCAGTTTGGGGGTATGTAGAACCGAACCGAACCGTGAACCGATCCATAGAACCGAACTGTGGATTCGAACTGCGGAACCGATCCGTAGAACAGAACCTAGAACCAAACTTGGAAGCCTTTGATTGTTTCCATATTCGACTCATGATTTATGGTTTACAATGCACCATTTGATTATTTCCATAAATGTATTTTTCCACACCTTATACAATATCTAAACCATTCATCAAATTGATCACAACACGAAAGGACATGGGCTAGATTATAAAATAAAATATGCAATTGGGCTAGATTATAAAAAGCCTAGAATTGCGGAACTGATCTGAAACCGAACTGGTTTTAACGGTTCGGTTCCGGTTCGATTATAGGGTGCTAACGGTCCGATTCCGGTTTCGAATATCCTAGAACTGTTAGGAATGGTTCAATTCTGGTTTCACCCCAGAACCGGACCGAACCGACTCGTGTGCACCCCTAAGGTAGTTGGTGTATGGTACAATAACCAATCCGCCTCCCCAGATGTCTGCAAACATATCCATGGAAAAAAGTGCAACATGGTAAGCGGACACACCCTAGTTGCCACTCATGTAGTGCTTATTCATTCCACTTAGTGTAAATAGTAAATTAGCTTAATTTTATTGACTTTCCAAGTGTTTTGGGTAAGAGAGAATTACAAAATAAAATGGAAAGTCAAATACACATGTAAAGTAAGCACCCAGAGAAAATATAATCATGACTTTTTTACACGCAGAAAGTCCCATTTTTACCTTTCTATCATAATGTCTTTGTAAAGCAAACAATGGTACAATAATATAATAATTGCAATCAAAAGTAAATGATGTTGTTGGTTTTGAGTTTGGTTGCATATCCTGTGTGTATGTGATATCATTATACCAAAATTTATATTTAGCAATGGTTTTAGGGGGTCAAAAAAAAAAAAAGGAATAGTTAAAAACCGACGTAAATTTTAGAATAGAAACGGTTGAAAACCGTTGCAAATTTTAGAATAGGAACAGTTGAAAACCGGGCAAGTTTTAAGAAAAAATATCATCAAATTAAGAAAATAACAATTTCAAAATGATTTTGAACCCTTATTTAGGAAGCGCATGTAAAAGCTGTGCAACCACGAGCAAAAGCTTGTAATTTTTTATTTTTCGATTGGAACCTGTATTATATATATATATATATATGAAATCCAAAGAATATTGTAGTATAATTAAAAATGAATATTAAACAAATATTGTACGACTTTACAATTAAAAATATATTATATTTACTGTTGGGGGCCTTGCACAAAGCCTTAGGATCTAGCCCTCCAGAACAAACTAGAATTATGGATAATAAAGCAATGAAAACTATAAATGCATCAATCACACACCACACGAGATTTTTATGTGGAAAACCCTCAAAGAGGTAAAAAACACAGGACCTCGTCCAGATCAACAATCCACTATGAAGTAGAATGTTACAACCTTCTTCACTCAAGCAGGAGTGGATAAACAATAAGAGAAATAAAGAAAACGGAGAGATCTAATCGATTACGAGGACATAGAAGCGCTGAGATATAGATTGCATAGTAGATAACATCCATGAGCAGAACCTCCCTGCTATAAGCTTCCTCTCTCTCTTTTCCTCTCTCTCACCTTTAATAGCCTTAAACCCTTTAGCAAATCCCTTGTAAAGCTTTAGGAAACCCTCTTGCATGCCTAGAAAAGCCCTAGGAACTCCTTTTTATAGTTTTAGGAAACTCCTTTCCGCATCCCAGTTGCGAAAGGACTTGCAAAATGAAATCCGCGCAAAATCGCGGAAGAATCTGCGTAACTTCGACTGGTCATGAGGAGGCCACGACCGGTCGAGAGCCACCTACGACCGGTCGAGCACCCCGGAGAAAACTTACCCAAAGTCGCTGGACTTTGAGTCGTGCCACGACTCGAACCTACGACTGGTCGTGCACATCCTTCGACCGGTCACGACTGGTCGAAGACGGGTAAAAAAAACCAATCAAATCTCCCCCTTTTTGACCCAGGAGGGATCCACCTTCTTCAAGCCAGGCAGGTTTCTACAAACTTCAAACTTGCCCTTGAGCAAAGCCTTGGTCATCATATCTAACCAATTATCGTCCGTGTGGACTTTCTCAAGCTATAACACCTTCTGTTCCAAAGTATCCCTGATCCAGTGATACTGAATCTCTATGTGCTTCGACTTAGAATGCTGACTTGGATTCTTGCTCAAGTGTATAGCACTTTGACTATCGCAATAGACCACGTGCTCCTCCTGCTTCAGGCTAAGTTCCTGTAGGAACCTCTTCATCCAAAGCATCTCTTTACATGCTTCTGTGACTGCAATGTACTCAGCCTCTGTTGTCGACAATGCTACGATCTTCTGTAGTTTGCTCTGCCAAGAAACCGCTCCCCCTGCGAATGTGAACATGAACCTCGATGTAGACTTCCTGGAGTCTATGTCACCTGCCATATCTGCATTTGTGTAACCCTCTAACACAGGTTTCCCGTCACCATAGCATAAGCTCAACCTGGATGAGCCTCTTAGAAACCGCAGTATCCACTTTACCGCTGCCCAATGCTCTTTGCTAGGATTGGCAAGATACCGGCTAACAACACCAACCGCATATGCTATGTCTGGGCATGTACACACCATAACATACATCAAACTTCCTACAGCTGACGCGTAGGGTATCTTCTGCATCTCTTCCACATCTGCCTTCGTCTTGGGACACTGCCTGTCGCTCAATCTGAAGTGACCATCCAGTGGAGTACTGACCGGTTTCGCTGCATTCATATTGAACCGCTCTAGGACTTTCTCAATATACCGCTCTTGTGACAACTAAAGCTTCCTACTGCTTTTTTCACGGGTTATCTCCATTCCTAGGATCTTTCTAGCCTGGCCCAAGTCCTTCATCGCAAAAGACTTGCCCAACTCCTGTTTTAGTCTATCGATCTTCTTGATGTCTTTTCCCATGATGAGCATGTCATCAACGTATAATAGCAGAACTAAGAAATCACCATCTGAGAACTTGTGCGTGAACACATAGTGGTCCGACTCCGTTCTGTCATACCCATGCTGTAACATGAACGAATCGAACTTCTTGTACCATTGCCGTGGAGCTTGTTTCAGCCCATAAAAGCTCTTCCTCACCCTACACACCATATGCTCTTTGCCCTTGACTTCGAATCCCTCTGGTTGGTGCATGTAGATCTCTTCTTCCAGGTCACCATAGAGAAAGGCAGTTTTAACATCTAACTGCTCTATCTTCATATCCATGCTAACCGCCAACCCAAACAACACCCGTATAGATGTCATCTTCACCACTGGTGAGAATATCTCCTCGAAGTCTATGCCTTTCCTCTGACCAAACCCTTTCACCACAAGTCTGGCCTTGAACCTCATCTGTGAATTCTTCTGCTCAATCTTCTTTCTGAACACCCACTTGTTGCTCAGAGCTTTCTTGCCCTTAAGCAGTTTCACCATGTCATAAGTGTGGTTCTTATGCAAGGATTCCATCTCCTCTTACATAGCTTTCAACCACTTCTCCTTATGCTCGTCGGCTAGGGCCTCAGAATAATCTTCTGGCTCTCTCCCATCAGTCAGCATAATGTACTTATGAGGCGAGTACCTCTTGTACGACTGTCTGTCCCTAGATGACCTCCTCACTTGTGGCTCAACAGGTGGATTAAGTGAGGGCTACTCCCCTGGTCCATCTTCTGAAGGAACTTCTTGTCCTTTGCACCTTGTTGTACTCCCCCGTCATCTGACACCATGGGAGGAGTAACCGGATCCATGTCCTCTAGCTCACCTGAACTAGGTCGGTTCTTCTTTGGCTTACCAATGTCTTCTATACACTGATCTTCAAAGAAAACCACATCTTTGCTCCTGACGAGCTTCTTCTCGGTCGGATCCCATAACCTGTAAACGAATTTTCATCACCGTACCCCAAGAACACACATGCCTGATCTTCATATCGAGCTTGGACCTATCTTTTGGTACGTGAACGGATGCCCTGCATCCAAATACCCTGAGATGACTGTACGATGGATCCTGTCCAGTCCACACCTTCTCAGGTATTTCTCCATTCAATGGGCTGATGGAGACCTGTTTATCAAATACATCGCCGTGTGCATTGCTTCTCCCCAGAACGTCTTGTGCAACTTCGCATGGGATAACATGCATCTGATTCTCTCTACAATGGTGCAATTCATTCGCTCAGCTACACCATTATGCTGGGGGGTCTTGGGAACCGTCTGTTCATGCCGTATACCCAAGGATTTGCGGTACCCATGAAAGTCGCCAATGTATTCACCACCATTGTCAGTGCGGATGCACTTCAATGATCTACCTGTCTCTCTCTCGACCATAGCATGAAACAATTTAAACATATCAAAGACCTCATCTTTGGATTTCAAAGCATAAACCCAAACCCTCCTAGATGCATCATCTATAAAAGTAACAAAATACAGTGCCCCACCCAAGGTTTTTGTCCTCATAGGACCACAAACATCAGAATAAACCAAATCTAATGCATGCTCTTTATTAACATGAGAAACAGTTTTAATAAATGAAACTCTATGCTGTTTCCTTGATAAACAATCAAGACAGGTTTTGAGAAGTGTACCTGTCACGTCTGAAAGGAGCCACTTCCTCGTTAGTAGCTGAAGCCCTTTTTCACTCATGTGGCCTAGACGCTTGTGCCACATGTCAATAGCTGAATCTTTCGCTGCGTTCAACCCACCCTTGCACATACTGACACTTGCCTTGTAAAGGGTGCAACACTTCTTTCCTCTGGCCACGATCAACGAACCCTTGATGAGCTTCCATCGCCCACCAGCAAACCGGCTTTCATAGCCATCATCATCTAATCTTCCCATCGACATCAAGTTGTGGCGAAGGTCTGGGATACGTCTCACATCCCTAAGAACTAATGTGCAGCCCACATCGGTCTTCACACAAATATCACCGACTCCCACGATTTTTGATACGCCAGAATTTTCCATCTTCACGGTCCCAAAGTCTCCTGACTTGTAGCTTGTGAAAAACTCCATGCGTGGAGTCGCATAAAAAGCTCCCGAGTCAATCACCCAGTCAGTGTCTTGACTCATAGCCGTGAGACATATATCATGATCTATTGAAAGAATAACTACCATGTCGCCATCTGAAGCGACCGCAGTGGAATCTGATTCATCTTCCTTTCCTGTCCCTTTCTTGTCGTTCTTAGCCTTACGACATTCATGCTTATAGTGACCCTTCTTGCCACAATTCCAGCATTCAATATCTTTTCTGTTACTCGACTTACCTCTTGATTTATCTCTGGCCTTCCCGCCCTTCCTGTTCTTTCCTCTTTCCCATTCCTGTGTCACAAGGGCCTCTTGCTGAGTAGACCCCTGAGACTTCCTCCTTGTCTCTTCATTAAAGAGAGCTAGTTACCTGTTCCATGGATATCTTTCCGTCTGGCGGGGAGTTACTTAGAGACACCACCAATGTCTCCCAACTGTCAGGCAATGAATTAGCAAAAGTAAAGTCTGCAATTCATCATCCAGGACCATCTTCATAGAGGAGAGTTGGTTCACTATATTGCTGACCTCATTCATGTGCTCGGCAACAGAACCACCATCCTTAAACTTGAGATTTACAAGTCGCCTTATCAGAAAATTTTTATTATTGGCTGTCTTGCTCTCATACAGCCCTTCTAATTTCAGCCATATGCTAGCGGCTGAGGTTTCCATAGACACATGGTGGAACACTGATTCATTCAACCATTGTCTAATAAACCCCATCGCCTTTCGGTCCATCTTCTTCCAATCATCATCAGTCATATCCTTGGTTTTTGCTGATATGCCTAAAATTGGAGAGTATAGGTCCTTGTAATAAAGCAAGTCCTCCATCTTAGCCTTCCATATGGTCCAGTTAGAACCATTGACGCTGATCATCCTTGATGAGCCACCTTCCATAAATCAAATCGATCCTACCCGTTCAATGAACTTAGCTTTGATACCACTTTGTTGGGGGCCTTGCACAAAACCTTAGGATCTAGCCCTCCAGAACAAACCAGAATTATGGATAATAAAGCAATGAAAACTATCAATGCATCAATCACACACCAAACAAGAGATTTTTACGTGGAAAACCCTCAAAGAGGTAAAAAACCACGGGACCTCGTCCAAATCAACAATCCACTATGAAGTAGAACGTTACAACCTTCTTCACTCACGGAAGAGTGGATAAACAATAAGAGAAATGAAGAAAACGGAGAGATCTAACCGATTACGAGGACATAGAAGCGCTAAAATATAGATTGCATAGTAGATAACAGCTCCTCTCTCTCTTTTCCTCTCTCTCTCACCTTTTAATAGCCCTAAACACTTTAGCAAATCCCTTGTAAAGCTTTAGGAAACCCTCTTGCATGCCTAGAAAAGCCATAGGAACCCCTTTTTATAGTTTTAAGAAACTCATTTCCGCATCCCAGTTGCGAAAGAACTTGCGAAACAAAATCCGCGCAAAATCGCGGAAGAATCTGCGTAACTTTGACTGGTCGTGAGGAGGCCACGACCGGTCGAGAGTCACCTACGACCGGTCGTGGACCACCTACGACCGATCGAACACTCTAGAGAAAACTTACCCAAAGTCGCTAGACTTTGAATCGTGCTACGACTTGAACCTACGACTGGTCGTGCACATCCTTCGGCCGGTCAAGCAGGGCTCACAACCGGTCGACAACGGGTAAAAAAAAAAAAACCCATCATTTACAATAATAAGTTGAAAATTGTCCGAATACATGAAAAAATAAAAAAAATAAAAAAAATCATCCATTAAAAAAATACACATGTCATAGTTTAATGCTATCAAGACCATTCAAATTGCCGGCCCAACTCTGGATGCATGCAGAATAACGACAAAGAAGATACATTAACCATCTGATTCTCTCTTCAAAATTTGACCACTCACTATTTTTCTTTTAACCATCCATTTGATAACCAGTAAATGTGTGCCCATGAGTTGAAACAACTTAACATAGGTCCCTGGTCAGAGGCATGAAAGATACCTTTAGCAGATGGTTGGTAACTCAAGATTTCTTCTCATCATAAGCTTGACTAGGACGACAGTCGGTGGGGTTAGATAGTGAGATTGTCTTGTATGGTTAATTGCCTCCAACAACTGTTTGAATTGATTTACTCTTAGCAGCTCGACCTCAAAGACCTTTAGCAGCAGGGTGAATGAATAGGTCTCCTGCATCTACTATACGAGCATTTCTGTAAGAATCATCACAAGCATTGCTCCCGCAAAAAGCTGCACTTTCACTAAAGCAAAAATTTTAGGTCTGTGCATGTACATATATAATACATATTTTAATTGTCATGTCAGCAAAAATGAAAATCGTTAAAAATAGAGACAATGGAAGAAGGTCACAAAGGTATTGTATGTTACATGCGGTGTGGCAATGAGCCAATAACAGCCACTGAAGGGTGTCATGCAGGTAGGATATAAGCCACAAATCAGGTCTGTCCCACCATGTAGATTGCCCATCATAAAAATTAGACTAGTTAAACCAATCAAGTGTGTCCCACCATGTAGATGCACATCATAAAATACTTCCAAGACGTCGATTATTTCATATTCTTCCACGTGTGCCTCAATCGAAACTGTACAAATTTTTTACCTTATTGAGGAAAAGAAAAAAAAAAATGCATTGAAGCATGATCCTAACCATCAGATTAGTGGTCACCACAAAGATAAACAAGTGAACAGTTGAAATTCTAAAGAAAGATATCAACTTACTGGACATTAAGATTATATCCATCTTATTGGAGATTAAGATCGTCTAATTAGTCCAAGTTAAGGTATACGGCCCATCTACAGTTGGGCTCTTTATTTAGCTATATTGGACAGAGTTACACATATATGCCACGTGTATGTTGGTTGTCTGCCCACGGGTGTGCACACTGCAGATCTTATGTATGTACCTTGTTGAACAAAATAAATTACATTGTAAAATTTACAACTTATTTATTTTATAAGGATGATATAAATATATAAAAGAGATGAAAGATTTGTACAAAATTTATAACTTATTTATTTTATAAAAATAATATAAATATATATATAGAAGAGATGAAAGATTCGTTGATGTATGCATCCTGAAAATAAAATAAAATATCCTAAAGTTATCTGAATTTATTTTAATACAGCCCGTTACTCAAATGGAGAGTTAGTAAGAACTTTCGAGACTTTTCGAATCTAAATTAATATAATTTCGAACGACTAACAAATGAATTGTCAGCATTTTTGGTAGCTGTGAATGCTTTGAAGGGTTAGGAGGTTTTTAACCATTATTTTTGGATGAATTTAGATATTCTAACAGCAAAAGGAAGAAAGAAAAAAATCTCTAGCAATCAAGTTGACAAGGTCTCTAACTTCTTTTAATATTGTTATTATTTATCAATGAAATAAATAAAATATCGTTTGGTAATGTAAGCTTTTGTGGTTAACATGGTATCAGCGGCCTAATTTAGGGCTTAATATCTAAACCTTGTACTATGTAATTAAATCCACACCATTTGTTCTAGCAATCTGATCATCTAAATCATTTACACACTACGCCAAAATCGCTGATTTGCGATGGACTAAATCCGTCGTAAAACCAAATAAACGACAGACTTCGTCCGTCGCTTGGTCCGTCGCCGTTTACTGGGTCGTTTTTTTTTCCGACGGATAAAATCCGTCGTTTAATCTACGACGGATAAGGTCCGTCGCAACATAGCGACGGATAAAATCCGTCGTAAAAAATAAAAAAATCCGTCGGTGAAATTCAAAAATTAGTCGTCACTAAAAACATTAGTGACGGATAAGGTCCGTCGCTAATATGAGTAAGCCGTCGTTCATTCAATGTTCAGTAATTAGCGACGGATTTGGTCCGTCGCTAAAATATCTGTAAAAAAAAAATATATCAGTAATTTATTGTTATTATTTTTTTAATCTTGCAACTGGATAGTCATTCAAAAATATTCACACTATGTTTGATAAGAATCCTATTCACAAAATTGGTAACAACTCAATTCAATAAAAGAGGAATGACCCAAGTGACCCACTCCAAAAATTGACTTAAACCCTCCTAACTAAACACTTCTTACCGGAAACTGTTGGCTATGCCTTGCCTGAATTGGCTACTACTATCTTCTCTTGTTCAACCTCTTTTGAGCCCTTCCTACATATATTACAAACAACCAGATTCAATCCAAGAAAAGACTAGTTAGTCAACCCTTCATATATTACAAATAACTAGCTCAAATCCATGAAAAGTGAATAGTTTAATCAACTGAAACCAATTAACAAAAAAAAATATTAGAATTCATCCTAGCCATTAAAGATTCAGGTAAGAGCGTTTCTTAACTCCATAGCATTCACTGGAGAGCACAATACAGTTTGAAAAGATCTTTAGAGTTGGAATCAATACACAAAACGGCGCAATGCCATCTGCATTTAATGCACTAGTGTCTAACAAAATGACCAATGAAAGTGTAGGAACTGCGAAATTCCTATTTCCCAACAAGATACACCTGCATAATCAGAAGATGACAACAAAAACTTGTAGTGCTTGTAACTGCTTCATTTATGAAACTGCATCTCTATTACCATTTGGTCCATGAAATCAGACCCAAAAAAATATCTTTGATTCCCCCATCCATCCATTCAACCATCATACAGTTATATTCATAAATACATACACAAATGTATCATACGATTAGAATCATATGCAGGGAGGACTTGTTTCAGCCATTCATCCAATGCACTACCATTATTTGGCCACAAACAAAAAAAAAAAAAATAAATGCCTTTTTCTGGACAATCCTACCCATTCCCGACCGTCTTATCAATGAACTTTCATTCAGATGAGCCATTGCTAGCCTGTCTTTAGTGTCATTTATACAAAACTGGTTAAACAAGATTGTCCAACACTGATCTTCTTTTTTAGAGGTCCATTCCCAATTGGACCTGCTGTACATATGGTTAGATATCATCTGCATATATGATGCATATGTTAAGAAATAAAACTTTAGAGTGAGAATGGATCTGATTGAATAAAATATCAGAACAATAGAAAACAGATACATTGGAATTATGCTTCAGGAAGGACTCCTTCTTGGATGCTTAATTAGAATCTATGTAGTTCTAAACTCTGTGATTCAACTGAAAGCCACTCAGTGAGACACCAAAGCCAAGAGAAACTCGCTCACGATTGTGACTCGGTCCAGATCGACAAGGCTCATACCCAAATGCTCATACCCAACAGGTTGGAAGATATTGAAAAGTTACCAGCTGTATGTTTTTATGTCTGTACATATGTACATACATAATATGTATGGTTGGACGATAGGCTACTATCTGCCAGCAGAT
>JAJHSJ010000006.1:65213602-65260083 GCA_021015155.1 Magnolia officinalis | reverse complement strand
CGAGTATTAACAGTAAAAAAGGGGGGTCATAGGGTCACTGGCGTGTCCAGGCCCAATTACTTGGTCTGTTGAACATCCCTAACGTGTGTGGTCTTTTCTAGGAAACTCTGGTGTCATGTTTAGGTGTTGATGAATAGTTTCGACACCTTGTTTGGAGGTCTATCATTGTCTTGGTTTAAGTTAAAATTATTTGATAATTAGGCTTACAGTTATATTAGCAAGGTTAATAGTAACACCCATGTACCAAAGATGTGGGGTGTTACACATAGGGAGGGATGTGATGAGGTTGATCACCATCTTCCTCAAGGGATATCTACTCCAAATCCACGGAGCTCTTTGGACTTCTCATAAAGCTTCCTTGAATCCACGAGGGGTAAAAGTAGAAATAATTTATAATAAATTCAAAATAATTTGATTGATGATAAAATAAAATAAAATTACAACTCTTTAAATAAGGAACTTAAACCTAGGATGAAGTTTTATACTTAGACTCCAACTCAAACACCCAAAATGTGACTTACTATAAATAGTAAGTTACTATTTTATAAATGACCTCTATTCTTACAAGACTTCGTGGTTTTCGGCCAAAATAGTAAGTGTCCAATTTAGCCTAACCATATTATTCTCCTAATTTTTCTAAGCCCTTTTTCATATTGGGCACAACTTTTACAACTCAAAGGATCTAAAGTTATACTCCAACTAAAACTTACTATTTAAAATAAAAACGAAAATTAAACGGGACTTTTGACCATCGATATGAAGGAATCTCACAAATCCAGCATCTGCAACCCATCAAAGTAGGGTTGGTTGGCTTAAGTAGGTTCTTCTACCCCAAAATCACATATAATATGTCAAAAAACTCATCCCTGTTTGCGAGATATGATTGTTTTAAGGTTCTGATGGTCCGTATCATTTCCGCTTCCGATCAAGCCTTCTCTAGTCCATCTTTTCCATGAAGGTGTCTGTAACCCACTCTACATCAGTCCCCTTCATTTTAAAAGAACTCGATCTCGAGTTCTTGTCTAGCTTCAGTCCATGATACTTGGTTAGGTCCGCAAAGTTGAAAGTATGCGGGATCTCCATGTCATCCGAAAGATCAACAATGTAAGCGTTGTCATTAATCTTTTAAAGGATCGGTATTGGTCTATTCTTCTTGTTCTTCAACTTGTTGTAGGTCATAGTTGAAAATCTCTTTATATAGATGATGCATCACATGGTTGCCCAACCTCGAACACCTTTTGTCATCGATGCTTGTCAGTTTGCCCCTTATACTTGTCGTTCGAAGCTTGCAACTTGGCTTACACATCCGCATGAATGCCCAACCTCGAATACCTTTTGTCGTCAATGCTTGTCAGTTTGCCCCTTGTACTTGTCGTTCGAAGCTTGCAACTTGGCTTACACATCCGCATGAATGCCCACTATTCAGTCCACCATATGTTCTATTGTAATGCTTATGCTTTGAGAGCTTGGGCGAAGGAACGAAGTCAAGTGTGTGGCAGGGCACTGGACCATAAATAATCTAGAAGGGACTTCCTATTGAGTAGTTCACCATATTGTTAAATACAAACTTCGCTTGAAATAAGGCTAAATCCAACTACTTCGGTTTGTAACCTAAAATACACTGGAGGATATTTCTCAACATGCGATTCACAACTTTAGTCCGTCCATCGGTTTAGGGGTGGTAAGCATTACTGAACTGAAGTCGCATATCGAACCGATTCCACAAAGTCTGCCAGAAGTGGCTAATGAACTTTATGTAACGGTTATAAGTAATGGCTATAAGAACCCCATGTAGCCACACAACCTCTATGAAGAATATATTCGTCACGTGTATTGCATCGAGAGTCTTCTTACATTGGATAATGTGTGTCATCTTTGAGAAACGATCTACCACTATAAATACTCAATCCATGCCATATTGTGTTTGTGGGAGATCAAGCACAAAGTCAATAGATAAGTCCTCCCAAGGGCCGTCAAGCACGGGTAATGGGGGTGTAGAGGCCTATATTATGAGACTGTCCCTTAGAGGTTTAATAAACAGGACAACGCTGCACTGCTTTACCACGTCACATACAAATTACGGTCAATAATACGATTCATCAACAATAGCCTGCGTCTTGTCTCACACAAGGTGTCCACCAAGGCCATCTCCATGTAGCTCTTGGATAATCTGCTCCCTCAAATAACTTTGGGGGATAAACAGTTCATTCCTTTTGAAGAGTAAATTATTTTTCATATGTAGGTTACTGGGATGACTCTCTTGACACCTCATCCAAGCATCATTGAGGTCTTCATCCTCGACATACAACTCCTTGAGATAGTCGAAACCAACCACCTCATTACTCATCGTAACAAGTAGTGATGCACGATAACTAAGTGAATCAACCACCTTGTTCTGTTGCCCTGATTTGTGCTTTAGAATGAACATGAATTCCTGCAAAAATGTGACTCATTTAGTATGCACATGATTCACATTAGCTTGATTATTAATAAACTTTAAGGCTTTATGGTCAGTATAGAGAACAAACTCTCTCTGTATTAGATAATGCCACCAATGTTACAACGCTTGAAGCATTGCGTCAACTCAAGCTCGTATGCTAACCATTTCTTTTGGGCTTCGCCGAGTTTCTCGTGTAGAAGGCTATCGGTTTGCCTTCCTGTGATAATACTCATCCAATTTCGACATATGAGGTGTCACACTCAACCTCAAATAGCCTGTCGAAGCTAGAAAGAACCAAGACCAGTGTTATGGATAATCGCTACTTGATTTCAACAAAGCTCTTGTCAGCTTCATCGGTCCATTGAAATTGGCATTTTTTTTCATGCAATATGTAATTTGTACAACTATAATGCTAAAATTTCGTACGAATTGATGATAGAATTCGCAAACCCGTGGAAATTCCTCACTTCATGAATATTCATCGAAATCAGTTATTTCTTGATGGCTCGTACTTTTTCATTATCTACAAGGATGCTTGTGGACGTCGCAACAAATCCTAAGAATAACAAATTGTTTGTTAAAAAACTGCACTTCTTCAAGTTGAGGAACAACTTGTTAACTGCCAAGACCCATAACACCTTCCCGAGATGTTCCATGTGCTCCGTCTCACATTGGCTATATATCAAGATATCATCAAAATATATTATTATAAATCGCTCAAAGAACGGCTTCAACACTTGATTCATCAGACGCATAAAAGTGCTCGGTGCGTTCAATAAACTGAAGGGTATGGCCAACCACTCATACAACCATTCATTGGTCTTAAATGTTGTTTTCCACTCATAACCAGGCTAGATACGAATATAATGGTATATACTTCTTAGATCTAGTTTAGAGAAACCTTGACACCTTCTAGTATTTCAAGCATGTCGTCTAACTGCAGTATCGGAAACTGATATTTAATGGTAATCTTGTTAATTGCTCAACTGTCGACACACATGTGTCAACTCCCATCTTTCTTCAGCATTAATAAAGTCGGCACAACGCATGGGCTCATGCTCTCTTTCAAAAGACCCTTACAGATCAATTCCTCCACTTGCCTCTTAAGTATCTCACACTCTTTCAGACTCCAAATTTGCACACGGATTCTATCTGTCCAATTGGGCCCACAAGCCTTATTGTTGTTTGGATTTTGAGGGTTAGTTGGGATGTATTCCTAAGAAATTTCTAAGCTCATAATTCATCTCATATGATTCAAGATAAGGTGTAGCATTTTTAGGGTGTGATGTCTACACCTATATCCAACACCACTCCCTATATCCAACTTGAATTTACGTAACCTATCCCATTTATCAAGTGTGCCACATATGCACAAAAAATAATTATTTTACGAGGAATGAAACCAATAGTCGACGTTCTAAATAGATGGGGTGTCCAAGCCAGGATTCGAATGACATATAACGTATATATAATACATCTATGTATAAAGCCAAGTCAAGCCGAGCAAGACTAGACTAAAATGACTTGAGCCGAAGCTTGACCAGAAAATTGATAGGGCATGCATGTGAGGCCCAGGCCGGCTCATGGGTTGGAAGTCCAAGCTCAGCCCAAAGCATGTCGGGCTCATCGGATCGGTCGGCATACCTGGCCCATTTCCACCCTTATATAAAGGGGGAGTCCATGCCGTAACTTGATTTCTCTTTGCATGATTTGGTACACAGTCACAATTTTGTTAAGCCGACTGTTTAATCCTCTGATGATTCAAACCGTTCAAACCAAATGCTCTCACACGGTTGAAATTTATAGCCCACCTCGTTAACAAGGTAATCAGTCTCAAGTTGGAGCCTACCAATGAAATACCAATGCCACCGTGGAATACTTCCAGTCACACAAGCCCATTCCATTCCAATCACTTCGTGATGCAGAGCGGGCTGGTCATGGATAATTTCATGGCTAAGATGGACCAGAAAAGGTCGGATCGAAGACGGAAATGATCTGAACCATTAGAACTTAAAATGAATGTATCTCGCAAACCGAATTAAGTTATTAAACTTAAAATATATGATTTTGGGGTAGGATGAGCTACTTTAATAACCCAACCTGATACGCAAGCTTGCACAAGCCGGATTCGCGAAATACCATCAGATTAACGGTCGTTTCCTATTTTAATTATGTTTTTTAGTATAAATATTAAGTTTTAGTTTGATTATAACTCTTCATCCGTTGGGCTTTAAGAGTTGCACACAACATGAAAGTGCTTAGAATAATTAGGAGAACAGCGTGGTGAAGCCAAATAGGACATTTACTATTTTTGGCTGAAAACTTTGCGCACTAGTAGGCATCATGACCGTCTATAAACAGTAAGTTGCGAATTCTAGGAGTTTTAGTTATAGTTTGATTCTGAAATTTCTTCCATTACTTAGTATCCCTATTTCAAGGGTTGTGAATTCGTTTATTTCAATCATCAATCAATTTCAAATTTTATAAAATTTATTTTTTATTTTCTTTTTCTTTTCATCGTGGTTTCGAGAAGTCTCTGTGAAGAGTCCAGAGAAATTCCTTGGATTCAGAACAGTTATCCCCTAGAGGAAGACGATGCTCGACCTCACGTCCTTCCCTGCGTCACTTGTCTAAGCTCACCCAAAACTAGAGCAGGTTGGACTCGGCCACACCCCCACTGCCCAAGTTGCCAGCCCAGTTTACAACACTTTGCACCTCAGCGTTCTAGTTTAGCAGCCTACACCCATTCAAAACCTAGACTAGCTTTTGTATGTAGAAACATACCCCACACGGCATGTGGTGGCCACTTCACATGGTCACCTATAGCGGCGTGTATGGCTTAAGCACTAGATCACTAGCATCCAGTCACTAGCATCCAGTGGCTATTTTGCATGATCATCAATTGCACTGACTGTGTGAACAAAGAAGATGAAACAAAATAATATATAGTTGCAGAAATCAAACAATCAAGCAGTAGAAGCACGAGTGACTACAACTAGAAGTGATAGGATTCTTCTTGTTGTAGTCACTCGTGCTTCTACTACTTGATTTAGGGGGTGTTTTTTTTTTGGGCTGGAAATGGAAGTAAATAAACCATCCTTATTTCTCATAAGAAATACACGGGGTGACCTTTGATTTGACTTCACACTAATACCAAGGAAAAAAGTTCAAAATTTAACGGGTCCACCATGATGTGTATGATCCAAGGTGTCCATTCATTTTAACAGCTCATTTTAGGCCATAAACAGAAAATCAAGGCAAATCCAAAGTGCAAGTGGACCACAGCTCAAAAAACAAGGGGATTAAACAGCCCACGATTGAAAACTTCTTGTGGGTCATGAGAGTTTTCTATCAAGCTGATATTTGTGTTTTCCCTTCATCTGTGTCTGTGGGATCCACGGATGGCTTCACATTTCAACAATGAACATTATTATCCCTTTTGTTTGCTGCAGTGTGGTCCAGTTGAGCTTATAATCTACCTATTTTTTAGCACAAGCACTAAAATGATCTGATATAATATAGATAGATGGTGTGGATCGATTACATACATCATGGTGGGACCCACAAATTTCACTCACTCGTTCCCACCCATTTTTACACACGTACACATTTCCCCTGTGCCAATACTGATATGAAAATGATAATGACCCATTTTTACACACGTACACATTTCCCCTGTGCCAATACTGATATGAAAATGATAATGGTCTTTACCAAACATCAGTGGGAGAGTGGAGCCTATTAATGCAATGTGCTAATAGAAATTTATTAACATTGTTTCTTCCGAAAACGAGTTAAAAACATTTAGAGAGAGAGATTTGGAAACCACTTGCGTAATCTCTGCGCTTTGCGTACTGAGTAAACTCTGTGAGTTTTATCATGATTTATGTATTTTATCTACTTAGTACATCTATTTTACCAGATAATTTTAGAGCTTGAGACAAAAAATTAAGCATATACAATTCTCAAATGAACACCACACCACTGGAAACAATTGAATTTGAACGTCTACGTTTGAGAATTTTTTGGGCCCCATGGGAGTTTGGGATCAATCTTATATTTGTTTTTTCCCTTCATCCATGCATATATGATCTTATGAACAGGTTGGATATCAAATAAACATCACTTTGGAGCCTAGAAAGGTTTCAACGGTGGAAATCATTATTCCCAATGTTTCGTGTGATATGATCCACTTGATCATTTGTATATGCTTAAATTTTTAACTCAACCCCTTAAATTAGCTGGAAAAATGGATGGACAGTGGATAAACCACATACATTCATGGTGAGCCCAAGTGAGTTTGTTCAGTAATATGAGAGCGTACTGAGTTAATCCGATTTCGAGAGATTTGGGGATGAGCACTGGTACTTGACTAGACATTGAAAGGATTGCATTTTATGAACAAAATCCATGAACCCAAATTTCAAAATCCAAATCAAGACCAATTAATTTGGACCACTGACCAATTAATCTACTGGTCTATTTTTTATGGCCAACAATTGGACTGTTAGGATCATTATAAATTTCGGGCCATGCTCTATCAAGAAATGGGCACTGTAGTTTGTTTTTTGTTTTTTCAAAAAAAGAAAAAAGAAGAAGAACAAAACCCTCTTTTTCAAAAAGAACAGATAATATCCGCATCTCTCACTCAACATTTTCCAGAACCCATGTCTTTCTTAGAAAAAAGAACAAAGAAGAAGAACAAAACCCTCTTTTTCAAAAAGAACAGATAATATCAGCATCTCTCACTCAACGTTTTCCAGAAACCATGTCTTTCTTAGAAAGAAATGCACCTGAGTTCAACAACACAAGTCTCAGCCTAAAAACTAATTACACGGCATTGGAATAAAAGATAATTGAAGAAAAATAGTAAACAAAACAAACCCATCTTCTGATTGATGAAAGATCAAACGAAATGCTGAAAATATTTGTAATTAGATAAAAGCTCAATTCGAAATTCAGCTTCTCCGGACTGCCCGAGTTCCAATCGTCTTGTTAATTCCATTAACAGCAGACCTCTCGCTAACATTTCTCAATGCAATTGGCTTCTTGTTTTCCTTACTAATTCTGGTTGAGGATCTCAAACCTTCCCTACGACCCACCGAGAAATTAGCAGGGACCGATTTCCGTACTGTCTCCGTTTTCTTCGCATTCCTCCTCTTCCCACATTCAACAGCTAATACTCCAGTATCATGAACTGCACTGGTCTTTTCCTCCTCTGCTTCCATCTTCTTTCTCTTGAGTCTTTCATTCCTTCGAGCCGAATATTCGTTGTATAGCCTGCCTCTTTCGAACAAAGGACTGGAATGAGTATTGGTGGCCATAAACGCAGTAGGTAAGATGTTGTGACCGAGTTCGTCTTCAACCATCTTTGCCAGTGCCCGTAAATCACAAGAAACCGATTGGAACTCAGGTCGAATACGTGATCCTTCAAGATTCCACGAGCAATTTGGGACTTGGGTTTTTGTCAGAGAAGCTAATGTAAGGAAAGAATCCACAAATTTCAGTGAGAAAGACAGGAAGAAGGTTAAAGCAATAAAAATCCCAACATATAAATAGGTAATTATTGAAAAAAAGAGGCCTAGTTCCGTATTCATCCCAAACTTGGTTTGTAGATGTGGTGCCATGGTCTATCTAAGCCATTGATCTGACGGCACCTATCATGAATGGAACATTCCCTCAAAATCTCCCAAATTGGAAGATCTTAGCCACCGAATCTTCAGTCTTTCCTCCATGTGGTTTGTTGAAGGATTTCATTTTAACCATCTGTTTGCATGCCAAGAACGAGAAAGTTGGAGTTGAGCAATTACGACAGAATGGTCCATCTGTGAATTTGGCCGTCAGATCAATGGCTTGGATAGACCAGACTCCGCCCACATCTACAAAATAATTTTCTATATGAAAAGTTCGATAATGTCTATCCATTTTTTAAAATTCCCCTGTTTTCTTATTTTTCATATTCTTTTCAGATTACCTACTCAAATAACAGAGAAAAAAACTCACTGAACTCGGCTGAGTCGTTTGGGCTGTGATACCCAGTCTCAAAACCTGAGTTGAGACTTGTAAAGATGAATGGCTGTGTTATCTGATTTACTTACCAGGTGGAGATTGGATGGTGCCATTAGAGCATAAGACTCGACGAGCGCGAGGGAGTTGAGGAGATTCAGCAAGCGGCGGCCGTCGATCAGAAGGTGATTTCATGCGATACATGGATGGATGGGAAATTTCTGCAAAGAATTCCAGCCAAAATAAGAACTCAAGGAATTAGTGAAGAAAATCTCATGAAGAATGATTTTTGCAGAGGAGAAAAGGTAAAGATGAAGAAGAACCTCCGACTTCTTTCTTTTTCTTTTCTTTTTTTCTTTTCTTTTTTTTCTTTTTTTCTTTTCTTTGCTTTCTTTCTTTGTTTTGGTTGTTTTAGCAGAGGATTTCAAATTTGAACGCGGATACAAGAAAGGAGCGTCTCCAACGGTTATATTCGTATCGACGGTGCGGATTCACTTTAAAATTTAAATTCAAAGGATCTGATGAAGTGCCATTTGCCGTTTAGATTCTTTCTCAAAGCCACTGAATTTCCGCTGAATTACCAAAAATGCCATCCCGCACGGGTATACAGTAGTCTCGACTTAACGGGTCGCAGTCGCGTGCTGAATAAGAGAGCGGATTAGCTTTTACCCGGGTAACAAACTTACCGTGTGGGTCCACTTTAATGAATTTGTTTCATATCCACTCCGTCCATCCGTTTTTTCAGATCATTTAAGAACGTCAATAACATTAATCCAAAAATTAAGAAGCTTCAAATCTTTTATGGACCACATCACTAGAAAAAGAGGCGATTGACCATTAATGTTTGTATTTTCCCTTCACCCAGTTCTGTTTAACCTTATCAACGGGTTTAATGGCAAATAAACATTATGGATCTGCTTACGGTGGGCCTTGGGAAGTTTTTAATGGTGACCATTCAATCATCATTGTTTCTTATGGTGTGGTCCACCTGAAATTCTGATATGCTTAATTTTCAAGACTATAGCCTAAAAAAGATCTTTCAAAACTGATGAACGGAGTAGATAAACAACATATGATCGAGGTGAGCCGTACGGCGACAGTAAGACCCACTAAGCTGTTACCCGTGTAACACCTGATCCGCGCCCACTGGGCCGTGTGATGTATCTGGCTTATCCACACCGTCCATCCATTTTCCCTTTCATTTTAAGGCGTGAACCTAAAATTGAAGCATATCCAAAGCTAAAGTACACTACAAAACACAAAAAAGTAGGGATTAAACGCCTACCATTGAAAACTTCTTGGGGCCACAGAAGTTTTGGATCAATCTGATATTTGTATTTTCCATTCATCAAGGTTTATGTGACCTTATGAACAGATTGGATGGCAAGTAAACATCATGGTGGGCCATAGTAAGGTTCGGTGGGCGTCATTATCCCAATGCTTTCTGTTGTGTGGTCCACTTGAGCTTTGCACCTACTTCATTTTTTGTGTTCACGTCCTAAAATGATCTGGAAAAATGGATGGACGGTGTAGATGTAACACATACATTATGGTGGAGGCAATAGAACTTTGCCACGTCAACACAGTTCCGACGTTGGTGACGTGTTGTTTTACACTCGGGAGCGGATCAGGGGACGCGGGTTTCCTTCGAAAGCCTTTCGCAGGAAGTTACTGCCTTCGAACCCAGGTGGGGCCCACTGTGATGTTTGTGAGAAATCTTCCCCGTTCATCCGTTTTGTGAGTTCATTTTAAGATATGAAGCCAAAACGAACAGTATCCAATACTCAAGTGAGCCAAAAACGTAATAATTAAATATCCACAGTTGAAATATTCGTGGGCCAACAGAAGTCTTGAATCATGCTAATATTTGTTTTTTCAGTTCTTCCCAATAATAATGACGTTATTAACGGTATGGATAACAGGTAAACATCATTAACGCCAGGGAGGTTTCAAGGGTAGGAATTTCCATAACCACCTTCTTCCTTTAGTACGGCCCACTTGAGTTTTGAATACTGCTCAATTTTGGTTTACTCTCCGGAAATGAGCTCACAAAACGGATGGACGGAGAGGATTCCTGAAAAACATCACGGTGGGCCCTACGTAAGTTTACAGCGCAGGAACGAAGGATTTCGGAAATCCGCGTCCCGGATTAGGTACTACCCCCGCCTGTTCCGAGCTCGGTACAGGCGGAGGCTCTGAGGGCCACTGAGGGGCACTGTGATGTATGGATTTTATCCACACCGTCCATCAATTGTTTCATATAATTTTAGAATACTGTAACAAAATTAGATCATATCTAAGTCTCACGTGGACCACACAATGGGGATTAAATTTATACCATTGAAAAGTTCTTAGGGTCCACATAAGTTCTGGATCAAGATAATATTTGTTTTTTTTTTTTCACTTAATCTAAGTGTATATGACATATCAACAGGTCGGATGGAAAATAAACGATATGGTGGACCCTAAGAAGGTTACAATGGTGAGCGTCCTTAGCTGTGTTCCATTTAAGCCTCGGATCTACCTTATGTTTGGCTCAATTTTCTAAAATGATATGAAAAAATGAATGAACGGTGTAGATGAAAGCCATACATCACGGTGACTCCACAGTGGCCCTCAGATCCTCCGCCTGTCCCGAGGTGGGAACAGGCGGGGGTAGTACCTAATCCGCGCCCTTGACACTCCGCAATCCGCGTCCAAATTTCCGTGAAGCATTAAAAACTTTGATAAACCAGCAGATGCAATGCTCTGTACTCATGCGCCTACAAATCAAAGACAGGAGATACATGTAAGTAGATATCACTTCCGAATCATGCCAACTATAGATGGGTACTAGATACCCAAAAACGAAAAAACAATTCACAGAACATATAATGACAACTGGCTGATTAACGAGAATTTAATGGACCTGTAAATGTAAACTATTCAAAAGTCCAAATTCAAGAAACGAGTGTCCATTAATCAATGGTTAAGATGATATAATTAACCTAATTTTGGGCCACATTCCATTTATAATAGTTTCTGCTATTTGACCTTTTTATTAGTTGAGGAATATGTACATATTCCTCAACTAATAAATCACATGTATCCTAAGTTTACAATTTTTATGTGTATGTGCATGGAAAAAAAATAAATCACAGAACGTATAATGACATCCGACTGATTGATGAGAATCTAAAGGACCGTTAGATGGAAAATATTCAAAGGTCCGCATTCAAGAAATGAGTGTCCATGAATGGATGGTTAGGATGATATAATTAATCTGATTTGGGGCAACATTTCATTTATAATAGTTTCTGCTATTTAAGCTTTCTATTACTTGAGGAATATGTATCCGGAGTGTACAATTTTTATGTGCATGTGCATGGAAATTTTTTTACAGAACATATAATGACAACCGTCTGATTAATGAGAATCTAAAGAACCATTAAATGGAAGATATTCAAATGTCCAAATTCAAGAAACATGTGTCCACTAATAGATGGTTAGGATGATATAATTAATCTGATTTGAGGTCACATTCCATTTATAATACTTTCTGGGGAAATTTATGACTGTGGACCCCATCTTTTATCCAGCAGTTTTTTTGAAGCAATACAAACTTAGAATACGCACTTGGACCTCCTCGTACGGAGTCAGAATTTCAGGATGAAAATACCCCTCCTTTCACGGCTGTGGCTTTTCCTCTCCCATTTCCACTGCTTGCTTTTCCTCTTCCTTTCCACTGTTGCTTTCACTGCCGTTGCTTTCACCCCCTTTCCTTACTGTGTTTCCAGTAGAAAAACCCCAAAAACTCTTTTTGTGGGCCTCCCTCAATCGCATTTTGTCTTCTTCTGAAAATGGTCGGTCCAGTGAAGAAAACACGCAACACAGGTATATTTTAAACTCAGTTGGCCCCACATTGAATGTTTGTAGTTCCATTTTTTATTTTTGTACTAGAGGAAAATGTTCTATGCGATCGAGCTCATGGGAACTCCCCATGAGGTCGAGCTGTGTGGGCCCCACCATGATGTATGTCAAACATCAACACCGTGAACTTGATGGGTCCCCTTTAAATTATGGAATAGCAGAAAAATCAGCCATATATGGAACTTAGGTGGGCCATACCATCTAAAATCATGTGAAGACATGTCTAAAACATATAAAATTACTTGGTGGGGCCCACCTGAAATTTGGATGTGTCTAAAACTTGGTCTGACCCCTCATCCAAGTGGGACACACATTATGGATGGGCCGGATTTATGAAACACATTTCGCTGGGCCCAAAAAATAAATATGAATGTTTTAATTAAAGGTAACCCCTCTCAAGTTTTGTACGTGGTGTGGCCTACAAAAGTCATGAATTAACTTGATTTTTAAGCTCTAGGCCCACCATGGAATGGTGCATCTGACTGATGGGGTAGATGTTTGACATACTTCATGATAGGGCCCACACATCTCGACCTCATGGGTAGTTCACATGAGCTTGACCATATAGAACCTTTTTCGACACACACGTATATATACACATGACACATGTGCATGCATGCCCGCGTGTGTGTGTGTGTGTGTGTGTGTGTGTGTATATAATATATATATATATATATATATATATATATATATATATATATATATATATATATATATGGAAAAGGTATAATGAGCTCGAGCGTATACGGTCGTCCCATGAGGTCAAGCTGTGTGGTCCCCACCGTGATGCGTGTGTGTGTGTGTGTGTCTATATATATATATATATATATATATATATATATATATATATATATATATATATATATATATATATGGGAAAAGGTATAATGAGCTCGAGCGTATACGGTCGTCCCATGAGGTCGAGCTGTGTGGGCCCCACTGTGATGCCTTTCGAACATCTACCCCATCAGTCAGATGCACCATTACATCGTGGGCCTGGACGGCTGAAAATCAAGTCAATCCATGACTTTTGTGGGCCACACCACATACAGAAGTTGAGAGGGGCCGTGCACCATTAAAACATTCATAACCATTTGTTGGGGCCTTTCGAGATGTGGTTTGCAAATCCAGACCATCCATTATGTGTGTCCCACTTGGATGAGGGTTCAGACCAAGTTTCACCTGCATTCAAATTGCAAGTGGGTCCCACCAGTGCTTTTATATATTTTTGGCATGTATACTTATGGTTTTAGATGGTATGGCCCACCTGAGTTCCGTATACGGCTGATTTTGGGCCGTCCAGGCCCACGATGGAATGGTGCATCTGGTGGACGGTGTTGATGTTCGAAAGGAATCACGATGGGGCCCACACAGCTTGACCTCATGGACGACCGTAATACGCTCGAGCTCCTTGTACCTTTTCCCTATATATATATATATAAGGCGTTGAGCCCCAAATTGAAGCACATCAAAAGATTAAGTGGACCATACCACGGGAAACAGTGGTCATAATGATTTTCCAGTTTGCCCCACTGAATTTCTAGTTTGCCCCGCTGATTATCTAGTTTGCCCCGCTCAATTTCATGCTTGTCCCATTGATTTTCTAGTTTGCCCCGCTCAATTTCATGTTTGCCCCGCTGATTGTCTAGTTTGCCCCGCTGAATTTCATGTTTGTCCCGCTGATATTTTAGTTTACCCCGCTGATTTTTTTGTACGCTCCCATTGTACTAAGTAAACTTCAGTTGGGCCCACATTGAATGTATGTAGTATATCCACGCTGTCCATCCGTTTTTCCATCTAATTTTAGCGATTTAGCCCCAAATTGAAGATATCAAAAGATCTAGTGAATCATACCACGGGAAATAGCGGGGCATAATGATTTCCACTGTTGAAACCATAGTGGGCCCAACAGTGATGTTTGTTTGTTATCAAACCTATTCATAAGATCATACAAATATGGATTAATAGAAAACACAATTATAAGCTTGATCCAAAACTTCTGTGGCCCCTAAGAAATGATCAACATTAGAAGTTCAATTCAAAATTTCATGTGGTGTAGTCCATTTGAACATTGGATATGTTCAGATTTTTCGACTCAAGCCATGAAATTATTCGTTAAGTTTGCCCCATTCATTTTCATGTTTGCCCCACTGATTTCCTAATTTGCCCCGCTGATTTTCTAGTTTCCCCCGCTGATTTTTCAGGTTGCCTCGCTGATTTTCTAGTTTGCCCCACTGATTTTCCAGTTTACCACGCTGATTTTCTAGTTTGCCCCACTGATCTTCTAGTTTGCCCCGCTGATCTTCTAGTTTTCCCCGCTGATTTTTTAGTTTGCCCCGCTGATTTTCTAGTTTGCCCCGTTGATTTTCTAGTTTGCCCCGCTGAATTTCATGATTTGTCCTGTTGAATCTCATGTTTCCCCCGCTGAATATCAAGTTTACCCCAATCAATTTCATGTTTTTCCCACTGAATTTCATGTTTTCCCCGTTGAATTTAATGTCTTCCCCGCTGAATTTCATGTTTGTCCCGTTCAATTTCATGTTTGTCCCGCTGAATGTCTAGGTTCCCTCCCTCAATGTCTAGGTTCCCTTCCACATATGGAGTTTTGGTGTATACATATTGCGATGAAAACGAAGGGGTATTACATAATCCGATGAACATGATGTATTACAAATAAAACATCATTGTGGGACGTAGCAAGCGTAATCGGATTGTGTACTGAGTTAGTTAGTACGCTCCCATTGTACTAAGTAAACTCGGTTGGGCCCACATTGAATGTATGTAGTACATCCACGCTGTCCATCTGTTTTTCCATTTATTTTAAGGGGTTTAGCCCCCAAATTGAAGCATATCAAAAGATTAAGTGGATCATAGCACGGGAAACAGTGGGTATAATGATTTCCACCGCTGAAACCATAGTCGGCCCAACAGTGATGTTTGTTTATTATCAAACCTATTCATAAGATCATACAGATATGGATTAATAGAAAACACAATTATAAGCTTGATCCAAAACTTCTGTGGCCCCTAAGAAATGATCAACATTAGAAGTTCAATTCAAAATTTCATGTGGTGTGGTCCATTTGAATATTGGATATGTTTAGATTTTTCGACTTAAGCCACGAAATTATTTGTTAAGTTTGCCCCGCTGATTTTCATGTTTGCCCTACTGATATCCTAGTTTGCCCCGTTGATTTTTCAATTTGCCCCGTTGATTTCTAGTTCCCTTGTTGATTTTTCAGTTTGCCCCGCTGATTTTCTAGTTTGCCCTATTGATTTTCTAGTTTGCCCCACTGATTTTCCAGTTTCCCCCGCTGATTTTCTAGTTTGCCCCGTTGATTTCCTAGTTTGCTTCGTTGATTTCTTAGTTTGCCCCGCTGATCTTCTAGTTTCCTCCGCTGATTTTCCAGTTTGCCCCGCTGAATTTAATGATTTACCCCGCTGATTTTCTAATTTCCCCCTGCTGATTTTTCAATTAAATAATGAAGGACCGACAGCTCAGTTTCTATTATAGATGAGCATGATAAAGTCTTATTTAGGTACGTTTTCCTTGGCTGGTTGCTAAAAAATACAAGCACTAAAAGCAAACAAGGTGTTTTAATGCTTTATTTTTTATTTATTTATTTATTTGCATAGGCAACTAGAGCTGCAAACTCCAGATTGGAAATCTCTATGGCATGAATTTGGAACTTTTCATATTAAAGGTTACAGTCGGCTTTTCACACATGACTGTGTTTGGTTGATTGCATTTCTTACGTTGCAAAGATGGCTCAAACTGCACTGGTGTAGCAGGAAATTTGTATATACTCACACTATAAGAAAGTAGGTCTTTAGCCTTGATTCAAAAAAAGGAGGCTAAATATGGTTTTTAGCCTCGGTTGTAAAGGAAATGAGGTTAAAAATTC
Organism: Magnolia officinalis; assembly: GCA_021015155.1. Lineage (NCBI taxonomy): Eukaryota > Viridiplantae > Streptophyta > Magnoliopsida > Magnoliales > Magnoliaceae > Magnolia > Magnolia officinalis. The sequence continues at coordinate 65,243,823 of JAJHSJ010000006.1, read as the reverse complement.
ATAAGATCATACATAAATGGATTAATAGAAAACACAATCATCTTCACAAAAGTGACATAGTCACACACCTCCATTCTTAATTTCTCTATCATTTAATTGATCTAGGAATGTCTGATGGTTTGAACTATGAGAACCAAATTGTTGTTGGATTCTTGTAAGTAAATCATTGCCTTTCTATCTTGGTATTTATCAGTTCAAAGTGCTTCATTAGAATGCCTGATTTTGTGTTTCAACAAGAAGTATATTTATTCATTTTGAAATACTTATTCTGCATTTTTGTCTACCTAATTTATGTTGATCTGTATGGCTGCATAGTTGGATAGTCTGTTGTGGTAGAGCCCTCTCTTTTACACATGCTGCTCTAGGTTTTGATGAATGTTTTTTGGAGTTTCTTTTTTTAACTGTTGGGAGGGTTATTATGGTGTTCTCGGCTGCCTTATCAATGTTTGTTTTGCTGCATTTTTCCGTAGGGCATGGAAATGGATGGTAAGTCATCTGAAGGTAAGGAAAAGGGACCCATGAAGAGATCAAAAGGAAGTTTAGGCAGCTTGAATATGCTTATGGGCAAGGATAACAGTGAGCCGGGTAAAACATCTGGAGCATCTGGGAATGGATTTGTCCAGATTATTTCCATCATCATAATTTATTTAAGATGTTTTAGCACCCATTCAATTGCATACTGACTACAGCTGGTAATTGAAACAAAACCTGAAATCTGTAGTGGTGACAGTGCAAGTGAAGGTTCCAGTGAAGGAAGTGATGCCAACTCTCAGAACGTAAGTACTATGGCAACTTCGTTTTCTGGTTTAATGAGCTGCTATCAACACATTCACATGATTATGATCCAGGAACAAACATAACAGATATTTGTTTGGTAGTTAATAGGCCTTGAGCTAATTTTCTGGAACAACAATTGAAATATTCTTCTAACAGTGTTGCCTCTGGAGTTGTTGGGGAATATGAAAATATATTGCAGTAATCAACTGCAATGATATATACATACACATAGCAACATGCATGCAGGCATGCATATAAGGAATTTATGGTAGAATTTAACTAGATGATCAGAATTTCCCATTTATTCCTATTCTTCTGGTTAATTATAAAACAATCACTAAATTCAATTATAGCCTTATAGAATTGTGGTTACATGCATCTGTTGCACATCAGAAAGAACCCGCCTTAGTTTGCTCACCTAAACTTACTTGTCTCTTGTTTTTTTTTTTTTTTTTTTTTTTTTTTTTTTTTGTCCTACTTCCTTTATGGAAGTTTTCAACTTCAGTAAAGATGAGTGCATATATGACTTTGTGAGTCCAATGCCTTTTTAGAAATGCAATTTTAGTTGGCGCATATGCATAAAGCATCATTGTCACTGTTTTGAATGTAAACACTACCCAGACATTTCGTATTTATAATTTCCACTCGTCATGTGCAGGACACACAACAGAAGGCAAGCGGTGGGAAAGATTCTTTGGAAGGTAGATTTATAAAAAAATGTTCCTCCCTGTCATTACATGGACATTTTTCAATATTGAGCAGGGTACCATAATCTATGAATTGCAGCTGAGGCGTCTAAGAATGGGAGTTCTGTCCGTGGTCCTCAGAATGGTGTGGCTCGCAGTCCATCACAAACAATGTTGAATCAAACAATGCCTGTCATGCCAATGGCAACACTTGTGTAAGTTCAATTTAAAATTTTATGTAGTGTAGTCCATTTGAACATTGGATATGTTTAGATTTTTCGGCTCAAGCCATGAAATTATTTGTTAAGTTTGCCCCGCTCATTTTCATGTTTGCCCCGCTGATTTCCTAGTTTGCCCCGCTGATTTTCTAGTTTGCCCTGCTGATTTTTCAGTTTGCCCCGCTCAATTTCATGTTTGCCCCGTTCAATTTCATGTTTGTCTCGCTGAATGTCTAGGTTCCCTCCCTCAATGTCTAGGTTCCCTTCCACATATGAGGTTTTGGTGTATACATATTGCGATGAAAACGGAGGGGTATTACATAATCCGATGAACATGATGTATTACAAATAAAACACCATTGTGGGACGTAGCAAGCGTAATCGGATTGTGTACTGAGTTAGTCAGTACGCTCTCATTGTACTAAGTAAACTCAGTTGGGCCCACGTTGAATGTATGTAGTATATCCACGCCGTCCATCCATTTTTCCATTTATTTTAAGGGGTTTAGCCCCCAAATTGAAGCATATCAAAAGATCAAGTGGATCATACCACGGGAAATAGTGGGCATAATGATTTCCACCGCTGAAACCATAGTCGGCCCAACAGTGACGTTTGTTTGTTATCAAACCTATTTATAAGATCATACAGATATGGATTAATAGAAAACACAATTATAAACTTGATCCAAAACTTCTGTGGCCCCTAAGAAATGATCAACATTAGAAGTTCAATTCAAAATTTCATGTGGTGTGGTCCATTTCAACATTGGATATGTTTAGATTTTTCGGCTCAAGCAACGAAATTATTTGTTAAGTTTGCCTCGCTCATTTTCATGTTTGCCCCGCTGATATCCTAGTTTGCCCCGCTGATTTTTCAGTTTGCCCAGTTGATTTTCTAGTTTGCCCCGCTGATTTTCCAGTTTCCCCCGCTGATTTTTTAGTTTGCCCCGCTGATTTTCTAGTTTGTCCCACTAATTTCCTAGTTTGCCCCGCTGATCTTCTAGTTTTCCCCACTGATTTTCCAGTTTGCCCCGCTAAATTTAATGATTTGCCCAGAATGGCTATTTTTCAAAATTCAAATTCATTTAATGTTTCTAATCTCTGTTTAGTAAGCATTTATTCGTTGAATTTGGAACTGTTTTCATTTGGCTATCCTTTAACTATCTATCAACTGATTCAACCCATCAAGTTTTTTAAAAATAATAATCAAATTACTAATGTGTTAATGTTTGATATCCATATGAATAAAAGCCTATAACTTGTACAGTACTCAAAAGGGTTCATAAAAAAGAATTCCACAGAGAATCATTCTCAACGCAAGAAAATCATCCATGTCTCCGTTATCTGAAAACCAATACAATGACACATTATCAGTGAATCGTAAATCAATAGAACCTTACCATATGACTCGCTCAATCCCAAAGATATCAAGTGGTTCAGAATTAATGATCACAAGGGCTTCAAGCTAGAATTCTTCTTTAATCCTAACCCATACTTCAAGAACACTGTTCTAACGAAGACATATCACATGATTGACAATGATGAACCTATTCTTGAGAAGGCCATAGGGTACTGTTATTGCTCATAACTTTCCATGACTAAGAAATTCTACTAGTTGGTCTTCTTCTTCCTATTGTATTTAATTTAGTTCAATTTTATTTCTTGCATGATGTGGAATTTGGTTGGGGTACTTATAGGACGGAGATTGAATGGTATCCTGGAAAGAGCCTGACACAAAAGGTTCTGAAAAAGAAGCCACAGAAGGGATCAAAGAATGCCAAGCCCATCACAAAAACTGAACAATGTGATAGTTTCTTCAACTTCTTCAATCCACCACAAGTCCCGGATGATGATGATGATATTGATGAAGAGACAGTAAGTTCAATGTCACTACACCATTGTGGGGCGTAGCAAGAGATACCTATGGCTACGGTTATAATCCGTAGCTATAGAGGCCGCCAAATCAGTAGCTATAGGCCGGTTTTTTTTTTTTTTTTTTTTTTCCTTCTTGTTGTAATCCCCACCGATTTTTGTGGGTCCCATTATGAGGTATGTGTTATATCCAAACCGTCCATCTATTTGGAGAACTCATATTAAGGCTTGAGGTGAAAAATAAGACAGATCTAGCTATCAAGTGGACCACACTGTGAAAGGCAGTGGGGAATTGAACATAGCCCTGATTATTCTCTACTTGAACGATTCTCCCTGATAACGTTGCCATTTCAATTGTTACTATGGTCGAATAGAGGCTAGCTTCTCCGACAGACAATGTGTACGAACCTCAATAGGTAAAATCTTATACATGCATAAATAAGTAACATAGCTAATGTAAAAGTGAGTAGTTAAAATTATATAAATCAAATAAGAAAAATAAGCGTTTGGATAGGTTAAGAAGACTAGTCTAAGGAGGGGAGAATTGCATATTACTCGACGATCCAGGCAAATGACAAATCAAGCCTTCATTGACAAGGTTGATCTTCACACCAGTCCCTTTCTTCAATTATCAATCTCCATGATCTCTAAATTTTAAATTTTAAATATTAATGGGTTTTGATGCTCTATACTTTAAACAACTCAGTTGAGTCACTCAACTAGAGTTAATTTCTTAAGTTTTAAGACTACAAACCATACACCCATATCCATAGCTTAAGTGGTAGACCGAGTGAAAGATACCTCATTTCAACACTGAGGTCTTGGTATCGATTCCCTAGAGGGGGTGGCTAATAGTGAAGTATGAACTGACAACGGGTGTACTAACAAGCTAAAAAAAAAAAGAGAAGACTACAAACCATCTTATATGCAGCATACTTGCATGACAATTCAGATCATCCAAGTTGTGACCCTTATATGTGATGGAGATGGTGTTGTGAGGTTTTCTATTTGGTGTGTGGGGCCTTATTTTAGTGAGGTTAGCACATGTGGGCTCGAGGGGCTGGGACTACGAGGGGCCCACTGTGATGTATGGGTTTGTGTACACTGTTCATCTATTTTTTTCATGTCATTTTAGAGTATAAATTAAAAAATGAGGTAAATACAAGACTCAAGTGGGACCACACCACATGAAGCAACTGTGATAATGATGTCCACCCTTGAAACCCTTATGTGGCCCACAGAGATATTTATTTTCCTTCCAAATTGTTCATAAAGTTGCGTGATACCGAGATGAAGGCAAATACAAATATCCAAAACTTCTGTAACTCCCAATTTTTATTTTTTTTTTTAAATTTTTTTTAAATGATGGGAGTTGAATCCCTTACATGATCCACTTGAGGATTGGATATGTCCCTCTTGTAATGCTCCTTGCTCCCATTGAGAGAATGGAACCCACCTATTTATAGCTGGGCATGTAAAATCCATCTGATAAGCAGGTGGGTCCCAAACAACCAGAATAGATTACAAGGGAAATGATAAATGAGAGACTAGGAAGCTATTTTTACTATCTAGGTCATTTTATTTTGAACAAGCTACCACATCAAGCTGTCTAAAACACTTATAGACATGGCTTGGGTATTACTTCCATCAGGACTTAGAAAGATATGGATGGTTGCATTAAGACTTTATGGGGCTCATCGTGACCTATATGTTTTATTCGTGTAAATCATCCCGGGATTGCTATATAGAGTCTGTTTGGCACGCCCGGCCAATCCCGGGATTAAACCTTCCCATCCCTTTCAATCCCTCAAACCAAACACGTCCCAGGCAAATTTGAACGAATTAGGGTGGATTGGATGGGATTTAAAGGTAATGATAGTGTTGTCAGTGGATTGTCTTAAGATCCAGTGTTGTCAGTGGATTGTTAGTGGATTGTCTTAAGATCCGGGATTAAACCTTCCCATCCCGTTCATGTTATTTTTTATTTTTTATTTTAGGAGAACTTTTTCTCTCCTACATTTTTCTCTAATACATATTTATATAAATATGTATATATAAGCATATAAAAATATTTTTCTCTCTTTTTATTCATTTCGTTCTTTATTCATTTAATAAACATATCTCTTAAACCAGAATGAGTTACTTGACGTACCATATAGGATTTGGGGGTAGGAGATGCTACTTTAGCTAACCAACCTACTTATTTTCCAAGATTCCATCAGGTCGATGGTCGAAAATTCATTTCATTCACTTCGTGGCCAATTTCAATCAGCTCGTGGTCGGAATTTCACCACCCATGGATACTCGAACGCTTGAGCGGGTGTTGAAACTCCTAATAGTCTACCACTCGAGCGGGGTAAACATGAAAATGAGCGGGGCAAACTAGAAAATCAGCGAGGCAAACTGAAATATGAGCAGGGCAAACTAGAAAAACAGCGGGGCAAACAAGAAAAACAGCAGGGCAAACTAAAATGTGAGCGGGGCAAACTAGAAAAACAGCGGGGCAAACTGAAATATGAGCGAGGCAAACTAGAAAAACAGTGGGGCAAACTGAAATATGAGCGGGCAAACTAGAAAAATAGCGGGGCAAACTGAAATATGAGCGGGGCAAACAAGAAAAAAAACAGGGTAAACAGAAATATGAGCGAGGCAAACTATCTGATTTTGCTGATGAATTTGGAACTTTGAATATCTTTTCTTTGAGAATAATGATCTCCTACAACCAGTTGTTGGATAGCTTACAATACAGTCCATCTAACCTGTAAACCTATCATTTGCCTGGGACATGAGGGCCATGCTAAAGGAGGGACTCGCCTTGAAGAATCATTTGGTGAAAAAACCAGGCCATTGTGCATGAAAAAACAGAGAGTTTAAATCAGAGATGCTGATGGTGTGCTTCCATGTACTCATTTGGCCCACCTGATAAATGAGTAGGGCTGATTTTTGTGCCAGCTGACCTACATGGTGGGTCACATTTCTTCATAGTTCAAATATCCTATACGTGACATATTGGCACATGTGATTAGTTGTATCTTAAGCTAAGCAACAATGAAAATTTCAAGATTTCATTACTGTTTTTCATGTTTCCCCCGCTGTTTTTCATATTTCTCCCGCTGTTTTTCTAGTTTCCTTTGCTGTTTTTCATGTTCCCCGCTGTTTTTCATGTTTCCCCCGCTTTTTTTTTTTTTAGTTTGCCCCACTCATTTTCATGTTTCCCTCGCTGTTTTTTATGTTTCCCCCGCTGTTTTTCATGTTTCTCCCGCTGTTTTTCATGTTTCCCCAGCTGTTTTTCTAGTTTGCCCTGCTATTTTTCATGTTTCCCCCACTATTTTTCTAGTTTGCCCCACTGTTTTTCATGTTTCCCCCGCTGCTTTTCTAGTTTGCCCCGCTATTTTTCATGTTTCCCCCACTATTTTTCTAGTTTGCCCCACTGTTTTTCATGTTTCCCCTGCTGCTTTTCTAGTTTGCCCCGCTGCTTTTCTAGTTTGCCCCACTCATACTTCAGTTTGCCCCGCTCTTTTTCATGCTTACCCTGCTCATTTTCATGTTTGTCCCGCTCATTTAACCGTAGCCATAACTGTAGTGCTATGCACTTTTTTCTTTTTTCTCTTTTTATTTTATTTTTATTTTTATTTTTTACATGGAGAACATTTTCTCCCTTGGGGCCCGTTTGGCCGGGTGGATTGGAAGGGAGTAAATGGTATTAGGGTGGATGACATGGATTTCAAGGTAATGATGGTGTTGTCAGTGGATTGTCTTAAGATTCATGGGATTGCTATATCCCAGGATTGCTATATAGAGTCTGTTTGGCACGCCCGGCCAATCCCGGGATTAAACCTTCCCATCCCTTTCAATCCCTCAAACCAAACACGTCCCAGGCAAATTTGAACGGATTAGGGTGGATTGGATGGGATTTAAAGGTAATGATAGTGTTGTCAGTGGATTGTCTTAAGATCCATGGGAGGATCAGGTCACCCTGTCTGTTTGGCACTCCGGGCCAATCCCAGGATTTAACTTCCAATCCGCCCGGCCAAACGGGCCCTTACATTTTTCTATAGTACATAATTATGTAAATATGTATATATAAGTATATAAAAATATTTGGTAATTAGCTTCTCCTACCCCAAAATCATATGTGGTAAGTTAAGTAAATCATTCCAGTTTAGGAGATATGCTTGTTAAATAAATAGACAAAGAAATGAATTAAAAGATAGAAAAATATTTTTATATACTTATATATACATATTTACATAATTATGTATTAAGGAAAAATGTAAGGGGGAAAACGTTCTCCATGTAAAATAAAAAATAAAAAAAAATAAAAATAAAAAAGAGAAAAAAGTGCATAACACTACAGTTTTGGCTACGATTATAATTCGTAGCGATAGACCCAGCTCTGACCCATTCGACCAGGTCCCAACCCGGTCGACCCCAACTCACTGGCTTCGTTTTTTTTATCCTGTTGTAATCCCCACCAATTTTTGTGGGTCCCATTATGAGGTATGTGTTATATCCAAACCGTCCATCTATTTGGCGAACTCGAATTAAGGCTTGAGGTGAAAAATAAGACAGATCTAGATATCAAGTGGACCACACTGTAAAAGGCAGTGGGGAATTGAACGTCTACCATTGAAACCCTTTTAGGTTTTACAGAAGTTCTGGATCATTATGAAATTTATTTTTCCTCTTCATCCAGGTCTTTGTAACCCTATGAATGAACTTAGACGGGGAGGATTTCTCACAAACATCACAGTGGGCTCCACCTGAGTTTCTAATGGTTGACGCTCACTCAACACTGTTTCCTGTAATGTGGTACACTTGAGATTTAGATATACCTAATTTTTGGTCTCATACCATAAAATGATCTGGAAAAATATATGGACGGCATGGATGAAAAGTATACATCATGGTGGGGTCCACAGACCACCGACCATCCGCCATTAGCCGGTGGCAGGGGGAGTACCGAATCCGCTTCCGTCAAAAGAAGGGGTATTTTTGTCCTGAAATTCCGACTCCGTACGAGGAGGTCTAAGTGCGTATGTTAAGTTCGTATTGTTTCAAGAGTATCCAATGGATAAAAGGTGGGGTCCACAGTCGTAAATTTCTCTAGTTTCTGCTATTTGAGCTTTCTATTACTTGAGGAACATGTATCCCAAGTTTATAATTTTTATGTGCATGTGCATGGAAAAAAGAAAAATAGAAAATAAAATGACAACGGGCTGATTGATGATAATGTAATGGACTATTAAATGGAAAATATTCAAAGGTCCAAATTCAAGAAACAAGTGTCCATTAATCTATAGTTAGGATGATATGATTAATCTGATTTTGGGGCTACATTTCATTTATAATAGTTTCTGCTATTTGAGCTTTCTATTACTCAAGGAACATATCCGAAGTTTACAATTTTCATGTGCGTGTGCATGGAGCAAGAGACTATTCCTTAGTATCAAATCTCCTATGGAGTAGTATCAATCGCATTCCCTGGAATAATGAAGTTTTTATCTAAAACTTTCGATGCTCTGGTCTACATTGATATTTCATATGCATGCAGTTAGCATATGGACCGTAGGTGTAATTTAAAGTGGACTAGGAGTGGGGGTTGCCTGTCTGCACTGAACTAGGCACATGTACTACGTGACAAGATTCGAATGAACGGTGGGCTATTATTAGAGATGGGCCAGCTCAATACCTACTTGACCAAATAACTTTCAAAGATATTTTGCATGATATATTTCTAACAGCCTCCTATCTTATCAAATCCTGCCAACTAATGCTTGTGCTTAGCTTGGTAGAAGCTAGGGCAATACCCAATCATTGTATGCTTAAATTAAAGCTTCTAAATTGGAGGCCTCTTTCAAATGGGTCATGAGCAAAAAGAAATAGTGATTGGATGGCAGCTGGCCACTTGGTGGACATCAATGTACAGTTTAAATGGGAGTTGGCCACTTAGTGGACATCAATGTACAGTTTAAATGTAAAACAGTAAATGGCCGATGTTCACCAAACAAATGTCCACTAATTAGTGGTTTGAAACATTCAATCAATTTGCCCATACTTGAGGGTGGTAATGGGCCGGAACCATGATGAACCCAACCTAGCTTTACGATGGGCTTAAGCCCGCATCATGGCCCTGGAGCTGTACACGACCTGAGCCGAGTCAAGCTTGGCCCAGTTCGGCTCGACTCAGCCAATAGGTTACCCCAACACAAACTCAGCTCGGCTCGGCTCGGTCCTCTAGCATGATTGGTCTGCTCAGCTTGACTCCATCTGCAACTTGTGTAATTTTGAGCTTGATCTTTCGAGCCGAGTTTGAGTTGGAGCCTACGACTTGAGTTTGAGTTTAGGTGTGTGTGTGTATAATAATTTATTTAAATATATAAATATTTATATTAAGTGAATCTTATCTGAGTCGAATCAATTCGAACCGAGTCAAGTTCGAGTCAAGTTTTGAGCTGAGCCAAGTCGAGCTTGGTCTAGCTCGGACTCGGCTCGAATTTTTTTTTCGAGCAAAAAAAATCAACTCGAGTCGACTCGAACACAGTTTCGAGTCGAGTCGATTCGAGCTTTTCCAAGTCCAGTCGAGCAAGTTATCTGAGCTAACTCAGTTCGTGTACATCTCTACATGGCCCAATGATTTTTTAGGTTAGGCTTAGGCTCAAGTCATTTTAGTTTGACTCGACTTTTATATTTATCCTATAAATATTTCATTCTAATATTTAATTATGCATCAAGTCGAGTGAGTTAACTGAGCTAACTCAGTTCATGTACATCTCTACATGGCCCAATGATTTTTAAATATGTCATTCTAATATTTAATTATGTCGACTAGTGGTTTCATTCCACCAATGTGTGCGTGTGTGTGCACTTGTGTGTCCATGTATGGACCACTTAATAAATGGAAAGATTTGAAAGATTCAAGGATGATATAGGGATGTTACCGTATGAAATTGAACATGTTTCCACAAAAAAAAAATGTCTCTTAATATTATGTATGATTTCTCATGTAAATCATATGATCAAATTTCCAAATTAATCAAAACATAAGGATGGTTTACACCTTACTTTCACATGATTGATCGCGTTGAGAACAATCTAATTATTGATTCTAATCCTCCAAGCTAGGAGGTCTCTCCCCGATCTATTGCATGTGAAAAAGGTTAAAGGGTTGTTGTTTATGCCTCTAATAGGGGCTGAGGAAGATGCATACTATCCACACAAGTAAACCATACACGATCACACATATGTTCAGAAATATGTGAATGAGAGAAAACTCCCTTAAAGCACCCTTTATTTTCTCCAAGTGACGCCCACGGGGGGACATCCGGGGCTCTCTCATTGCTCTCCTCTTTGGGATATGATCATATATATAAGGAGTTAGGATTTGAAGGTACACTCAAGTAAGTCATCTACTACTTTATTATCTTTGGGACACTATACTGTTATGGGAAAATGCAGTCTGACCACCTTCAGGGTCTGCTCGGGCCGACGAGCACACATTCCTACATCCCATTTGGAAAGGCTGGGCTTCACACCTTCAATTGGGATGGATTTAGGAGGGGTAGTCAACTCAGCAAGGTGATGGGCTTGTTGGGAATAGAAAACCATCAGGGTGATAAATATACCCCTCTGCTCGGAAAGATCAACAGCCCAGACGAATGAGAGTTCGGCAGCCGCCAACCAATGAAGAATTTCCGAGCTCTTCGCAATAACAATCAGCTAACCAACTAACCAGTTTAGCTTGGCCTCAATGCAAATAACTGAGAATTCAGTTCGGCTCGGCACACACCGGGCTACACGACATCCTCCCTCCTCGGTTCGATGGATGATCTTCTTCAGATGAGCGCGAATTCAGGTAACCGTCAGTGTCCATCACTCACACGTAACTGTCCACCACGTGATTACAAGATAACTATCGACATCCATCACTCGCCCACATCTCTCTTGAATCGCTAAGATCGTGCATGAGATGGCGGGCTACCCCGTCCCATGAACACTATAAGTAAGGGGGGTCATCGACATGAAATGGTACGCAAATTATCTCACACAAAATCCATCACCACTACTCAAACCCGGATTCCTAGCCTGACTTTGGCATCGAAGGGTCCCCTACTTGAGCCAGGGTCTCCTTTATTTCCTTCCTGTGCAAGTGTATAAAGGTCCAGCAGCTCGGCGAGGGTGAACAAGTTTTTTGCACCAACATTTTGGCGCCGTCTGTGGGAACGACATTAAAGTCATTCCTGCTTTACCAGAGAAAGAACAATGGCGAAAGGAAGGAAGAAAGCTCCTCCAACCACTGCTGCTGTCAGCCCTGAGCTTGCAGGACAACCTAATCACCAGAACTTGTCTTCCTAACTCCAGGCCGAGTTCGCTCGTACGGGCACGATGCAATGATCTCAGAACCAAGGGGGTCATTACCTTTCCTTGTAGAACCAGGTCAAAATGCTGGCCAGTGAGCTTAGTCAGATGAGACAGATGTTAGAAAGACAACTCCCCCTCCCCAATCGGGAAACAACTGCTCGAGCAGCTGCCGAGAACTCTACGCCAGCTGATTCTCGAAGAGAAGTGTCTTGGCGCGTATTCGCTCAGGCACCGTCTCATGTTTTGGGAACCTTAGTGCTAACTCCTTCCGATCTACGTCATGAACTGGAGAAGAAGAGGTGCGAAAAAGCTCCCGAGGAAGATTTGGCCCCCGAAACTGTCGTCGAAAATAAGTATCCCTGGAAGGTCCTACTTGACGAGCTGCGGGGTCAGATCGGTGACATGTGCCACTCTTATCGAGCGCAAGCCCCGACTTCGATAGATGCCATGATGGAAGAAATAGAACCACCATTCAGTTCAATGGGGAGGCAGTGCAGGTCGACGATTATTCGAACAAAATAGCATTGACCGCTATGATAGTTGGCCTCAGAGAGGGAAGGTTCCTCTTTTCAATAAGAAAGAACCCTTCGACGACCCTGGGAGAGCTCATGAATCGGGCACATAAGTACTCTAATGCCGATGACCTCTTCAGTTCTCGAAAAGTTACTCGAAACATTGAGAGCTCTGCGAAAGATAAAAAATGCAGAGAGAAAGCCCCATCCCAAGCACCCTCCTACAAAAAGAGATCGGACGAGGGTATGACAAGAGGACAACGATCAAGCAGATGTCCTGAGAGCGGTTCGGTTCATACACCCCTCTCAACGTCTCATCGGAGCAAGTCCTTCTGGAAGTACGGGATCGACGACTATTGAAGTGGCCGAGCTGTATGAAAACTAGTGCGGACCAGCGAGATAAGCAGAAATACTGCCGCTTCCACCACGACCACGGCCACAACACCAACGACTGCTTCGACTTCAAGGAAAAGATCAAGGTCCTCATCCGCAGCGGGCATTTACGAGAGTAAGTCAAAGAGGAAAGACCATGATGGAAAGACGAGTAGCCCAATAAAGTCACTGATGGTAGCCTTGAAATCCGCACTATATGTGGCGGGCTCGCAGGAGGTGGTGACTCAAACCGAGCCCGGAAGGCCCATACTCGAAGTACCGACTCGAGCCATTATGTTCATCTCGCCAGCAGGCCGTCCAAAGAGCAGCAAATGCGTCCGTGTAACTTGACATTCTCTGAGGAGGATGCTCGCAGTATCTGGCATCCACACAACAATGCTCTAGTCATGGCTATGACCATAGCTAATCAAAAGGTATACTGCATTCTTGTGAATACAGGCAGTTCGACCAATAGACTCCTCGCCGAAGTGTTCGATAATTGTAAATGCTATGTTTTCTAGCTCCTATTGTTGTCAAATTTTGGAGTGCCAAAACCTCTTAGAATCTGTATCTTGTTTAGCTCGTCTTCATATTCAAGATGTTCCATTTTAAGATTCAAGTATAAGTTCAAGATGATCCATTTCAAGATTCAAGCATCACAAGTATAAGAGTCCAAGCACAACATCAACTGATAGTTCAAGCTTTCAAAGCTTCATCTAAGTCAAGATAATATACTTAACTTTGGTACTCAAAGCTCAAGGTGAAATGCAACTCAAGTATCTCAAGCTCAATCTTCGAAGTGTTTCAAAATCAAGATTCAAAGTGTTACAAGTTCAAGCTTCAACATACTTCAAGATGTCAAGTTTCATGTACGTCAAGATCAACTATCAATCGAAGCAAAAGATGATTCAATGTTCAAACATCGTTTATAAGGTATGATTGACCCTAGATCGACCATAGGTTAGGTCATATTGATTGCATACTTAAATTGGGTCACTATATAAGTGTATAGGTTGTTTCTTGACTAGTCTTAGCCTATGTTCGACTAGTCTTAGTACTGGTTCGATCGGTCTAAGAAATTCCTCGACCAGTCCAAGGTTTGTTACTAATTTTTGGAATTTTTGTTCGATGTTCGACCAGTCCTAGAGATTGCTCGACCAGTCAAGTGAACAGTGCTCGACCAGTCAAACAGGCTCGACTCAAAGTCCAGCAACTAAAATGGGTCCAACACGACCAGTCGAGAGCAAGGTTCGACCGGTCGTGCAGGCCACACGACTAGTCAAACCTCTCACTCGACCAGCCGTGGAACGACCTTATCTTATCGTGCCCGAATTTTCAAAAGTTTGTTGGTCCTTCGACCAGTCGAGCTGACCTCTGGGCCAATCGAGTGAACAATTTCTGCAACTATAAATAGAGCACGATTTTCAGAGTTTTTCATTCAATTCAAGCAAAACTAAGACACCACTCTGAGAGATAAGTTTGTGATATTATTAAGATATTTAGTGCTCATTTAACATTCTCTTTAATTAGCTTTTTGTATTTGATTTTGAGTTCTACATTCCAATCTTATTTGAAGAAGGAATTGAAGTTTTCCCATCTCTTGGAATCAAAATCAAATCGAGCAAGCCCAAAGTGATTTAATCTAAAAAATTATTTACAACTTAGAACCTTTTCATAAGTGAGTGTGGACATTGAACATCTACGTTGAACTTCTACTCCGAAATGGTTCTTCCAGGCTGCATCAAAGGAGAATATCCAGATAAGTATTTTACATTTCCGTAAATCTATTCTTTTGGTTTCTTTGAGATTGTGCCAGGAAAAATCTCTTTATTTTAGTTTGTCTGAGGTGATCCAGAAAACTTAGAGTGTGGGGTTTTTGAATTGTGTAAGCCCACTTGAAAGACACAATTGTGAAGGTTTTAGGTGAACCTGGAAAAACCTATTTCATAGTGAACGCCGATATCCACTGTGTGAGGATATTGGGAGTGGAGTAGTTGTGTGGCTGTTTTTCTAAACAGTTGGTGTACACACAAGCGAACCACTATAATTTCTAGCCTTGTGGTGAATGATTGATTGTGACATTGTGTGGATGTTGTAATTTCCTTTTTAAGCATTTGTGGAGAATGTTGTAATTTCTTTTATGCAAGTGTGGGAATGTTGTAATAGCTTAGTTAATTTCTTTGCTATTTTATTCTTTATTCCTCTGTACCGGTTTGAGATTTTGATACACAGACTATTCTAGGAATCAGGTTGTCCTACCATAAGCCATTGGTTTTTGGTGTAAGGTTGTCCTTAGAACAACATCTGTATCAACCTCTCAATACTTATACGTTTGAGGTTGTTATTCATTTCTGCATTGTGAGATTGTTTATGTGCTATCTTTATTTATATTTATTTAATTCTGTAATTAATTTTAATTTGGCATAGTCCTATTCACCCCCCCCCCTTTAGGACTCTTAGCTCGGCCTTTTGATAGGTCACGCCTCCGACCTGTTAAAACCCCATTGCACGGCTTTGCAGGGGATAAGGTCATCTCTGAAGGCTCTATCCTGCTCCCTGTTAGTGCCGGGGAAGGACAAAATCAGACTACCATAATGGTCGACTTCTTGGTGGTAAACTGCCCTTCAACCTACAACGTCATCCTCAAACGACCATCTCTCAACTCCATTAGAGCCGCGGTATTCACATACCACCTCATAATGAAGTTTCCCACTAAGGATGGGGTCGGTTATCTCTGGGGAGACCAACGCGAAGCTCGATAATGTTACTCAACCTCCCTAAGAAGAAAAACCCTTGTGCAAACCCTAGTGGTCAACTCGCTTGATCCTAGGGAAGACTCGTCAGAGAGAGGTTCTCCAATAGAAGACCTCCTAATTATTCCCCTTGATGAGGCTGACCCGACCCGAACAGTTTAGATCGGGTCATTACCGACCCCCGACTACCGTAAGCAAATAATGGATCTCCTTCGATGTAACGCTGACGTGTTTGCCTGGTCCCATTAGGATATGCCAGGTATCAACCCCAAGGTGATGGTCCACGAATTGAACGTGGACCCAGACCACGAACTAGTCAGGCAAAAAAGGAGAGCGTTTGAGCTAAAGTGGTACACCGTGATTGCCAAAGAGGTCAGAAAACTTTTGGACGCAAGGTTCATTGAAGAAGTCTACTACCCCGACTGGATCGCCAACGTCATCCTGGTAAGGAAGTCTAGTGGGAAGTGGTGGGTTTGTGTCGACTATACTGACCTGAACAAAGCTTGCCCTAAGGACAACTTTCGTCTCCCCAAAATCGACTAGCCGGTCGATAGCACAACCGGGCATGAACTCTTGAGCTTCATGGACACATACTTGGGATATAATCAGATAGTCATGCATCCGTGTGACAAACAGAAGATGACCTTTGTCACTGACAAAGTCATGCCCTTCAGACTGAAAAATGTTGAAACTACATATCAGCAGCTAGTGAATAAAATGTTTGCTCAGCAGATTGGGCGGTCCATGGAGGTCTACGTTGATGACATGCTAATGAAGACTGTCAAGGCTGCTAACAACGTGACTGACCTCGACGAGACTTTCTCGATCTTGAGGCAATACCAAATGAAGTTGAGCCCTCACCAAGTGTGCATTCGGGGTCAGCTCAGGCAAGTTCCTCGGATTCCTGGTCAACCAAAGAGGAATCAAAGCAAATCCCGATAAAATCAAAGCTCTGTTGGACATGAAATCTCCTCGAACCGTGAAAGAGATCCAATGCCTCACTGGAAGAATTGCTGCCCTCAATCGCTTTGTGTCCAGGGCAACCGACAAGTGTCTCCCCTTCTTTCAACAATTAAAGGGTAATAAGAAGATAAAATGGACCCCAAATTGTGAACAAGCATTTCAGCAGTTAAAGCAATACTTGGGATCACCCCCACTACTATCGAAACCAGAATTGGGAGAACCCTTACTACTATACTTGGCAGTCTCTGCGATGACGGTCAGCTCGGCCCTTATCCGAGAGTCTGAAGGGAAGTAACGCTTAGTGTACTACGTCAGCAGGCCTTAGTTCCAGCAAAGACATGATACCCAGACCAGGAGAATCTGGCTCTAGCTATGATAATTTCGTCTCGATGACTTCGCCCTTACTTCCAGGCTCACGCGATAGTTGTCCTGACCGACCAGCCTCTCCGTTAGGTACTTTAGAGGCCCAAGGTATTGGGAAGGCTTACCAAATGGGTGATCGAGATCAGTGAGTTCGATATCAAGTACCAACCTAGGAGCGCCATTAAGGGTCAGGCAATGGCTGACTTCATCGTCTAGCTCAATGGTCAGGAGAACAGGGTTGCCTCGAATAGCTCGAAAGAACCTCTCAACCTGACCAGTAGATCCGACCAAGAAAGCGAAGCCGACCAATCAACTGTTGTGCCGAATGATATGGGGCTCGGTCGGCTAACTAAGAACGCCTAGGCGATGAAAGATGACCAGAGCATTTAGACACTATATGTGGACGAATTGTCCAACTCCAAGCACGGCGAGGCCGAAATCGTCCTCCTAGCTCCCGACCTGACGTCAATCCAGTGTGCTCTAAGGTTCAGCTTCTGCACTTCGAACAACGTGGCTGAGTACGAAGCGCTTCTAGCGGGGCTCAGATTAGCGATGACCATGGGGGCTCAGGTCCTCAAGGTCCATTGCGACTCTTAGCTTGTCATCAACTAGATCTCTAAAGAATATCAGGTGAAGGAGATGCGAATGATCGCATACTTGGGTGAGGCTCGAGAATTGATGAGCAAATTCCAGAAATGTAGTGTTAACTTAATCTCGAGGGTGAAAAACTCATGGGTGGATGCACTAGCAAAACTAGCATCTGCGACCGAAGGGGTCATCCTGAAGACTGTCCCGATAGAGTTCCTCGCCGAGCCGAGCATTAATCGGGCCAGCCAGGAAACTGTTCAGCCTGTGCGCACGACCCCAAGATGGATGGACCCGATCATAGAATACCTCGGGGGAGGAAAGCTCCCCGAAGACAAATTGGAAGCATGGCGACTCGATCTCAGATCGGCTTGGTACATGATGATCGGAGACGTCCTGTACAAAAAAGAGTTCTCCCTACCCTATCTCAGGTGCCTCCGACCAGAAGAGTCCGACTATGTCCTGAGAGAAATTCACGAGGGAATATGTGGCAATCACTCCGGCTGTCCAACCTTAGCCCACAAGGTTATCCGGCATGGCTACATATGGCCGACCCTCCGAGAAGTCACCAAGCGCTTTGCTCGGAAGTGCGATAAGTGCTAAAGATTCGCAATCATTCCTAGACAACCCGCTGAAGAGCTAACCCCTATGAACAGACCCTAGTTATTCGCTTAGTGGGGGATCGACATCATAGGGCCATTACCCTCGGGTAAAGGGCAAACTCGATACGCTATTTTAACGGTCAATTATTTTCAACAGAAGTGGCGGAAGCCGAGCCCATGGCCAGAATCAATCCGAGCAAAAAGTCACCGATTTCATATGGAAGAACATCATCTGTCGACTCGGATATCACACACCACACACACCATCGTAACTCAAACACATAGAGAGGCAATCGACAATGACAATTTTATGGCATGTGTCAAAGAAGGCTCGACATCTAAAATGCCTATTGGTCACCTTGGCACCCTCAATCAAATGGACAAGTCAAAGTGGTCAATAAAATAATAAAAAAATCATCTCAAGTCCAAGCTTGAGAAGGCAAAAAGCATCTGGGCTGAAGAACTCCCTTTCGTGTTTTGGGCTTATACGACTACAGCTCGATCCTCGATCGGAGAAACCCCGTTCTCTCTCTCTCTCTCTCTCTCTCTCTCTCTTTCGGAGCTGAGGCCGTCATCCCAGTAGAAGTGGGGCTCCCTACAACACGCGTGCGGTCTTACGGCGAGGACCATAATGTTGAGTAGATGACTATGAACCTCGATCTCCTCGAAGAAATAAGGGAACTGTCCAGGCTTAGAATCTTAGCTCAGTAACAACAGGTCGCTCGATTTTACAACTCTAAGGTCAGAATCCGAAGGCTCTGACCAGGGGACCTAGTCCTTCGTAAGACGTTCCAGAACACTGTGGAACATGGAAAGGGAGCCCTAGGACCGACCTGGGAGGGACCTTATCGGATAGTTAGTGCGGCTCATCCCAGCTCCTATCGACTTGAAGATCTAGAAAGCTAGCTTATACCTCATCCATGGAATGCCGAGCATATGAAAATCTACCACTTGTAAGAAGCGACCGAGGTCAGGAACCACTTGTCCTACATGTAAATCCCTTTAGATCTTCATAATAAAAACTCCTCGGCACGAGAGATTTTCATCTAGACTTTGAGTCTACTTATTCATGCTATGAAGGACCTCCTTCAATGCGAGGAGAAATATTCCTCTGATGGTTCGACCCTTAAAGAAGTGGTCGGTCCATTAACTACAACTACAAGATCATTCATGCTACCAAGGAGCTCCTTCAATACAAAGGGAAACATTCCTCTGATGGCCCGACTCTTAAAGAAGTGGTTGGTCCATTAATTATGACTATACATGTTAACGAATAATCCAAGTCAATGCTCATAAACCATCATGGCTAATTGCACCACCACTACATATAAGTGCGCAGCTCAACATATCTACTAGACAGATGCATAAAAATACAATAGGATAGGACACAAGATGCTTTCTATTCATTGAAATAGGGCAGATTACAAAATTATTGTGACAAAAAGGAAAAATACAGCTAGTCTACCCGAGGAGGGGGTTGTTCGGAGGGAGGCGGCTGCTCAGCTTCAACTTGTGAGGGCCGCTCTAAGGCTTCATCGCTGATGAGGGCGTCCGGGTTTAGGTCAGGATACAAGCGCTTGACATCCTCGACGTAGCGATCATAGCCATAACTGTAGATGACATCGACCTCGTCAGATCTTTCCTTCGAGGCTTTATACTCTTCCACAGTGGTGGCCTTGACCGATAGAAGAGACGCCCTAAACTTGGCTTGTTGATCGGCCAAAGTCTTCTCCACGTCGGCCAATCTAGTCATCGAACTGGCCTTCACCCTCTTTAGCTCGGCCATTAAGCCTGTGGCATCTGCCGCAACAAACGAGAGGTGCGCCTTCACCCACTCTAGCCCAACCTTGGCGGAGCCAAGGTGGGACTTCGTTCCGTCAAGTTCGACCATCATCAAGCCTTCCTTGTCTCGGGCCTCCGCAAGCTGGGCCCTCAGAGCATCTGGCTCTTCCCTCAAGGCCTCAGCCTCGGCCACCTTCCTATGAAGATGTTCATTGAGGGCCCCGACCTCAGCGGTCTTCTGTTGAAGATCCCCCTTTAGGACCTCCACCTCGACGATCTTCTCTTGCAGGGCCACCTCAGCCGCCTCACAGTCGTCCGCCACTCGCCTCACTGTGTTGCGGGTAGATAAAAGAGAAGGGGCCAGCTGTACATGAGGAAATACACACAGGTCAGAAAATACGAGCGAGAAAACGAGACCTATTAACAGAAAGTAAGAGGAGGGGTCATACCCTGTCGCAGATCGCGACCAAGTTGGTGAGGAAGGACTTCGGATGTGAAGTCATCAGATCCGCGATCTCCTCCTCTGGTGCGTGCTTCACCGCCCATTTGGTCAACTGAGACATATGTGCCCCGGCGAGTATACCCTCACCCTCTACGGTTCCTGAAGGCTCGACGATTGGAGAAGCTGGGAGATCGGGTTCGACCGCCGAGGGGCCAGCCTCCTCCGAGATGAGGTAAGCAACCTCCATGGCAATGAGACCGGCCTCCGCCCTTCAGCCACAGGAGCCTCAGGGGCTGGGGAGGTCTCCTCCACATCCAAATCGACCACCTCCACAACGCTTGGCTGCAATAGGGCGACCGACATGGGAGCCTCTCCTCCCACATCGGCTGAGGCTGGTTGGTCGGCCAAGGGTTGCTCAGCCCCGACCCCCAACCTCATCTCTGTGGTGAAGGAGAACATTTGGATGACGGGGGAGTCACCTTCTTCTGAACAACTGTCTTCGTCGGAAACATCTCCTCGACGGAGGGGCACTTCCTCTTCCCGGTCTTGTGGGGCTCGGCCATACTTGTACGACATAACTCAAGTCAGCTGAGCATTAACGCAAGAGAATCCTAACTGATAAACAACGACTTACCAAGTGAAGAGAGGGAAGAGACCGATCTGTAGAGCCCGGATCGGTGTGTAGCAAGTCGGGAGTGATGAGTTTGCTCTAAATGCGAAGTTCCTCCTTCAACACCATCGCTTTGTCCACTTGACCGCGGTGGAAGGAAGACAGCTCAGGCGAGCCCTTTGAGTAAATACAGAAGTACAAAGGACATATGGTCAACTTAAAGTTCAACAACAAGAAAAGAAGACCCGAGTGCCGCACTGTTGTCCGACATAGGGTGGTAAATTTAGTGGGTACTCTAACCTGAAGACTAGCCAGTTCGGTAGCGAGCACCTCCCATTCTCTCGACGCCCAGAACCGTTTGTTTTTCCAATCCTTATTGGAGGATAGAAGTTTAGCGACGAGGCTTCGACCTCGATTGGCTTGTGCTGAGAAATAGTACCAACACGGTTGCATAAGATTGTGATTGGTCTGATACAAGTAGATGAATTCGTCCGGCGTCAACTCTTTGTTCCTGAGCTAGAACATATGATGTACAATCTCGAACAGCGCCCTCCAGGCTTTCAGTATGAGTTGACCCAGAGCCAACCTCAGTTGTGCCATCATAGCACTCACAAACGAGTGGATTGGAAGCAGAAGTATACACTGGAGGGCGAAGATGAATATGGCTACCTCCCTTTCAGCTGGAGCCCCAGGTACATCATAAGGAGCAGGTGCCTGGATGTGAACAGAGTCTGAAATTTGGTATTCCAAATGAATCTCGGCCACAACGGCCTCCGTTAGAATTGACCCCCCAGGGAAGACCTCAGAGGGCTGCTTGGCCGATGGTCGAGTGGCCGCCCTTCCAGACCTCAACGGAACCGGAGAAGGTGGTTCCGATGAGACCCTAGGCCGGGAATCCACACTCTCCTGGTCGAAATTGCCCTCAAAGGCATAGGCCTCGTGCCACTCGTCCGAGCCTTCCGACATATCGGGTAGAAAATGGAAAAAGGGGAGAAAGAAGGGAAGTAATCACAGAGCGGGAAGATCAGAAAAGATGGTGAACTCACGAGCAAGAAGACCGAAAAAGATGGTGAACTCATCGAAAATCACCTGCTCCGGGAGTCTAGTAGCAGTTAGAATGCATGGGAAGCAAATAACCAAGCTAATGCCAGGGTCGCCCGCTTTTATAGACCTACTCGGATGTGGGAATTAATGACCCGCATTAAATGCCGCAGGCGAAGAGCCATCTTTTCGACCACTGTCTTACACGCGGTGACCTCCCATTGGCTCTGTCAATCCGAATCCCTGACCTGCGCCACGCCTTTGGTGAGTAGCATTAAATGCCGTAGACGAAGAGTCGTCTCCCTGTCCACCACCTTACATGTGGTGGCCTCCCATTCTTCCTGACGATCCGCATTCTCGGCGTGCGCCGCTCGTCCGCACCGAATAGGTCTGCAGCCGAAAAGCTGCCACAACAGAGTATGGCGCCTCGATCGTGTCAAGCCATCATTGCGAATTTACCTCGATCTTGCTGCTCTCGCCAGTTGACAGTTAATGCATAATGGCTTGTCTGCCCGACTTCATTCCACCGACTTACTTCCTGAGATCACGTTGTAAACTCGAGAAGTAGGGGGCTTCTATTATGGGAAAATGCAGTCCGACCACCTTCAGGGTTGGCTCAGGTCGATGAGCCCACATTCCTACATCTCATCCGGAAAGGTTGGGCTTCACATCTTCAATTTGGATGGATTCAGGAGGGGTAGTCAGCTTAGTGAGGCGAGAATAGAAAACCATCGGGGTGATAAATATACCTTTCCTCTCAGAAAGATCAATAGCCCAGACGAATGAGAGTTCGACAGCTGCCGACCAATGCAAAAATTTCGAGCTCTTCGCAACAACAATCAATCAACCAACTGACCAGTTTAGCTTGGCCTTGACGTAGATGACTGAGGATTCAGTTCGGCTTGGCACACACCGGGCTGCACGGCATCCTCCCTCCTCTATTCGGTGGATGATCTTCTTCAGATGAGCACGAATTCAGAGTAACCGCCAGCGTCCATCACTCACACGTAACCGTCCACCGTGTGATTACAGGATAACTGTCGACATCCATCACTCGCACACATCTCACCTGAACGACTAAGATCATGCCTGAGATGGCAGGCCACCCCATCCCACGAACATTGTAAGAAGGGCCATCGACATGAAAAGGTACGCAAATTCTCTCACCCAAAACCCATCACCACTACTCAGACCTGGATTCCTAGCCTGACTTTGGCATCGGAGGGTCCCCTGCTCGAGCTAAGGTCTCCTTTGTTTTCTTCATGTGTACGTGTGTGAAGGTCTGACAGCTCGGTGAGGGTGAACAAGTTTTTTCATCAACATATACCATAAAAGAAGTTCATTAATACAATATATTAAATACCTTATCTATGCATATACTCATGATCTGATCCTTTTACCGCTATGGCTATTCACAAAGCTCTATATCACATGCTAAGAAAATAGCGGAACATCAAATTTGGGTCAACAAATCATCATCAAGTGCAATCAAAAATATTGTAATAATTAAAAAAAATCAATGGTAAAAAGCATTTGAAAAATTGTTAAAAAACTTTCAAGTGAGGGGCTCAACAATAAAACCACATGATAAGTCTTAATTTAATCAAATTAGCTAATGTGAGAATCAACAAGTTCCAATGGAATGGCCAACTATGTTACTTTTAATGGCTCTTACATGGACCTTGTAAGAAGAGCTAAATTCAACCAATCAGAATTGCGACCCTTACACACCCCAGGTCTAAAGACTGATCATCTTGATTACATCGTGAAGTCCTCATCAACTTATCATAGTCTAAGCTAATGAGCACTTAAACTATTAACTTGATTTTGATCCTACCAATATAGGTGTCCAAGGTCCAACCCTAAATCTTATATCCATAGCACACATATACTCTTATGCGAGGCAAGAGGAGGCACACCAACACTAAGTTGGTCCCGGCAGTGGAGACTGTCCATCCTGACCCTAGTCAGTCCCCTCACATGGGATGACCATACATTTCATGATACATTGTCTACAACTATGCCCAAGTACCTATGACAGCATGATATATTATGGTACTGAAACTAATGAATCACAAATGCCTTCGGCCAACGACCATTTGTCTAACCTCAAGTTCCCAGGGACATTTCAAAGAACCAATCCTCTACTCAACCCAAATCCATATGTGTTTAAGGTGACATCATTAACTAACTAAGACACCATAACATATTCACCAAGGACATTTAGTCACTATGATTTGCAACATAGATTGTACCTATCAAATCCATATGGCCAATGAATTCATGGTCCCCATTAGTTTCAAATACACCAATCCAATAAGATCGGATCGGATAGGCCCTAGGCCCAATCAAAAAAATATTGGTTGAGCTTAGGCTTGATATTCTATGCCCATGTCGGGCTCAAGCCTTTGGTCTTAACTGTCAGGTTGGCCCTAGCTTAACCTAGCCCGCCCCAAACCTAGCACATTGCCACGCCCACTTAACCTATCTATAACGGATCCCACAATTTGGATTATTTTCATTGAGTTACATTTGTGTCAGATGTATGGTCATTTGCATAGAAGGTCTCGCATTTACCCCTGCTAAATGATGATTTAGGTGGAGGATTTATATCTCATATAAAGGTGAGTTACAAATTTTCGAATTTCTTTTTCTTGCTCCATGCTTATATTCTATGATGTCTCTATTTAAAAAAGGGAGAGATTCTCTTTGCTAAAAGCATGCATTCCAAAAATGATTAGAGAGATAATAAGGAGGAAGGAATATTAGTTCATCCATAACAACTCCCATCATATGATCTAAACTATTGATCGTATCTAGTGGCCATCCCAACTGTTAATCAAAGATATGCTTAGTTCATTTATGCTCATGTAGTAGTTGGGAGAATTGCTCGATGAGGGCCATCCATCTTCGGCTTGGTGAAGGTCTTGAAAAATCATGTAAATATCATCAGATCCTATGGGCCTACCAATCTAGCCCTTTCAAAGTTGTATCAGAGTGGCTTCAACAGATCTTTGATTCTTGTGGATCAACACCATATCAAGTTAAGTTTCTTTTTTCAATCTAAAATTTTGTTTCTTTAATGCTTTTTACTATCCATACATTCAATCGTTGTCTTTGCCTTTTTTTAGTCTGAATAAAGGTGTCTACCATACCTTTAAATAAATAAAAGAGGGAGTTGTAGCCATGACCGCCATCACTAAGAGAGGAAAGATAGTCATAGCCACCACCGAAATAGGAAAAAGATAGCAGGGTCACAACCACCCACCATGTTGTTTGTATGGCATCTCGTGGTGCTTTTATGACACCATGGTAGATCCAACCATCAAGTGGGGCACACCATAAAAAACAATGAACAACCACATAAAAAAGTTCACATTAAGTGGGGAACATACATCTAATGCTTGAATCAACCTAATTTTTTGGGTAACCCATTGTCATGGTGAGATAACCTTATCGGACGAGCAAGATGTCATATATGAGGTGGTCTTAAGCCCAACTGGTTGGACCATAAGTTATGGTCCACCCAACGGATAACTTCCAACCTTTCATGTGCATGCCACATCCAATCCATTTAATAAGTTGGCCCCACCATGAGGATTGTCTCGTGCAAAAATCAGCCACATCAACTTATACAAAATTACACATCTATGAAGGAAAGATATTGTGACAGCTATACCAAAATTTTAGAACTATTAATATATACTTGATTCTTATCCACCGGTATCATTGAGCTTGTGTAGTATTTGTAAACAATATTCTTTTGATATATATATATATATATATATATATATATATATATATATATATATATATATATATATATATATATATATATATATATATATATATATATTTAAAAAAGATATTTCAATCAATGCTTATAAAAAAATTAAGATTTCTAAATAAACTCTATAGGTTGGATAAGTACATATGTTAATAAGGTATTCTAATTCGGAATTCAACCCCATCCAATGTAGTCATGCAAATTGAGACAGGTGGAACAAAGCTTGGGTTGTTAAATGCTACCTAAGTGGTCACTTAATGCTCAAACATTTGTGGGAAAACAACAATGTTCCACCTAGTTACACGTGTTTCATTCTTTTGATCCTTTGGTTTTTAGTTGTTATTAAGTGAATTAGATGGACAATCTACATTATAACCCTCCCATAACATGATTGGGTGGGAGATGTTAGATATAGACCCTAGAGCCCACTTGTGGGCAACTACTAGTGGGCAAGTCCTATATAATTTCCTTCAAAATATCTCCATGTAGATATTGCTTCTCTAGATGCATATATTTTCTTCTTAATTCAAATATTATGAAGAGAAAGAAAGATGAAACAGAATAGATATAGATTAATTAAAATAGAGATAATATATTATCCATGTCCCTATCCTAACAAGCTCTACTAATCTTCTGCAATACCTTTCTTTATAAAAGGGAGGAATTTTCTTAGAAAAGCATCAAGATAAAATATGGAGAAAGAGGGAATATTTATTTGTCCATAATAGCTCTAATCATACGATTTAAATTGTTAATCGTATATTTCCACGCGCATGACAATTAGGTGGATTGCTGGATAAAGGTCGTCCATCTTCGACTTTGTAAAGGTCCCTTTAAAATTGTGTAAATGCCATTAAATCTTGTGGGCCTACTCATTCAGGCCTTTGATTAAGAAATTATATTGTTACCATTTAGTATCTTTATCATGTCTCATTAATGGTAATGATGGAGTTTAATGGAAACACAATGAAAAATTAACTATAAAATTTCAGTTTTAATTGGTTCCTAATGAATCATTGTCATGGTCATATCGTATTTAAAAATTAAGCACATAAAATACATGATATACGCATACCTTGGCATGGGAATGACTCACCTATTTTCGTCAATGCCAATCTCCCAACATAGGGAGTCTATTCTCAATTATCACAAGTGTAGGAGAGTGAAGAGCCGCATCAACCTCTAATAATGGTCAGGGGCTGACCTGAGCCATCCAAATGGGTGACCCCACATGAAGAGCATGTGTACCTGATGGGTGAAGGGAGGGTCCCACCCATTATTTCTCTCTCACTCCCTCTCTAGCTTCTCACTTATAAATCCAAGTCCCTTGGATGTACGAGGCTCTTCTACACTCCTCTTGGATAGGATTTAAATAAGGAGGGATTAGGATTTTAGGTGCAGCATTCAATATGGATGGTTTATGTGTACCCTAGTTTGTAAGAATTAAGTCAAACTTCGAAATAAGGGCTTAGGGTGTTCAATGGGTCATGCTGGCCCAACGAGCGTCCAAGCCTGCCCACCTGGGCCGGGCTTGGGCTATAGTATCAGGCTCGAGGTTGGGTTTGGGCTTAAAATCTGGGCTCATTTTTAAGTGTGTACGCTTAGACTAAGTTGTCTAAAAGCTCGTCAACCTGGTCTAGCCTTTTAGTTTTCTAAAGATTCAAAATACTCTCTCTCTCTCTCTCTCTCTCTCTCTCTCTCTCACATGAACTGATTATCTCCAAGCACTCATAAGACCCATTCATAATCTCCAGACCCTGAATTAATAGACCATATCCCTCTTCTCCCTTCACATCCGCCAAAGCTTGGATTTTTTAATCCTCCAACAGTCAGAAATCCATTTGTTGGAAGCTTTCTTGTAGAGCAAAGCCCCTCTCACTCCCCATCTCTCTCGTCTCCATCCACTTGCATCATCTGCCTCTTCCTTGGGCTCCTTCCTGTACCCCTTCTTGGAGAGTTTTTAAAGTCACAAAAGAAGAGACGTTTTAGGTCGGTGGAGACGGCAAAGATGAGAGCGCTTGGGGAGGCAGAGATTGAGATCCAACCGAATCCAACAACACTGTAATCCATAGCTTAGAGAGGCAAAGATTGAGCTTCGAAGAGAAGAAGAGTGCTTAGAAAAGAGTGGAGTTGGATGCTTGTTAAATGTGGTGAACTCACACTGAAATTTCGTTTTCAAAAAAGCAAAATCTAGTAGGCTATGCTCAGGTGAGCCACACCTTGGATGTCATGTGAAATCCAACCTAACCCCTAGTGGGCTGTGCTCAAGTGGGCCACACATTGATGTCCATGTGAAATCCAACCCGACCCCTAGGTTTGTCATCCAAAATTAAACGTATGGCACAAAAATCATGATGGTCTTTGATTTAGGTGGGTCATACAAATGGGAATAATAAGAATAGAGACACCCGCCATTAATTTTTATGTGGCCCATTGTGATGGCTATATGAGTTCTAATCTAACCTTTACATTCGCCTTGTAAAAATTATGAGTAGTGAGAAAAAAAATCAGATGTAATTGTGATTTTGGTAGGCCACACAAATGAAAATAGTTTCGAGGGTGAGCATTCCATTGTATTGCTTTCAATTGTGTGATCCATTATAATAACAAATGGAAGAAATTTGATCTCTAGTCCTAATATGGGGTGAAGCATGTGATGGTCTAGGTGGATTTTACATGCAAATTATGATGGGCCACCTCATTTTTAATGGCATGTCACATGACATGATTGCAATTCGAAGGGGGATTGTAATCCTGACGTAGATTCAAAGGACGTGGATTGCGTACTAGCATTGCTCTGTGGACCCCACCATGATGCATGTATTTTATCCATACTTCCATCCCTTTTGGATCATTATTTTAGGGCACAAAACCAAAAAATAAGAATTGATCACCTATGTCACGCCCCAAACTCGGAAACTGGGCTCACAAAATTTTCGATCGCCGAATCCGGCGCCGACAGCCTCCGTAGAACTCCATTCTCGGCTCCCAACGCCCATACGCCAGGTTCCGATCCTGGGATGCTACAAGGAGGATTTTTCAACATCCGTTTAATTTGTAATAAGCATAACCAAAGGCATAACCCACAAACAACAACAAAAAACTCCATCACATTTCCACTATGATCAAAAACTTTACAAGTACAATGAGCATAAAGGGAAATACAATGAGAATGGACAAAAAGCTCCAAAAGATCTGCTCTGCGCTCCTGCCTCAGCGCTGCTGCGTCCTCGCGTCACCTGCACGCAACGGTTGTGCATAAGCTTATAGAAAGCTTAGAGGGTGGTGAAAGTGTGTGCACAAGGTAGTAATGCAGACATGCAGTATCAGAGTAATGTGGAACATACTGATGAATCCATGAATACTACTAGCCGTACCAAGGCTATACGATGCAAGACATGAATGATGTTGGCCATACCAAGGCCATGCGATGCGAAATGCAACTCAAGCATACGAATCCTTATCTAAGTCCACATGTCAATACAGCTCAAATCTGGGATATCACCGGGGTCTAGTACACTCTAAACCAGATTGCCGCCCCATCGCGCGCAATAAGGTAAGTGGAGGAGACCTCACTACCCGCCTGCCAATATCGGGCGCGGCTCGTCGGTAGCGGACCCATTCCTCGAGCTGGTCAAACTCAGCCTAGCGTTGCCTCCTCCTCTCGGGCGGGTAAGGTCGTACACCCTTCCAAACCGACCACGACACAGTGGAAAGCGCAGCCATCTGGTAATCGGCACTCGGTGCTCCTGCACCCACTCGGTCTAGATATTGGAGCAACCTCTTGGTACCATAAGGGTTTATAGACTTTCACCGAGGGATATCTATAGCACCCTATGTAGAACAAGATTTTCGGTATCCAATCCTGTCAACCACGATATGCCTGTGGCGACTACGGCCCTGATGTCGCTAGGGCGTACAGTAATCATATCACACAATGCGAATGCAATGAATCACACTATCCAGTCATGCAACAATCCTGCGTGTCTCGTGCGCTCATGTGGGGCAACACCGCCTAACCGGGAGCCCCTAAACAATCTGCCTAAAGGCATATGCTATGATCAGTCATTTCTCATACCAAACATACATATGATGCGTATGATCATGAATCATGGAACTATACTAAACGTATCATACGGTAATGGATGCTGTTCATAACGAAGATTGGCCTAGACGGCCTACAAGTATGGGCCTAACGATAGGCCCTAGGGAGAATCATAATGCGGACATTTAACCAACATTATTCTTCAATGTGGACGTCAAACCAACATTTCTCCCAAGGCATGGCCTGCCTATATCACCACACAAGCCATGGAAAAATCACACATTGCAATGGACCCTAAGGACAACCTGTTGGGGCCTCGACCCATGGGCCTTGGGTACATCAAATGGGCCGCGTTTATGTGGGCTTTATATAAATCAAGTGAGCCACATCAAGGGCCTTATGTACATGCAAAGGGTCAAACCCTTGGACTTATATATCAAAGTGGGCCTCA
>JAJHSJ010000006.1:64956233-65213502 GCA_021015155.1 Magnolia officinalis | reverse complement strand
TAGAGAAGCACTGCAAGATGGAAATATTCTCCGCTACGGATAGCATAACTACCCTCAGGAAATCTTCTTCAAGCGCCCTCTCTCTGATCCTAATGAGGAACTAACCCTCTTATGGAAACCTACATGCACCTAAACTAACCATGGACACCTACATGCAGAGCCCAGGACAATAAAAGAAAGAAAAAACAAAAGAAAATCACATGAAGACTATAACAATAGCAAAACCCCCAATGGACATGTCACCAAATTGATTCCTCCACTTTGAAGTATAGGTCATGTTATCTGAAGGGCCAATAACAAAAGAAGTCATTAGATGCACCATAACATTTTTCTAGATAAAGCTTAGTATCCATGTCAACAAATTTCACTCTATGAGTGGTTCCTATCACCACATTGGCCATCAATTGTCCATCCATAACCTATCGCCCAGACAGGGTACTCTAGAGAGGAGCAACAAGATGCCCATGATGTATTGATGTCCCTACTCAAAGAATTTGCGGTATGGTAATAGTTTCGATTCATGATAGAGAAAATAAAATGAGAAGAAAAGAGACCGGAGAAAAGAGAGAGTTATAGAGCTCTTATCCCTTAAATCTCTTATTTGTAACATACTCCCACTTTAAAAAGATAAGAATGGTTACAAAAGATAAATAAAAAGATTTATGGTGCTCTGCAGGAGTTACATAAACAATGTACATCATGTGACATTTCCAATAATCGCCCCTCAAGCTAGAGTACAAATAATATATATGCCTAGCTTACCCAAGATATCTATAATTTGGTGCTGGCTAGAAGCCTTTGTGAAGAAGTCTGTTAAAAAATCATACGAATAGCATAGTCAACAATTTCGCATAACTTCTTCTTGAACAAACTGGCAATATACTTCAATATGTTTGGTCCTCTTATGGAAGACTGGATTGTTTTGCAATGTGTGTGGTAGCTTTATTGTCACAATCAAGGGGAATTGGAGTATAGTCATCAAAACCCATTTCAAGGAGAAAGGACTTCAGCAATATAAGTTCGTAAGTTGTATTCACCAATGCCCTGTATTTCTGCAAATGATGAAGCAACTTAAGGCAGGACAACTAACCACTTGCTCTAAAAGCTCGAATTGATAAAGCGTGGCGAATCAATCCCTTTATCTCATAGCCCAAGTCCAGACCTCGACCGAACCCCCCTCGTGGGCCCCACTCCACATGGGTCCCGCCTCACACGGGCCTCCCACCATGAGTGTGCCCCCGGTTCATACAGGCCACCCTACTCGAGCCCAGTGTGAAAATGCCCCTGCTTTTAATCATTCCCGGTGAAGAGTCTTGAACACGAGACCTCCCGCTCTGATATCATTTTGATGCAGGACAATTAACCACTTGCTCTAAAAGCTCAAACTGATAGAGCATGGCGAATTAATCTCTTCATCTCATAGCCCAGGCCCGAAATCCATGGGTTAGGTCATCGACCGAACCCTCCTCGTGGCCCCAAATCCATGGGTGGTTCCGCCCATGGGCCTCAAATCCATGGGTTCCACGTCACACGAGCCACCCACCTCACACAAGCCCCAAATTCATGGGTTCTACAGGCTGCCCACCCTGAGTGTGCCCCTATATCCCACAAGCCACCTCACTCGATCTTAGAGTGAAATGTCCCCGCATTAATCACCCCTAATGAGGAGTCTCGAACACGAGACCTCCCACTCTGATACCAATTTGATATAGGACAATTAACCACTTGCTCTAAAACCTCGAACCGATAGAGCATGGCAAATTAATCCCTTTATCTCAAATCCCAGGCCATAAATCCATGGGTTAGGTCCTCAGCCGAACCCTCCTCGTGGGCCCCAAATCCATGGGTTCCGCCTCACACGAGCCCCAAATCCATGGGTTCTGTGAACCGCCCACCTCGAGTGTGCCCCTGCATCCCACAGGCCACCGCACTCGATCCTAGTGTGAAAATGCCCCCGCATTACACTTTTGACATAGGACAACTAACCACTTGCTCTAAAAGCTCGAACTAATAAAGCGTGGCAAATCAATCCATTTATCTCATAGCCCAGGTCAGGCCCTCAACCGAACCCCCCTCATGAGCCCCACTTCACATGGGTCCCCACTTGCTATAAACGCCCGAACTGATAGAGCGTGGTGAATCAATCCCTTTATCTCATAACTCAGGTCAGGCCGTCAATCGAACCCCAATCGTGGGCCCCACTTCACATGGGTTCTACCTCACACGAGCCACCCACCTCACATGGATTGCCCACCCCGAGTGTGCCCCCGCTTCACACAGGCCACCCCACTCGAGCCCGGTGTGAAAATGCTCATGCATTAATTACTCCTGGTGAGGAGTCTCGAACACGAGACCTGCTCTAATACCACTTTTGACGTAAGACAACTAACCACTTGATCTAAAAGCTCGAACTGGTAGAGCGTGGCAAATCAATCCCTTTATCTCATAACCCAGGTCAGGCCCTCAACCAAACCCCCCTTATGGCCCCACTTTACATGAGTCTCACCTCACACGGGCCACCCACCCCGAGTGTGCCCCCGCTTCACACAAGACACCCCACTCAAGCACGATGTGAAAATGCCCCTGCATTACAACTATAGTTTGCTTCTTGCCTTCCCCAATTACTATATCTCCTTCCTACAATAGTGCATTAGCTACTTATAGATATCATATCATTACATGATTGCACCCAATCAGCACCGTAATAACCACTGATGTTCGAATCACCATTATTGGAGTACAACAAGTCTTTCTTGACTTTAGGTTCAAAAGATAACGATATCAACCTCAATATGATGAGCATGAGAAGTGTGCATAAACGAACTAACCACATAAGCAATATCTAGCCTTGTAATAGTCGACTAAATTAGTCTCCCCACAAGCCTCCAATAATTATCTAGATCACCAAGCAATTTTGATCTCCTCGTAAAGAAGGTCATCGACTTCAATAGGAATTATGTAGGTCATGCACCATATTCAGTAAGGAGATCAAGCATGTATTTACTTTGATAAATGAATATGCCATTCCATGTCTAGAACTAGCAACTTCAATCCTAACAAAGCATCTTAGAATCTCATCGTAGTTGTTACCTATAAGAACTATGCCATTGACAATTTGACATACACAACCAACACAGATGGCACCCTTGCTCCTTTTAATAAACTCTGAATGGTCAAATATACTACAGTGGAAGCCAAATTGAGATATGGGATTGCTGAATTTTTAAACCATGCTCTACAATCAATAAATAGCCACCTACAAACTTTACCCTCCCACTTCGGACCAACGCCAAAAGGTATGGCCCTATAAATTCATCCTGAAGATCACCATGGAGAAATGCAGTCTAATATTGAGTTGATGAAGAGGCCACTTCTAACTAGCAACAACAAAAATAACTTGTAGAAAACTCACTTTCACCGGTGGAGCAAATGTCTCCTTAAATCAACCCGTACTGGCAGGTAAACCCTTTAACAACCAAGTGAACCTCATATCTCTTTACAAAAACCACCAGGCCTGTGTTTTAGAGTAAAAACACATTTCCCAACCCTACAACATGTTTTCCTTTTGGCAATTCTATTAGATCCCAAGTTCCCTATTTCTCTGATGCAAACATCTCTCCTAGAATGACCACTTTCTGTCTAGGATTAGCAAGGGCATCAGCGACCTTATTAAGAATTGTGGTAATCAAAAGATATTAAATATATGCACACAGCAAAGGTGAGATAAACCAATAAGACACAAAGTTACTAATAGAGAGACAAGTGCACGACCTTTTTTATTTGTGCAGAGCAATGGGAAGATCCTTTAAACGCATCTAGCTACCCACTAGTATGGAGAAGTTGAGGATGAAAGGTGTAAGTCAGCAATTAATGTACCAGATGTCATATCTCTTTCCTTTCTTCAAGTATAAAGCTTCAACTCATTCAACTGTATGGAACTTCTCCTGAATAGAACCTGGTAATCAACAACCATGGGTAGAGGAAAAAACATCCATGGGATCATTTGAAGAAATCTTATAACAGAAGAGAATACGGTGCATTTTCAAAGGTAACGTCTTTGAACCATCCTGGTCACAAAACGATAACACACATATCCTTCATTTCAAGAATGAGCATATCCTGAGAGAATATATTTCATAGATTGTGGGGCCTAAATTGTGTTCAGATGGTTCCAGGACTACAAAACAGACATGTCCAAACACCTTAGGAAGAAGAGAAAAATAATGGTAAGACAAGTTCTAGGACTTTAGAGGACATTTGCCATCAAGAATGGGCGTTGGCATGCTATCAATCACATAACCATCACTTAAAATTTCTTCATCCCAATATACATTTTAGGAACCTTCATACCCAACATGATGCACCTAGTAACCTCAATAACAGTTTTTTTTCTTTCAGCCAACCCATTTTGTTGACGTATATAACAACAAGATGTTTGACATTATATACCATTTTCTACAAAGTAACTTTGTAAATATGGTATAATTAATTTTGAGTATTGTCAAACCTAAAAACCTTTAACTTTGCACCAAATTGTGTTTGAGTCATTTTGTTTAAACCTTTTTACAATGAATGTACCTTCATCTTTGCATTTCATAAGATGAATCCATGTAACGCAAGAACAAACATAAATGAAAGATACGAAATATATATACCCAAATACATTAGGCAAGACCAACACATTTGAGTGCATAAGGGAACAACAACAAAAACTTTTATCATTACTAAATGGATAAAATGTTCTAACATGTTTGATAACTGGCATGTTTCACATTGGAAGTTCACATCACTGACAATTATATTTGGAAAAGTGATTGAAGAGACTGGTTTAATATAACATGGTTTCAACTGAGTGGCATCAGTTTTGGTCAGAATTGGTTTGGGTCACACCCCCATACAATAAAAACCCCCAACTCACCTTGACTCAATCTAACTTGGTCCAACTCAAGGCGAATCCAGACAAGCAAGGTGATTCAGGGAAGTCGCCAGTTTAGTTTAAAAGGGGTGTTTTGATTCGGACCTTCCATTAGATGTTTGCCGATCCAACTACTTAAGGCATCATTTTGGGGAGGTTATTGTCTGATAAACCATCTAAGTGGGCCAACTACTTGGACGGCTTAATTTGAATCACAACCAAGCCACATACAATTTTTAAGCACCTGTGTTACTGTATCATCCACTATACCAGAACATCAAAATTTTCTCTTGGTAAAAGAGGAATTTGATACTCTGGCATTACCTAGAGGTTTGTTGGGTCCACGCTGTTCATAAGAGAGCCCATCTCCACACATCCCTTGGGCAAATGTGGCATATGTTTTGGGATCAAAGCAACAAATGCTTGTGCCCAAAAATCAAGCTAGTCCACTCACAAAACAGAAATAAGAGAATAAGAAACAAAACTCTCTTTTTTACCCATCATATGATTCAAAGCACTTGAATCATTATGATCAAGGATGTTGAAGAACGGGACTGAGAAGCATGAACATGATTGGTAGTGACAAAGATACCCAGTTGCTCCATAGAAGTACTCAAATATCGAGATGAATGCAAGGATGATTTGAGGGCAGCCACTCCCGTGGGTCTGGTGCTGAATTATTAGAAGTTGGAGAAAAATCTGCCATAATTACAATTGTATTAGCAGCAACACCTTTTGGCTTTTGACACAGGTAGGGATGTAAATTCCAATAACATTCCTTTAGATGCCTCTTTTTTTCCAAAATGAGTACATGTCAATTAATTTCTCTCGATTGCTTGACATTTTTGTTCCCAACCTGATGCTTTCCCATAACTACTTGTCTTGATGGTCTAGAATTTGCAGCTAACTTCTCATAAAATGTTGCACCATTCTGACTTCGTAGCTCTTCTACTGGCCTTTCCTTGAATATAGTTATAAGCCAACTCTAGCGAGGGTAGTGACTCCTTCCATGAACTCGCACCATTGCAACACAAAGTCAAGATGAAGCTCTGCCAGAAACTCAAAAATCCTCCATTGTTCTGTTTGTTTTTTCGTATGTTCCCTGGTACTAGTAAGATTAAGGAGCAGATAATCATCCAATTCTTCCTATTTTTCGTTCCATCGAAGCAAAATACTCTTCAAGACTTCAACAAACATTTTACATGGTGCATGTTTCTATTTTCAAGGTGAAGCTGGTAGACACGAGCCAAGTCATCATGTTGGGTTGTCTTGGCAAGGAAATGTATTTCCATTGAAATGACGTTTCCATTGCTTGTTTTTGTAAATTTCTTGAAAACGCTGTTTCCATATTCCTCTTATTTCCTAAAAAATGCCCTTTCCATTTCCAAGCATCGATGGAACCAGACAACCCAACAGTTTAACATTTGATGGAGGGCCTTTAGTCTCCCCTATCATCATCTCCCATCCAAGTCGCAGCAAGTCAAGCTTTGCCAACATAATATGTCATGAGACATTTCCTACGGGCTGGCAAGCTTGACTATTGCCAAATTCCAGCAATGTAGTCAAAATTGTACGACCACATAAATTGTACGTATGTATGATCTGAATTGCACATACAAATAGCAAAGAGGATTGAATTGTACGATTCATAGTCAAATCATACAATTAAATCATGGATCGTAAGATTCACTATGAAGTATACGATTCGATAGCATGCACAAATAACCAGAAATTTCCGATAAAAAATTGTATTTATTTCTTTTCTTTTTTCTTTTTTTGCTGTTTTGTGCAAAAAAATTTAGGGCTTCTGTTTTTAAAACCCCTTTATGGCCCACCCACATTAGAATATCACATCTTTTTATTCTTTTGAGAGAGAGTGGAGAGTTTTGGTGATTGTGAGGCCTAAAAAACTTAAGGAAAAGAAATTCTCATATCTTTTCCGTTGATCAATGGTATCGAACACCGCTTGTTTCATTGGATTTCTACATCAAAATAGGCATGAATAAATATAAAATACTTCCTTGATCTCTTTTTTCTTTTTTTTCTTTCTTCCAAGGAAAATATGCATTGTTTGATGTGTTTTTCCATTGTTTTTCATTTACTTCAAGATTCTTGTCATTTCCTTAATGATTTATAATTTTATATATTTACTTTAGCCTAAATAGTTGTTTTTTCTTAATAGGTAGGGTTGGGTATTGATTCTTATTGAAGTCTTGGAGATGGGAAAGAAGTCGAAGTCAAAGGATAACAACCCCACATGAGATTATTGTTTGAAGATGGATGAGAACAAATAACCTTCACCTAAAAATAAAAATAAAAAAGGCTTATTAAGGGCATGTTTAGATAATGGACTACCATAGTAATGTGGTGTAAAACTCACATCATTACTCTTTACCTTTGATTGGATATTGCTTGTTGTCAAATCACAGTAATCCTTTGGAATCTCGCATGACACAGATTGGCAGAGGTGTGTTGGCGTGGCATACTTTCATGGGCCCCATCATGATGTATGTGTTATATCTACACTGTCCATCCCCCTTGTGTGATCATTTAATGGGATGGGACAAAACATGAGGTAGGTCCAAAGAAGACATGGCCCACACCATAGCCAGCATGGGGATTGAACGCCTGCCATTGAAAACTTCTTGGGGTCCATAAAGGTGTTGGATTAAGCTCATTTTTGGGGACACGCCTTAAAATGATTTTGCAAAATGGATGGACGTGAGGATATAACACATATTGATGGAATTACATCCAAGTGTATCTAACCAGCGAAATTACTTTACATGTGGAAAGTGGAGATGCAAGACTGGTATTGCATACAGTCACTACTTTTTGCCTTTAGACTACAGTAGTAATGATAATCATTACTTTTTTACCACGCATTACATCACATTATTGCTGTAATTGCTAA
This sequence comes from Magnolia officinalis, assembly GCA_021015155.1. Taxonomy (NCBI): domain Eukaryota; kingdom Viridiplantae; phylum Streptophyta; class Magnoliopsida; order Magnoliales; family Magnoliaceae; genus Magnolia; species Magnolia officinalis. The sequence continues at coordinate 65,205,673 of JAJHSJ010000006.1, read as the reverse complement.
TCCAAACACACCCTAAGAAGTGTGTTTCGAATGAAACATCACCTTGTCCAAGCCACGAAGAATGTAACAGCATGTTGGGCAATGATGTCACAGATAAACTCAAGTTGTTGGATGGTAATACGAATGAAAAGAAGCAACAAGAATAACAGCAATACATCATTGGAAGAGTTCCAATAATAGATGATGTCGAGGAATTGGGTGGAGGAAAAAGGAACAGGACTATGGATGAATTAGTCAGAAGAAAATGTGAGATGGAAGAAAAGCAACAAGCTGCTCTAAATAAAAATTGAAAGAAAGGGGATAGAGATGGTGTATGCCTTTCTATTTCTTGTTTCTAATATGCAGTTGCCTCTACCTTTTAATCTTCTGAACAACCCCTTCTTCGCACCTATAATGGAAGTAGTTGCTGCATTTTGACCAAGATTGAAGCTTTCATCATATAATGAAGTAAAAAAACAAACTTTTGAAATTGGAGGTTGAGTCAATAGAGAAGTCCATTTTAGTTTACAAGAAGAAATGTGCCAAGAATGGATGCACAATAATGTCAAATGGGTAGACTGATAGACTGAATCGATCTATTACAAAAAATTTGGTTAATAGTCCGTGTGGTATGTTTTTTTTTAGATCCGTTGATACATTTGGTATTTCGAAGAATGCAGACAATTTGTTAGATTTACTTTAGTCCATTATTGATGAGGAGTGGGTGAAGATAACATACTCCCAAGTCATTACAAACAGCACATCCACTTATGTCAAAATAGGTCAAATGTTAATGAAGAAGAGAAACAATTTGTTTTGGTCTCCATGCGCAGCCCACTTTATTCATGCAAATACTGGAAAGTTGCAGGTTCATTTTGAGACTGCGGCGAAGATAGGGGCTATAACTATCTACATTTACAAGAATCATTGGGTCTTGAACTTAATAACAAAGCATACAAAGGAAGAGTTGACAAGATAAGACTGGCTGTAACACGATTTACTACATCTTACTTGACATTGAAAAGCATCCATGGAATAGAATTGCTTGAAGTCGATGTTTACCTCAAAGGAATGGGACGGTGGCAATTTCTCCAAGAGCATAAAGCGGAAACATGTTAAAGATATAGTGTTAGCCAATGTATATTTTTTGTCATCTATCAAGTTTTGCTTAAAGACTACTCTCCCATTGGTTAAAGTTCTACAACTAGTTGATTCATATGAGAGGCTAGCCATGAGATATATTTATGAAGCAATTTATCGAGCAAAAGAAATGATCACAAAGAATTTGAGAGAGGTTAAGAAAGGTATTCAGCTAAATGGGAAATCATGGATCAGCAGTGGGATCTTCAACTACATAGGCCCTTACATGCGGCAACTTACTTTTTAAATCTGAGATTTTAGTATAACGAGAGTTTTCATTCATATTTAGAAATCAAAACTAGGCTATATGACTGTATTGAAAGAATGATCTCGGATTCAAGGCAAAGGATCATCATTGATGAATAGATAGACAAGTTTAAAAGGTCCCATGGTTTGTTTGGAAGAGAAACTGCAAAATTAACAAGAACAACGAAGCAACCAGGTAATTTTTCAATTATTTTGTTTGTTTGACTTCTTTAAGTAGTTAAATCATAAAAGCATGTTTTGGTTTTTAGTTTTTTTTAGGTTATTTAGTTTATTATGTAATTATTTAATCTTTATATTATTTATATATGATTGATTTATAGGTTTACGGTGGGAGAGTTACAGAGAAGAGTGCCTAGAATTACAAATGTTGGCTATCCGTATTTTGAGTATGACATGTAGTGCTACTAGTTGCGAGCGCAACTGAAACACTTTTGAACAGGTGAGAAATTATTGAATTCATTACCTATCTTATGAATTCACATGCAGTGCTATTGGTCCTTATGAAATTCTACATTCATTGCAGTTGCGTTTGAAAAGGCCAAATAGACTCAAGCAACAGAGATTGCACTCTCTGGTTTTCGTAAAATACAATCTTCAGCTCAAAGTCCGTCATGCAAAGAGAGAGAAAGCCCAAAGGCTTGATCATATCTGCTTATCGATATGGAATCCAATAATGAGTGGATCATCGAGAAGGGGGATCTTGTCCTTCCTATAGATAATACCTAGATGGGCATGAGTGAATGTGTTGCCGAAGGATTAGAAAAATGTGTAAAGTGTAGGCAGCTCTACCTCACAAAAAGATGAGCGTCGTGGTATGTTTGCATGTTATAGACTTGTTATTTGGTCTTGTAGTCTTATAATTAATAGTTTCACTTCCATTTAGTTATGTTAAAACAATAAGCATAATTCATAAACTATTTTGTAGGTCCTAAAAAACTAGCAATTACAATTAAAGCAAAGGAAAAAAGCTAAAGTGGGAGAAGAGGAGGAAGAGAAGTTTATTTTAACATCAAATTTTGAAGATGAAGACGATGTTGATGATGTTGGTATCATTGATGATGAGGATGATGATGATGATGGCACCATGGCCAACCAAGAATAGCTTTATTTGGACTTTTTGTTTTCTTTTTTATTTATAGAAACGAGTGAATATATTATATATGTAAGTGGGGATGGGGTAACTTTTATTTTTTAAATCGTACAAAAAAAAATTACATGTACATGGGTTGGGCAAAGGGTTATTTTCTGAACTTGATGATGGCATGACACAACACAACGATACATTTATACATAGTATGCAATTGATCACAAGATTAATGTCATAGTTAGATTTTTTATGCATATTCATGAGAAAATAGGTCATTGATATCTTATTTAATTTTTGTATTTTTTATGATATTTTTATGAAAATTTGAAAAAATCTTACGATTCATGATACGAAACAATTCAGGCCCAATTACGATTTATGATACGATAATGATTATGACAACATTGCCTTCCAGGAGTTGGCCACAAGGGCATATAATGTCAAGTAGGTTCTCCAACAAGACACTATCCCATGGCAAGAGAGTCTTAAACACGACAGAACAAGGTTCCTGCCGTTAACGTCATCGACAAGAAGAAGAAGCCCATCAAGGTAAATGTTAAGGCCAAGGCCAACAGGCAATGACAGAAAAGACACGAAGGCGGCCAACGCGGATAAGAGATAGAGGCATGATCAACCTCAGAAAGAGTACACATTTCCAATGGTAGACCTCATACCTATCTTCGAACGATTGGTCCCCAAGGCACCATCACTTTACCCAAGTAATATCACCTAGACAAAGCCAACAAGACAAAGGACCCAAAATTCTACCGATACCATATGATAGAGGACTATTACATTCTCAAGAATCTCATCTAGAAAATGGTGGATGGTGGATGATGGTGATATTACTCTTGGCAAAGAGGATGTGAAGAAAAAGCCTATCACCACCAACCCTGTCTCCCATGCACCCACTTATCACTCGTAACTTCCCCTTAGTCATCTTCTTCCTCCAAGTCGCCTCTCATCCTGCCCCCAAAAGCCCTATAGCCAAAGGAAGAGGAGGATACCAATTGATGACAACGCTAAATCCTAACAGCTGGCCTTCAATAAAAGGCGCATTCGCAATCGGCAATGCATAGTGGACCACTAGGCCTATCAGGAGCATGCCTGTGCTGTTAAGGCCATATTTGGGTGCATGTTCTTGCAATGGAGTTAACAATTGAACTAATATCAAATCTTATCAAACAACAGACATTTGTGTTGAATAAGAACATGATGGACCCCAACATAGTTTCGTGATGGACCATCAATCCACTCCATAAACAAATCCTAGCCAATCATAATGTGGACAGATGATTAAAAAGAAAATCCAACCAAAAGCCTATCCACAGCTCTCCTCTAGCATTAAACATGTGAAGCTTGGGCGGCACATCAAGCCTGTCGTCTAAGGTTTCAAAAAATTCTCTATCTAGGCATGGTCCCAGCCCAAGTAAAGGCCCATTTATGGCTATCACATTCTGGAGTCAGGCCCTGAATTTCAAGCCGAGAAGCCAGATCAACGCCTAATTTCAGGCCCGAAAGTAAATGGGTTGGCCAGGCTTCAGCTTGGTCCATAATGCGATCCATCCAAATAAATTATATATAATTTCAAAAAAAAAAAAAAAAATCCCAAATGCAAGTTTCGACCTTTAAAAAATAATCAGAACCCCAAAACAATCAAACCTCATCTCACCAACATCATACCTTAGTCAAATAAATCCTATCAAAAACCCACGAAAATTATCCACAACAGAAGAGAATGAATTAACAAAAGCCCACCTGAATTCCAAAAAAGAATGCAGCATAAAATAATCAAATTTCATCTCACCGACATCATACCTTAGTCAAATAAATCTTATAAAAAAAAACACACACACACACACACACACAAAATTACCCATGACAGAAGAGAAAGAACTAACGAAAACCCACCTGGATTTCAAGAAAATGCAGCATTTCTGTATAATTAAACACCTCAAAGCATAACCACTAACAAGAGATAAAGAGAGGTAGAGTACAATGGGTATTCAAGAAAAGTATAGAAAGGGGTATTTAGAATCAAAGCAATGCATGGATTAACAGATCGCAGCAGTCAAAGAAAACCACTTTTGAGAAGAAGATGAGAAAATTACCATTCACCATTACTTGTAGCAGAGAGAGACTGTGTTGGGGGTTTCAAAATAGAGAAGCTTTGGCTCCAACTGAGGACGCTCCAGTTTCTTTACTCTCATTCTTTTTTGTTTTTTTTTCAGACACAGCAGGTGTGTCACAAGTCATGAGACATCGTTTCTTTCCTGCCAACATGTCATATATAGATAATATCCTACCCATAAAAACGGTGGGCCACATTATGATGATCAAGTGAGAAGAAATTCAAACGTACCAACAATTATAGAGAAATGAAACATTACTATAAATTTTCATCCGTTGGTATGAATTAGTGTTCAGTGTGGCCGACTCCATCAATGGATCAGTATGTTTTTTGTATTATGTGATCACGATGGTTTGTCACACATTTTCTATGGATGTGATATTCGAAATATTTGACGCGTTAGTGGAAGAATAATGGATGAATCGTTACTTACGATTCAGACGCTGTGTCCAATAATTTCCCCTTTCAATTTAGAGAAATTTTCAACTGTACGACTCATTTATAGCCCATTTACATTTGTAAGCCCACCTAATTTTACCTTTCAAGAATAAGCCCCATACGTACCGACGGTTTGCCAAAGGTCGAAAATGCCCCTGCTTTTCTTCCGCAAGAGGATCGGCCGCTGACGCTCCTCGTACTTGTACGAACGGTTCAAAAGATATCAAAGTTATTTGGGCCCACAGTTATGTATTTATTATATCCACAACGTTCATCTATATTTCGAGATCATTTAAAAATTTTCGACTGTACAACTCATTTATGAGCCATATCCGAGATGAAGCCCACCTCATTATACCTTCGAAGCATAAGCCCGAGCTGTACGGACGCCTTCCCAAAGGTCAAAAATCCCCCTGCTTTTACTTCCGCAAGAGGATCGGCTGCTGATGCTCCTCGAACTTCAAGTTGTACGAACGGTTCAAAAGATATCAAAGTTACATGGGCCCACAGTTATGTATTTATTATATCCACAACGTTCATCCATATTTCGAGATCATATCATGCATTATCAAAAAAAAAAAATCATATCCAAAGATCAACTGAACCACACCACAAACAGCACGGGAAAATTCATTTTCACAGTTAAAATTTTTGTTGTGAGTCCACTTGATAGCTAGATCTGTCTTATTTTTCGTCTCAAGCCTTAATATGAGTTCACCAAATAGATAGACTTTTTGGATATAACACATACCTCATAATAGGACCCACAAAAAGCGGTGAGATTACAACAGTAAAAAATAAAATAAAATAAAATAATAATAATAATAAATAAATGAACCAGGAACTAAAGGCTACCGTGGTTTCTGTAGCTACGGATTATAACCGTAGCCATAGAAGTAGCCCCTGCCATTTTGATATGTCCTTTTATATGTATCGAAGGTCTTTCAATATGTTTTTCCATATGTATCGAAGGTATTTCGATTAATCGAAAAAGGTCTAGAACTGTCCGGCGAGTTTGCCTTAAAAATCCTGCAATTTTCGATACATATCGAAATGTATTCGATATGTATCGAAGGTGATTTGACCAATAGATACAAATTATAACCGTAACCATAACTGTAGTCTGTGTCAATCTATGAATTTTTTTATTTTTATTTTTTACATGGAGAACTTTATTCTACCTACAATTTTCTCTAATACATATTTATATAAATATGTATATATAAGCATATAAAAAAAATTCTCTCTTTTTTTCATTTCTTTCTTTCTTCATTTAACAATAATATCTTCTAAACCAAAATTAGTTACTTGACGTACCCTATATGATTTTGGGGTAGGAGAAGCTACTTTAGCTAGCCAACCTGGTTATTTTTCAAGATTCCATCAGGTCTATGGTCGAAAATCCATTTCATTCACTTCGCGGTCAATTTCAATCAATTCGCGGTCAATTTCATTCATTTCATTTACTTCGCGATCAATTTCATGCATTTCACGGTCAATCCCGGTGATTCCGTTTTGATTCATGGTCATTTCCATGCATTTCACGATCAATTCACTTCACTTCACGGTCATTTCCATGCATTTCACGGTCAATTCGCTTCACTTCATGGTCATTTCCATGCATTTCACGGTCAATCCCGGCGATTCTGTTTTAATTCACTATCATTTCCATGCATTTCACGGTCATTTTCCTTTACTTCATGGTCATTTCCATGCATTTCACAGTCATTCCCAGGAATTCCGTGTTCATTCACGGTCAATTCGACGCACTTCACTGTCAATTCACTTCACTTCACGGCCATTTCTACGCACTTCGCGGTCAATTCACTTCACTTCACCGTCATTTCCATGCATTTCACAGTCATTCCCAGCGATTCCGTGTTCATTCACAGTCAATTTGACGCACTTCACGGTCAATTCACTTCACTTCACGGCCATTTCCACGCACTTCGCGGTCAATTCACTTAACTTCACCGTCATTTCCATGCATTTCACGGTCATTCCCGGCGATTCCGTGTTCATTCACGGTCAATTCACTTCACTTCACGGCCATTTCCACGCACTTCACGGTCAATTCACTTCACTTCACCGTCATTTCCATGCATTTCACGATCATTCCTGGCGATTTCGTGTTCATTCACGGTCAATTCGACGCACTTCACGGTCAATTCACTTCACTTCACGACCATTTCCACGCACTTCGCGGTCAATTCACTTAACTTCACCGTCATTTCCATGTATTTCACGGTCATTCCCGGCGATTCCGTGTTCATTCACGGTCAATTCACTTCACTTCACGGCCATTTCCACACACTTCGCGGTCAATTCACTTCACTTCACTTCATTTCCATGCATTTCACGATCATTCCTGGCGATTCTGTGTTCATTCACAGTCAATACGACGCACTTCACGGTCAATTCACTTCACTTCACGGCCATTTCCACGCACTTCGCGGTCAATTCACTTAACTTCACCGTCATTTCCATGCATTTCACGATCATTCCCGGCGATTCTGTGTTCATTCACGGTCAATTCGACGCACTTCACGGTCAATTCACTTCACTTCACGGCCATTTCCACGTACGTCGCGATCAATTCACTTAACTTCATCCTCATTTTCGTGAAGTGAATTGACTGTGAAGTACGTCGAATTGACCATGAATGAACACGAAATCATTGGGAATGACCGTGAAATGCATGGAAATGACGGTGAAGTGAAGTGAATTGACCACGAAGTGCGTGGAAATGGTCGTGAAGTGAAGTGAATTGATCTTGAAGTGCGTCGAATTGACCGTGAATGAACACGGAATTACCGGGAATGACCGTGAAATACATGGAAATGATGGTGAAGTGAAGTGAATTGACCGCAAAATACGTGGAAATGGCCGTGAAGTGAAGTGAGTTGACCGTGAAGTGCATCGAATTAACTGTGAATGAACATGGAATCGCCGAGAATGACCGTGAAATGAATGGAAATGACAGTGAAGTTAAGTGAATTGACCGCGAAGTGCGTGGAAATGGTCGTGAAGTGAAGTGAATTGACCATGAAGTGCGTCGAATTGACCGTGAATGAACACGGAATCGCCGGGAATGACCGTGAAATACATGGAAATGATGGTGAAGTTAAGTGAATTGACCGTGAAGTGTGTGGAAATGGCCGTGAAGTGAAGTGAATTGACCGTGAAGTGCGTTGAATTGACCGTGAATGAACATGGAATTGCCGGGAATGACTGTGAAATGCATGGAAATGACGGTGAAGTGAAGTGAATTGACCGCGAAGTGCGTGGAAATGGCCGTGAAGTGAAGTGAATTGACCGTGAAGTGCGTCATATTGACCGCGAATGAACACGGAATCGCCGAGAATGACCGTGAAATGCATGGAAATGATGGTGAAGTTAAGTGAATTGACCGTGAAGTGCGTGGAAATGGCCGTGAAGTGAATTGACCGTGAAGTGCGTCGAATTGACCGTGAATGAACACGGAATCGCCGGGAATGACCGTGAAATGCATGGAAATGACGGTGAAGTTAAGTGAATTGACCGCGAAGTGCGTGAAAATGGTCATGAAGTGAGTGAATTGACCGTGAATGAACACGGAATCGCGGGGAATGACCGTGAAATGCATGGAAATGACGGTGAAGTTAAGTGAATTGACCGCGAAGTGCGTGGAAATGGCCATGGAGTGAAGTGAATTGATCGTGAAGTGCGTCGAATTGACTGTGAATGAACACAGAATTGCTGGGAATGACTATGAAATATATGGAAATGACGGTGAAGTAAAGTGAGTTGACCGCGAAGTGCGTAGAAATGGTCGTGAAGTGAAGTGAATTGACCGTGAAGTGCATCGAATTGACCGTGAATGAACACGGAATTGCCGGGAATGACCGTGAAATGCATGGAAATGACCGTGAAGTGAAGGGGAATCACCGGGATTGACTGTGAAATGCATGGAATTGATCGCAAAGTAAATGAAATTGACCGCAAACTGATTGAAATTGTCCGCAAAGTGAATGAAATGGATTTTCGACCATCGACTTGATGGAATCTTGGAAAATAAAAAGGTTAGTTGGCTAAAGTATCTTCTCCTACCCCAAAATCAGATATGGTACGTCAAGTAACTAATTTTGGTTTAGAAGATATTCTTGTTAAATGAATAAAGAAAGAAATTTAAAAAAGAGAGAAAAAAATTATATACTTATATATACATATTTATATAAATATGTATTAGAGAAAATAGTAGGTAGAATAAAGTTCTCCATGTAAAAAAAATAAAAATAAAAAAATTGTGTAGACTTTGACGGACTACAGTTATGGCTACGGCTATTATCCGTAGCTAAAGCTTCGATACATATCAAATACACTTCGATATGTATCGAAAATTGCTGGATTTTTTATGCAAACTCGCTGGACAGTTTTGGACCTTTTCAATCATATCGAAAGACATTCGATATATCGAAGAACATATCGAAAGGCCTTCGATACATAGCAAAGGACATATCGAAAAAGCATGGGCTTTGGTTATGGCTACGGTTATAATCCGTAGCCATAGGTTCCAGGCTCTTTTTTTCCCTGTTGTAATCCCCACCGCCTTTGTGAGTCCTTTTATGAGGTATGTGTTATATCCAAACCGTCCATCTATTTGGCGAACTCGTATTAAGTCTTAAGACGAAAAATAAGATAGATTTAGCTATCAAGTGGACCACACTGTAAAAGGCAGTGGAGGATTGAACGTCTACCATTGAAACCCTTTTAGGGGTCGCAGAAGTTTTGGATCATTATGAAATTTGTTTTTCCTCTTCATCCAGGTCTTTGTGACCTTATGAATAGATTGGATGGAAAATAAATGTTGTGGTGGGCCCTACAAAATTTTTAACGGTGAAAATCAATTTTCCCGCTGCTCTTTGTGGTGTGGTCCAGTTGATCTTTGGGTATGATTTTTTTTTTTTCGATAATGCTCCGAAATGATCTCGAAATATGATGAACGTTGTGGATATAATAAATACATAACTGTGGGGCCCATGTAACTTTGATATCTTTTGAACCGTTCGTACAACTCGGAGTTCGAGGAGCATCAGTAGCCGATCCTCTTACGGAAGGAAAAGCAGGGGCATTTTCGACCTTTGGGAAGTCGTCCGTACAGCTGGGGCTTATTCTTGGAAGGTAAAATGAGGTGGGCTTCGTCTAGAAAATGGGCCATAAATGGGTCGTACAGTTGGAAATTTCTCAAAAAAAAAAAATCATATCCAAAGATCAACTGGACCACACCATAGAGAACAGCCGGAAAATTGATTTTCACCGTTAAAAATTTTGTAGGGCCCACCATAACATTTATTTTCCATCCAATCTATTCGTAAGGTCACAAAGACCTAGATGAAGAGGAAAAACAAATTTCATAATGATCCAAAACTTTTGTAACCCTAAAAGGGTTTCAATGGTAGACGTTCAATCCTCCACAGCCTTTTACAATGTGGTCCACTTGATAACTAGATCTGTCTTATTTTTCATCTCAGGCCTTAATACAAGTTCGCCAAATAGATGGACGGTTTGGATATAACTCATACCTCATAATAGGACCCACAAAAAGTGGTGGGGATTACAACACCAAAAAATAAAATAAAATAAAATAAAATAAAATAATAATAAATAAATAAATAAATAAAAACCAGGAACTTATGGCTATGGGGTTTTCTGTAGCTACGGATTATAACCTTAGCCATAGCCGTAGCCCCTGCCATTTCGATATGTCCTTTTATATGTATCGAAGGTCTTTCGATATGTCTTTGGATATGTATCGAAGGTCTTTCAATTAATCGAAAAAGGTCCAGAACTGTCCAGCGCGTTTGCCTCAAAAATCCTACAATTTTCGATACATATCGAAGAGTATTTGATATGTATTGAAGGTGATTTGACCAATAGCTACGGATTATAACCGTAGCCATAACTGTAGTTTGTGCCAGTTTATGAATTTTTTTTTTTATTTTTATTTATTTATTATTATTTTTTTTACATGGAGAACTTTATTCTACCTACAATTTTCTCTAATACATATTTATATAAATATGTATATATAAGCATATATAAAAAAAAATTTCTCTCTTTTTTCATTTCTTTCTTTATTCATTTAACAAGAATATCTTCTAAACCAAAATTAGTTACTTGACGTACCCTATATGATTTTGGGGTAGGAGAAGCTACTTTAGCCAACCAACCTGGTTATTTTTCAAGATTCCATAAGGTCTATGGTCGAAAATCCATTTCATTCACTTCGCGGTCAATTTCAATCAGTTCGTGATCAATTCCATTCATTTCATTTACTTCGTGATCAATTCCATGCATTTCACGGTCAATCTCGGCGATTTCGTTTTGATTGACGGTCATTTCCATGCATTTCACGGTCAATTCCCTTCACTTCATGATCATTTCCATGCAGTTCACGGTCATTTCCCTACACTTCACAGTCATTTCCATGCATTTCACGGTCAATCCCTGCGATTCCGTTTTGATTCACGGTCATTTCCATGCATTTCACGATCAATTCCCTTCACTTCACTGTCATTTCCATGCATTTCACAGTCAATTCGCTTCACTTCACAGTCATTTCCATGCATTTCACGGTTAATTCCCTTCACTTTATGGTCATTTTCATGCATTTCACGGTCATTTCCCTACACTTCATAGTCATTTCCATGCATTTCACGGTCAATCCCGGCGATTCCATTTTGATTCACGGTCATTTCCATGCATTTCACGATCAATTCTCTTCACTTCACGATCAATTCGCGTCACTTCACGGTCATTTTCATGCACTTCACAGTCAATCCTGGCGATTCCTTTTTGATTCACCGTCATTTTCATGCATTTCACAGTCAATTCCCTTCACTTCACGGTCATTTCCATGCATTTCACGGTCATTTCCCTACACTTCACGGTCATTTCCATGCATTTCACACTTAATCCCAGTGATTCCATTTTGATTCACGGTCATTTCCATGCATTTCACGGTCAATTTCCTTCAGTTCACGGTCATTTCCATTCATTTCACGGTCAATTCGCTTCACTTCACAGTCATTTTCATGCATTTCACGGTCAATCCCGGCGATTCTGTTTTGATTCACGGTTATTTCCATGCATTTCACGATTAATTCCCTTCACTTCACGGTCATTTCCATGCATTTCACGGTCAATCCCAACGATTCTGTTTTGATTCACAGTCATTTCCATGCATTTCAAGGTCAATTCCCTTCACTTCACGGTCATTTCCATGCATTTCATGGTCATTTTCTTACACTTCATGGTCATTTCCATGCATTTCACGGTTAATCCCGTCGATTCCATTTTGATTCACAGTCATTTCCATGCATTTCACGGTCAATTCCCTTTACTTCACGGTCATTTTCATGCATTTCATGGTCATTTATGTAAGTGTTATGGTTTCTTGCTCCTTTGTTTGTCAAATTTTGTGGTGTCAAAAACACAATCCGTGTCTTGTGTAGCATACGGATATATATATGTTCAAGGCACTGCATCACAATGCTTCAAGTTGATAATGAAGCTCTACTTCAAGACATGCAAGGTCAAGTACATTGTCCACTCCTGTAAGCTTTAAAGTTCAGAGTCTTTCAAGAGCTACATCAAAAGACAAGTTCTTGTTCAAGACTCAAGTACAACTCAAGACAAAAGTACAACTCAATATAAAGTACAACTCAAGATGAAGGATAATTCAAATCCAAGCTTTAGAAGGTCTCAAATTCAAGCTACATCAAGTATAGAGATCTCGAGTTTCATAATCTTCAAAGGTCAACCATCATCTGAAGAAATGAAGTCTTAATGTTCATACATCACTATCAAGGTATGATTAACCTTAGATTAACCTTAGGGTAGGTCATTTTGTATACATAATTCAAATTGAATTTCTTTACATGTATTTGGACTGTTCTAAGACTAGTCATGAACCCTGTTCGACTAGTCCTAGCACTGGCTCGACCAGTCCAAGAAATTCCAGGATCAGTCCTATATTGGTTGCAATTTTTCAGAATTTTTTGTTCGTCTACGACCAGTCCTGGAGACTGTTCGATCGGTCGTGTGAACAGTGCACGACTTGTTCACGACCAGTCTTGCAGCCATGACTCAAATTACAGTAATGAATTCTGGTTCCTCATGACCAGTTGTGGGAAGGTCACGACCAGTCGTGGAGGGCTCACGACCGATCGTGAAGAGCCTTCGACCAGTCGTGGAACAGTTTTATCTGATCGCGCTCAAAATTCAAAAATTTGTTCGACCTTCGACCAATCGTAGTGTCTACAGGACCAGTCGAAGATGCGATTTCTGCAACTATAAATAGAACACAAATTTCAGAGTTTTATATCCAATTCAAGTAAAATCAAGGCATCACTCTAAGAGATAAGTTTGTGTTATTTTTAAGCTACATTGTGCTTATTTAATATTCTCTTTTATTAGCTTTTCATATTTGATTTTGTTTCTGCATTCCAATCTAACTTAAAAGAGGAATTGTGATATTCCACTTTTTGGAATCAAAATCAAATAGAGCTAGCCCAACTGGTTTAATTTAAAATTAATTAGAACCTAGAACCATTTCAAAGTGAGTGTAGACATTGAACTTCTATATTCGAACTTCTACTCCGATTTGGTTCTTTCGGGCTGCTACAAAAGGAGAAATCCAGGTATTTTACATTTGAGTAAATCTTTTATTGTATTGGTTTGTTTTGAGATTAAGCTAGAAAAATCTCATTGTTTTGGTTATCTGAGGTGAGCAAGAAAACTCAGAGTGGGGTTTTTGGATTGTGTAAACCCATTTAAAAGACACAATTATGAGGGTTTTAGGTGAACCTGAAAAAATCTATTTTAATAGTGAACGCTAATATCCCCTGTATGAGGATATTAGGAGTGGAGTAGCAAGTTGTGTAGCTGTTATTTAACAGTTGGTGAACACACAGGCGAACAACTATAACTCTTTGTGTTTTGTGGATGTGTGATTTATTTTCTATATCTTTTATCATTCAAGTTTGTGGGATGTATGTGTGGATGTGAATGTTGTAATATTTACATTTCAAGCATTGTGGGGAATTTTGTAATAGTATAGATTTCAATTCATGCTATTTTTTTTTTGTTTCTCTACAGTTTGAGATTTTAATTCTCTATTTGTTCCAGTAAGGTTGTCCTTGCCATAAACCCTTGGTTTTTATGGTGAAAGGTTGTCCTTAGAACAATTAGAATTCAAGGTTGCTTTACATTCTGTATTGTGAATTGTTATCTTTCCTTTTCTTGGCTATCTTATTGTTTAATTCTGCTGGTATTATTTTTAAATTTGGCATAGTCCTATTCACCCCCCTAGGACATATAGCTTGGCCTTTTCAATTTCCCTACACTTCACGGTCATTTCCATGCATTTCACGGTCAATCCCGACGATCTCGCTTTGGTTCAAGGTCATTTCCATGCATTTCACGGTCAATTTCCTTCACTTCACGGTCATTTTCATGCATTTCACGGTCATTTCCCTACACTTCATGGTCATTTCCATGCATTTCATGGTCAATCAGTCCGATTTTGTTTTGATTCACGGTCATTTCCATGCATTTCATGGTCAAGTCTCTTCACTTCACGGTCATTTCCATGAATTTCACGGTCAATTCGCTTCACTTCACGGTCATTTCCATGCACTTCACGGTCAATCTCGACGATTCCGTTTTGATTCACGGTCATTTCCATGCATTTCATGGTCAATTCCCTTCACTTCACGGTCATTTCTATGCATTTCACGATCAATTCGATTCACTTCACGGTCATTTCCATGCATTTCACGGTCATTTCCCTTCACTTCACAGTCATTTTCATGCATTTCACGGTCAATCCCGGCAATTCTGTTTCATTTCATGGTCATTTCCATGCATTTCACGGTTAATTTGCTTCACTTCATGGTCATTTCCATGCATTTCACGATCAATTCCCTTCACTTCACGGTCATTTTCATGCATTTCACGGTCAATCCTAGCAATTCCGTTTCATTTCACGGTCATTTCCATGCATTTTACGGTCAATTCCCTTCACTTCACGGTCAATTCCATGCATGAAATGACCGTGAAATGCATAAAAATGCATGAAAATGACCGTGAAGTAAAGGGAAATGACCGTGAAATGCATGGAAAATACCGTGAATCAAAATGGAATCGTCAGGATTGACCGTGAAATGCATGGAAATAATCGTGAAGTGAAGCGAATTGACTGCGAAATGCATGGAAATGACCATGAAGTGAAGGGAATTGATCGTGAAATGCGTGGAAATGACCGTGAATCAAAACGGAATCACCGGGATTGACCGTGAAATGCATGAAAATGACTGTGAAGTGAAGGGAATTGACCGTGAAATGCATGGAAATGACCGTGAAGTGAAGGGAATTAACCGTGAAATGCATTGAAATGACTCTGAATCAAAACGGAATCGCCGGGATTGATCGTGAAATGCATGGAAATGACCGTGAAGTGTATGGAAATAACCGTGAAATGCATGGAAATGACCATGAAGTGAAGGGAATTGACCGTGAAATGCATGGAAATGACCATGACTCAAAACGGAATCGTCAGGATTAACCGTGAAGTGCATGGAAATGACCGTGAAGTGAAGCGAATTGATCGTGAAGTGAAGAGAATTGACCGTGAAATGCATGGAAATGACCGTGAATCAAAACGGAATCGCCGAGATTGACCATGAAATGCATGGAAATGACCCTGAAGTGTAGGGAAATGACTGTGAAGTGCATGAAAATGACCGTGAAGTGAAGGGAATTGACCGTGAAATGCATGGAAATGACTGTGAATCAAAACGGAATCATCGGGATTGACCGTGAAATGCATGAAAATGACCGTGAAGTGAAGGGAATTGACCGTGAAATGAATGGAAATGACCGTGAATCAAAAACAAATTGCGGGGATTGACCGTGAAATGCATAGAAATGACCCTGAAGTGTAGGGAAATGACCGTGAAATGCATGGAAATGACCGTGAAGTGAAGGGAATTGACCGTGAAATGCACGGAAATGACCGTGAATCAAAACGAAATCACTGGGATTGACTATGAAATGCATGGAATTGATCGCGAAGTAAATGAAATGAATGAAATTGACCGCGAAGTGAATGAAATGAATTTTCGACCATAGACCTGATGAAATCTTAAAAAATAACTAAGTTGGTTGGCTAAAGTAGCTTCTCCTACCCCAAAAGCATATAAGGTACGTCAAGTAACTAATTTTGGTTGAAAAGATATTCTTGTTAAATGAATAAGGAAAGAAATGAAAAAAAAAAAGAGAGAGAGAAGAAATTTTATATGTTTATATATACATATTTATATAAATATGTATTAGAGAAAATTGTAGGTAGAATAAAGTTCTCCATGTAAAAAATAAAAAATAAAAATTCATAGACTGGCACAGAATAAGCTATGGCTACGGTTATAATCCGTAGCTATTGGTCAAATTACCTTCGATACATATCAAATACTCTTCGATATGTATCGAAAATTGCAGGATTTTTGAGGCAAACGTGCTGGACAATTCTGGACCTTTCTCGATTAATCGAAAGACCCGATATATATATCAAAAGACCTTCGATACACATAAAAGGACATATCGAAATGACAGGAGCTACGACTATGGCTACGGTTATAATTCGTAGCTACGGAAAACCCCGTAGCCATAGGTTCCTGGTTTTTTAAATTTATTATTATTATTATTATTTTATTTTATTTTATTTTTTGCTATTGTAATCCCCACTGCTTTTTGTGGGTCCTATTATGAGGCATGTGTTATATCCAAACCGTCCATCTATTTGGCGAACTCGTATTAAGGCTTGAGATGAAAAATAAGACAGATCTAGCTATCAAGTGGGCCACACTGTAAAAGGTTGTGGAGGATTAAACGTCTACCATTGAAACCCTTTTAGGGTCACAGAAGTTTTGGATCATTATGAAATTTGTTTTTCTTCTTCATCCAGGTCTTTGTGACCTTATGAATAGATTGGATGGAAAATAAATGTTATGGTGGGCCCTACAAAATTTTTAACGGTGAAAATCAATTTTCCCGCTGCTCTGTGGTGTGGTCGAGTTGATCTTTGGATATGAATTTTTTTATATATAATGCTCCGAAATGATCTCGAAATATGGATGAACGTTGTGGATATAATAAATACATAACTGTGGGGCCATGTAACTTTGATATCTTTTGAACCGCTTGTACAACTCAGAGTTCGAGGAGCGTTACATCGGGGGCTTATTCTTGAGAGGCAAAAAGAAGTGGGCTTTAAAATGTAAATGGGCCATATAAGGGTAGTAGAGTTGTAAATTTCTCTTTAATTTTTCTCTCCCGTTCCGGGCGTAGATTAGGTACTACCCTTGCCTGTCCCAGCTCGGGATAGGCAGAGGCTTCGAGGGGCAACCGAGGTGCCACCTGACGTATGACTCTTATCTATACCGTCCATCCCTTTTTCCATATCATTTTAGATTGCAGTACCAAAAAATAAGGGAGATTTATAGCTCAAGTGGATCACACCACTAGAAGAATCGGTGCTAAGGACGCCCACCATTGAAATCTTCTTAGGGCCCACCATGTTATTTATTTTTCATCCACCATGTTGATATGGTCTTATACACATGAATGAAGTGAACAAACAAATATCATCTTCATCCAAATATCATCATGAAAAGGCCTAGCTATATGTCCTAGAGGGGGGGTGAATAGGACAATGCCAAATAAAACTTATAACAGCGGAATTAAAAAAGAATATGATAGCCAAAGTAAATCACAATGCAGGGAAGTAAAACAACCTCAAAATTTAGATCTTGAGAGGTTGATACAAATGTTGTTCTAAGGACAACCTTTCACCAAAAACCAGAGTTTATGGTAGGACAACCTTATTTCTAGAAAGATCTTTGTATCAAATCTCAAACCAAAGAGGAATAAAGAAATAAATACAAACTGAATTGAAATAAATTGTAATTACAAATGTATTGTTCTAGGGACAGCCATACACTATAAAAATGGCAGGGCAACCTTGCTGGAACAACTTCTTAAAAGAAATTGAATATCAAGTTGATAAAGGAACAACAGAATTAAAAAAGAATATGATAGCCAAAGTAAATCACAATGCAGGGAAGTGAAACAACCTCAAAATTTAGATCTTGAGAGGTTGATACAAATGTTGTTCTAAGGACAACCTTTCACCAAAAACCAGAGTTTATGGTAGGACAACCTTATTTTTAGAAAGATCTTTGTATTAAATCTCAAACCAAAGAGGAATAAAGAAATAAATACAAACTGAATTGAAATAAATTGTAATTACAAATGTATTGTTCTAGGGACAGCCATACACTATAAAAATGGCAGGGCAACCTTGCTGGAACAACTTCTTAAAAGAAATTGAATATCAAGCTGATAAAGGAATAGCAGAAAATAAATTCTAAACTATTACAAAATTCTCTCAATGCTTGAATTAAATGATTATAACATTCACCACCATACATACATCCCACAAATGAATATTAAAGATTAGAAGTATAAATCATTCAACCATAACACCAGGGATTATAGTGGTTCGCCTGTGTGTACACCAACTGTTAAACAACAGCCACACAAAATGCTACTCCACTCCTAATATCCTCACACAGGGGACTAACAAAATAGGTTTTCCCAGGTTCACCAAAAACCTTTACAATTGTGTCTTTGTCTGTGGGCTTACACAATAAAAAAAACCCCACTTCTGAGTTTTCCTGGCTCTCCTCAGATAACCAATACAACAAGATTTTTCTGGCAAATCTTGAAAGAAACCAAAACAGAAAGGAATTTACAATTAAATGTAAAATACCTGATTATCCCTTCGTTGTAGCAGCCCAGTAGAACCAAATCAGAGTAGATGATTGAATGTCCAAGTTCAATGTCCAGTACTCAATTACAATGGTTCTAATTCTAATAGATTTTAAATTAAACCAAGTAGGGCTTTGCCTTAATTGATTTTGATTCCAAAGAAAGGGAATAACAATTCCTCTTATCAAATTAGATTGGAATAGCAGAAACAAAATCAATTAAATAAAGCTAAGGAAAGAGAATATTAAATAAGCACACTTAGCTTAGATGGAGCACAGAATTATCTCTCAGAAGTTTGACGAAGATTGGCTTGAATGGATTAATTAATTCGATGATTTCTTCTGAGATTCGTGCTCTATTTATAGGTGAGCAGATCGCATCTTCGACTGGTCTAAGGAGGTCTTCGACTAGTCGAAGAAATAACAAATTTGAAAAAAATCGGGCGCGATAAGCTTTGACCGTTCTACGACTGGTCGAAGGCCTCCTTCGACTGGTCGTAGGTCACCTTCGACTGGTCGAAGACCTTGTGAATTATCGCTGGACTTTGTGTCGAAGATATACGACCGGTCGAAGAAGCAGTCGACACTGTTCCTACGACTGGTCGAAGAGATCCCTGGACTAGTCGAAGCCTAACAGAAATTATCCGATTTTTGTAACAAACTTACGACTGATCGAGGAATTTCTTAGACTGGTCGAAGCAACTCTAGGACTAGTCGAAGAAGGCCTAGGACTAGTCGAAGAACAGACCAAACTTATGTAAAATAAACATTCGATTTATGTATCCAAAGTGACCTACTTCTAAGGTCAACCTAAGGTCAGTCAAACCTCAACCATGAAGTAAGGACATTGAAACATTAGGAACTAGTGATCTTGACGTATGAGCCTTGAAGTCTTGATGTAGCTCAATCTTGAAAGAGTCTTGAGTTCTTTTATGAACTACCTTGAAGTCTTCTTGAAGTCTTGCAGCTTGAGTCATGTCTTGTGAGTAGTTCTTGCATTCAAGTTTGATCTTTGTACTTGTGAGCTTAGCTTGTTCATGAATGTTGATCTTTGAGAGAGCTTCACTTATGCAAGATATATAACAGTGATTTTGGCACCACAAATTTGACAACAAACAGGGATATTAAATATAGCACTTACAATCTCCCCCTTTGTCAAATTAGTGACAAAACACATAACCACACATAACCAAGATAAACATAAAGTAAAACAACTGGTTAAAGAGATATAAAGAGATATGAACCAGTTCATATCAACTGGCTTACCTGCAACTCACTATTCAATATTCAATATTCAACATTCAACATTCAAACTCCCCCTGAGTAACATAACCAATGCTACTCCTCTCATAATCACATCGTTAAGAACAAACCATTCTCCCCCTTTTTGTCACAATATGACAAAGGAAACAACAATAAAGGAGAACTAAATAAAGGGATAGATGAGAGTAAACATTTGGAGTTATGAGATTATAGCAAACCAGAGATAGAGATACTCAACATAGCATCACATAGAATAAATATCCAGCATAAAACATAGAAAGTATCCAACTTAAAATCAGTCAACCATGTGCTAAGTTATAAGGTTATTACAGACCAGAAAATCCCATATAGACTAGTCAGAATTAGAACTAGAAGACGGAGCAGGAATAGAGGGATCAAGTTGGTGCATGCCTTTGTTTAATCGCCGAAGATATTTCCGCATGTACTTGAATTGAGAATCATGAGTAACCGACATGTTTTTATCTTTTCATTCAAATTCTCAACTTTACCCTCCAATGCACTTAGACGTGCATCAAAATCAGATGGTACAAAATCTGGATCATTTGTTGAATCAGAATCCAGTTCCTCAAAGATATCATCCATATTAATATCATCCCCTGCTTCTTCATGACCAGCACCACCACCATTACTACCTTGTTCAGGAAGTAATTCCAGCTTCATCTTATTGAGATTAGAGTTGTTGAAAATCAGATGATGAATAGGTGCCTCATTAACTGGCATATCGACCAACATATGTGTAGCTAATACAGTTATTAAATAACCAAAAGGGATGTCACTATGAACAGGATGGAGTCTAAACTGAAGAAGGAAATGACAGATTAAGGATGGGAGACAAATCTGAGTACCACTGGAAATAGCATGAATAATACGTACCATAAAAGAGGTCAAGTCAGTTTTATTACCTGACCGAGGATACAGATTAGACACAAAGATTCTATGGAGCACTCTGTATTTGGGTAACAAAAACCTTGCGGGAAGCGCATTCCCTTTTCGTGTCCATTGAACATCCATGTTGCACAAATCTCTAGTGAGCATACGTTTTTCAGAAATTGAGGGTTTATCAGTTAGGTTATGGATATGAATACCCTCATCATTCACAGGAATGTCCATAAGGGCTGAAATTAAATGACGATCAATTTCAAATGGCCCTTCACTAGTAGATATTTTAAAAGTTAAACTATCCAGTGAGAAGTCACTTATGCATGTAAACATGGATTGAGCAATGGACCGGTATGCAGGCCCACCCCAATGCAATAAGTTAACCCAACCTACAGCTTCAAGCAAAGGCAGGATACCAAAAGGTGCAATATGGTTAATATCAACAGGATGTTCAACAATAACATTACGAGCTCTAAGGTCTATAACATAAGAAGGATCATTAGTAGGCTCAAGAAGATGACGTTTGGTCAATCTGGAGGAAGAAGAAGGACCACGAGAAGTAGATTTTCTACCTCTAGAAGCCATTTGCAACAAGGATATCAAGTAATTAAGAAGTTGTAAAGGATTGACAAGTGGGTTTCTTCAAAACAGATTTTTCAAAAATCAAACCCCAAATCTCAATGAAATCCAAAATAGAAAGCTTCAAGTTAGAAAAGAGAGCAATCTAGACACTGATTTGCAAGAAAAACGTAAATGGAACACTAACCTTGAAGAATAAGAATGGTGAGTTCGACAAGTCAAAACTCGGCTCCTTAGAGAGAAAAAAAGAAATGATGAAGAAAGCAAAAATCCCCAAATTTAAGTGATTTCCGAGATCTACGACTGGTCGTAGGTATCTACGACCGGTCGTAGGTCGACTGGTCGAGTACACTCACGACAGGTCGAAGGAAGTCCAGAAAAGCATATTTCTTGCAATTTTTAAAGAAAATGGAATTAAACCTAGCAAATATATACACTATGATACATGTAGGCATAAATAATCATTTTAAAATACACATGCCAAGATCAAATTTCATCTTATTAAACCTAATTTTATCAAGAGGTTTTGTGAAAATATCAGCTCTCTGATCTTCAGTAGGAATATATTCCAGAGATATAACTTTTTCTTCTACCAATTCCCTAATATAATGAAATCTAATGTCAATGTGCTTAGTACGAGAATGCTGAATAGGATTTTTTGAAATATTTATTGCACTGGAATTATCACAATGCAATAACATAGAATCCTGTTTAATTCCATAATCACTCAGCATTCGTTGCATCCAAACAAGCTGTGTACATGCATTACCAGCTGCGATATACTCAGCTTCAGCTGTTGAAAGTGATATAGAATTTTGTTTCTTACTAAACCAAGAAACTAAACAATTTCCAATATAAAAACAACCACCACTGGTTGATTTTCTATCATCTAGATTACCAGCCCAGTCAGCATCCGAGTACCCAGCTAATTGGACACTAGTCTCATGAGGATACCAGAGACCGAGATTTACAGTACTTACGACATATCTAATAATTCGCTTGACAGCAATCAAGTGTGATTCTTTTGGATCAGATTAAAATCTTGCGCAAATACCAACACTTAAAGAAATATCAGGTCTACTAGCAGTTAAATATAACAAACTACCAATCATACTCCGATAAAGTTTAGAATCAATATTTTTACCATTATAGTCTTTTGAGAGTTTCAGGGTAGTACTCATAGGAGTATCGAAATTCTTGCCATTCTCAAATCCAAATCTCTTGATTAGATTCAAGGCATACTTAGATTGAGAGATGAATATTCCTTCAGGTTGCTGCTTAACTTGTAAACCAAGAAAATAAGTTAATTCCCCAACCATGCTCATTTCAAACTGTGATTTCATCAAATCTGCAAACTCAGTAGTCAAGTTAGTACAAGTTGATCCATAAATGATATCATCAACATAAATCTGTACTATTAAGATATGATCATTATGTTTTTAACAAATAGAGTTTTATCAACAGATCCCATTTGAAAATTGTGACTTAAAAGAAATTTTGTTAGTTTCTCATACCATGCCCTAGGTGCTTGTTTTAATCCATAAAGTGCCTTTTTAAGCCGATACACATGATCAGTATTTTTGGGATCTTCAAAACCCATTGGCTGTTCAACATAGACTTCTTCATGTAAATCGCCATTTAGAAAAGCACTTTTCACATCCATCTGATAGATCTTTATCTTTCTAAAACATGCAATGGATATAAATAGTCTGATAGATTCAAGACGTGCTACTGGTGCAAAAGTTTCATCGAAATCAATTCCTTCAATTTGAGTATAACCTTGTACCACTAGTCTAGCCTTGTTTCTAATTATATTTCCACATTCGTCAGACTTATTTTTGAAAATCCATTTTGTTCCAATGATGTGTTTATCTTTAGGTCTTGGTACGAGATACCAAACATCATTTCTTACGAATTGGTTAAGTTCTTCTTGCATCACAACAATCCAGTTCTCATCAGCAAGAGCTTCTTTTACATTGGATGGTTCTATTTGGGATGTAAAACATACATAATTACATAAATCCTCAAGTTGTCTACGGGTGCGAACACCAGTGAGAGGGTTTCCAAGAATTTGAGTGGTTGGATGATCTTTAACAGTCCTCAATTCAGATTCAGTCTAATTTGATGAAGTATCGGGTTTATCAATGATTAGAACTTCATCATTATCTGAATTAGAGATAGGCTTATTTAAGTGATCATCAATGACAACATTGATGGATTCTTGAATCACACCAGTCCTTTTGTTCAGAACCCTATAAGCATGACTGTTTAAGGAATATCCTAGAAAAATCCCTTCATCACTCTTTGTATCGAATTTTTCCAAATTTTTACGATCACGTAAAATATAGCATTTGTTGCCAAAAACTCGAAAGTATTTAACAGTAGGCTTTTTATTGAACTACAATTCATAAGCCGTTTTATTATTATCTTTGCTAGTGTAGACTCGGTTAATAATATAGCAAGCTGTGTTGACTGCTTCAGCCCAAAGATTTTTAGAGAGCTTCATGCTATTCAACATGACATTAGTCATTTCTTGAAGTACTCTATTCTTTCTTTCTACAATTTCATTTTGTTGTGGAGTTTTGGGAGCAGAGAATTCATGTAATATTCCTTAGTCGGTACAGAACTTCTCAAAATTGCTATTCTCAAATTCAGATCCATGATCACTACGAATCTTACTGATTTGAGAACATTTTTCCGTTTGAATCCTTCTGAGAACTTTTCTTACTTCTTCAAGGGTTTCAGATTTATCCCTTAAGAAGACTACCCATGTAAATCTGGTAAAGTCATCAACTATTACCAGGATGTACTTTTTCCCACCACGACTTTCCGTTTTGCTAGGTCCTATCAGATCCATGTGGAGGAGTTCGAGTGGTCTTGATGTGGTATTTGAATTCACCTTTTTGTGTGAGTTCCTTGTTTGTTTGCCTATCTGGCACTCACCACATATTTTATCTAATTTCTGAAGTTTGGGTAAACCTCTTATAAGTTCTCGTTTGCTCAATCTATATAAATTTCGATAATGTACATGTCCAAGACGTTTGTGCCATAAATCAGTCTCGTCTGTATGGACCATGTAACATGTTTGATTAGATGAGCTGGATTCGCTAATAATATAGCAATTTTCAGATGTTCTACGTCCAGTTAATATTACAGAACCCTTATTGTTTAGTATCTCACAGCTTTGATTAGAAAACCGAACACTATGGTTATTATCACATATTTGAGATATACTAAGCAAGTTATGTTTTAAGCCTTCAACATATAAAACATTTTTAAACAAAGGAAGATTAAAAAGTTGAACCGTACCTTGGCCTATAATCTTGCAGTTGCTACCATCACCAAATGTGACTGAACCATCAGTCATATCTTTCAGATCCGTGAATAAAGCTTTGTCACCTGTCATATGCCTGGAGCATCCACTGTCTAGGTACCATTTTGAATGACTTGTTGCTTTGAAAGCAATGTGAGCAACCAAGCAAGTGACTTTTGGAACCCATTTCATAACTGTTTTGGGTTTAGGAACATAGTTGGTTTTCTTTTGTTTATAGTTGTAAGAATGACCTATAGAGTTAGATTTTAAGAGCTCCTTGAGTAAATCAACTATCTTTTCAGCTAGTGGATTTCGTTTCTGATTAAAGTTGACATGGCTGCTTCTAGGTTTTTGAAAAGTTTTTGAATTTCTAGAAAAATCTTGATAAGTACTTTTCCATTTTGAGTTTGAGGACTCTCCTTTAACAAACATAGGGGGAGTATACTTTTGTTTAGGAGGTAGATTTTTATCATAGCCCAACCAGGATAGATCGCCACTTTTTCTTGATCCGGATAAAAGTTTCTCTAACTTTGGATCACCTTGGGCATATTTCCATGTGTCCTTTTTTTTAGAAGAGAAGATACTTCAGTTTTAAGTTTTTCAATTTCAGATTTCAAATCAATAATTAGGGAGTTTTTGAATTCCAAATCGCATTTTGATTTTTCAAAACAATCTGAAATTTGTGATTTTTCTAAGACAAGTGATTCAAAACATTCTTTGAGTTTAGAAAACTTTTCTTTTTGAAGTTTAAGTTTGACAGCAATTTTACAACTTTCCTTATATAGGGCATTGTAAGCGTCTTGAAGATCATCTTCATTTTCACATTCACTGCTCAGATTTTCTTCACTTGTTGAGTCATTATCTGAAAATGTGAATTTGGCTAGAGTCATAAGAGCTTTAACCTCATTGCTCAACTCAGTTTCAGAATCTTCTGATTTAGAAGAAGCTTCAGAATCAGATGATTCATCCCATGTAGCCAACATACCCTTCTTCTTGGGTTTGTCCTTTTTAGGACATCTATTTGCTAAGTGCCCATATTCTTGACAGTTGTAACATTGACTATCTTTCAAAGATTTTCGAGATTTGGGTCTAAACTTCTTTTTATCATTCGATTTTTGAAAATCAACCCTTTTCTTGCTTTTGAAAATCTTGTAAAATTTTTTAACTAAAAGAGCCATATCATCTTCTGAATCAGAATTTTCTTCTGAATTATATTTAGAAGATTTTAGTGCGATAGATTTACCTTTAGGAGCTTTAAAGTTTAACTCGTAGGTTTGTAGAGAACCAACTAGTTCTTCTACCCTCATATTATCCGTATCACGAAGTTCCTGGATCGCGGTTACTTTAGAATTGAACCGTTCAGGAAGTGAGCGTAATATCTTTGCACACACTTTACTTTCTGGGATTTTATCGCCAAGACCCCACATTGAGTTTACAATGTCATTCAATCTAGTGTAAAGTCCATAAACATTTCATTTTCCTCCATATGAATTTCTTCAAATCTGGTTGTGAGGAGTTGGACTTTAGATTTTTTGACAATTGTAGTACCCTCGTGTGTCATTTCTAATATATCCCAAGCTTGCTTTGCAGTATCACAGGAAATGATTCTTTTGAATTCATCCGGTGATAGTGCGCAAGTGATTGCATTTAGTGCTTTAGCATTTGCACTACTCTCACTTTTCTGAAGTGTGGTCCATTGGTAATATGGTGTGACTTTCATAGATTTTGAACCATCAACCCCAGTAACTTCCATGACAGGAGGTTTCCATTCAGTCACTGTGGCTTGCCACACATTTTCATCCATTGACTTGAGGAAGATCCTCATTCTGGCTTTCCAATAGGCATAGTTGGAGCCATCAAATGGTGGAGGCCTCGTGACTGAAAGGCTATCAAAATTTGACATCTTTTTAAATAGCTTAGATCGTTAGCTCAGGAAATAAATCCAAATAAATAGCAATAAGAACGAGCTATTAGGCTCTGATACCACTTGAAAAGGCCTAGCTATATGTCCTAGAGGGGGGGTGAATAGGACAATGCCAAATAAAACTTATAACAGCGGAATTAAAAAAGAATATGATAGCCAAAGTAAATCATAATGCAGGGAAGTGAAACAACCTCAAAATTTAGATCTTGAGAGGTTGATACAAATGTTGTTCTAAGGACAACCTTTCACCAAAAACCAGAGTTTATGGTAGGACAACCTTATTTCTAGAAAGATCTTTGTATCAAATCTCAAACCAAAGAGGAATAAAGAAATAAATACAAACTGAATTGAAATAAATTGTAATTACAAATGTATTGTTCTAGGGACAGCCATACACCATAAGAATGGCAGGGCAACCTTGCTGGAACAACTTCTTAAAAGAAATTGAATATCAAGCTGATAAAGGAATAGCAGAAAATAAATTCTAAACTATTACAAAATTCTCTCAATGCTTGAATTAAATGATTACAACATTCACCACCATACATACATCCCACAAATGAATATTAAAGATTAGAAGTATAAATCATTCAACCATAACACTAGGGATTATAGTGGTTCGCCTGTGTGTACACCAACTGTTAAATAACAGCCACACAAAATGCTACTCCACTCCTAATATCCTCACACAGGGGACTAACAAAATAGGTTTTCCCAGGTTCACCAAAAACCTTTACAATTGTGTCTTTGTCTGTGGGCTTACACAATAAAAAAAAACCCCACTTCTGAGTTTTCCTGGCTCTCCTCAGATAACCAATACAACAAGATTTTTCTGGCAAATCTTGAAAGAAACCAAAACAGAAAGGAATTTACAATTAAATGTAAAATACCTGATTATCTCCTTCGTTGTAGCACCCAGTAGAACCAAATCAGAGTAGATGATTGAATGTCCAAGTTCAATGTCCAGTACTCAATTACAATGGTTCTAATTCTAATAGATTTTAAATTAAACCAAGTAGGGCTTTGCCTTAATTGATTTTGATTCCAAAGAAAGGGAATAACAATTCCTCTTATCAAATTAGATTGGAATAGCAGAAACAAAATCAATTAAATAAAGCTAAGGAAAGAGAATATTAAATAAGCACACTTAGCTTAGATGGAGCACAGAATTATCTCTCAGAAGTTTGACGAAGATTGGCTTGAATGGATTAATTAATTCGATGATTTCTTCTGAGATTCGTGCTCTATTTATAGGTGAGCAGATCGCATCTTCGACTGGTCTAAGGAGGTCTTCGACTAGTCGAAGAAATAACAAATTTGAAAAAAATCGGGCGCGATAAGCTTTGACCGTTCTACGACTGGTCGAAGGCCTCCTTCGACTGGTCGTAGGTCACCTTCCACTGGTCGAAGGTCTCCTTCGACTGGTCGAAGATGTAAGCCCCGTATCTTAGACCGCACCATTCCATAGGCTTCCGCGGTTCCCGGTCGAATTCCGGCGACCCGCGATCTGTTACCGGCGTTTGCGCACGATCCCAAGCCGAGTCCTGCATATCTGAGTCGACTCGACCCGAGACATATACCAGTGCGACTGCGCCATTGCCGCGGTTCCGATGCCACGACTCGCGCGCCGACCCGATACCTAGGCCAGGAGATGTGGGCCAGCGTTCAGTTCGAGGAAAACACCGTGCGTTGCAAATCCCAAGAGAATCTATCAAATCCATCACATCAATCACTTTACTTGTCAAAAGTATACCCATCACTCAACCCATTACTCTCCCCATGCCCAAGTACAAAAAGCAACCCAAAAAGTCAACATTCCCATCACCTCACCATCCCTCTTCCCATCACTCCATCACTCACATCATTTCTCTCTCTTTCTCCCTCTCTCCCTCATTCCCTCTGTTTCATTCTCTCTCTTTCATCCTCCAAGCAAGAATCGTCCATGGCTTCCATGGAGAAACTAGTTATGGCCCACCTTCCTACCACCAAATCCAATCCTTATATCATCATCTCAACCGTTGAAAATGTCCTCTTGGAGCTCTAGAGTGCATAGGCGGAAGAAGGAATAGGCGATCACGGGTGGGTGCTTCTCTCCCTCTCTTTTTCATTTCCATGTGATGTGGACCCATTGGATGAATGGGTTGGATCTATGCCATCCAGCCCATTAGTGGGCCCAAATGGAAGGAAAACATCAGGTGGGCCACGTTCATATGGGACCCACCTTGATGTGTGATCACGTGCATGAGGGGCCCACCACCATGATGAGTTTACCCATGCCGTCCAGCGTCTCTGGACGCTGGACGGGCGTGGTTAAAATGGAGTGTGCGTGCTGTCAGGGAGTGCACTGACAAGCCAAACAAAAAGAAAAAAAAAGGAAAAGGAGGAGAGAACTTTTGGGGTGGGCCATGCATGCGGGCCCCACCTTGATGTATGTAGATGATCCACGCCGTCCATTCTATTCTCCAGCCCATTTTAGGCGTTGAGCCAAAAGATGAGGCTGATTCGATAATCGAGTAGGCCTTACCATAGGAAACAGTGGTTTTTACCGTTAAAACTTTGGAAAATGATTTCTGGGGTCCACGCGAAGCTTGGACCCACCTGAAATTTGGTTTGGACCCCTAATTTTGTGGGACACATACAATAGATGGGGTAGATCTGGTTAATGTGGGTCCCACCTAGGGTAACAAAAAAATATATATATATATATGAGAAAAGGTGGCAGACACCTTGCTGCCATGACGTGCACAAAAAGGGTGGTCCCCATTGGCCCTAGTTGTGGACTCCACCATGATGTATATTTGATATCCACACCGTTCATCGGGTGGGCCACTCCCTGAGGTGGACCCACTCCAAAAATCAGCCGTATACGGAACTCAGGTGGGCCATACCATCTAAAATCATGTGAAGACGTGCCTAAAACATATAAAATCACTAGTTGGGCCTACCTGAAATTTGAATGCGGCTGAAACTTGGTATGAACCCTCAGCCAAGTGGGGCACACCTCATGGGTGGACTGGATTTGTGAACCACATTTTGGTGGGCCCCACGCCCACCCCAGGTCCACGTGACCTTATAAACAGGTTGGGTGACAAATAAACAATACGGTGGGCTCCCCTGGCCACGTAACCTTATGAATAGGTTGTTTGGCAAATAAACGTTACAGTGGGCCCTACCCTGGCCCCACAGTGATGTGTGTGCATGGTCCCACCGTGATGTGTGTTGGCCCACATTACAAGCGACAGTGTTGAATGAATACCCACCGTTAAAAATGTTACAGTGGGCCCCCTTGGTCCATGTGACCATATCAATAGGTTGGCTGGAAAATAGACATTTTGGTGGGCCCCCTATTCATGTGATCTTATCAACAGATTGGATAGGAAAATAAATATTACGACGGGCCTCACATGGGGCTCACTTTGGTACATATGGGCCCATGTATTTAGGCCCATCTTGATATATTTTTTTGGCCCATTATTGAGGCCCACTCTGATATTTATGGGCTCATGTATTTAGGCCCATCTTGGCATGTATATAGGCCCAATGTTGAGGCCCACTTTGGTATATATATGGGCCCATGTATGTAGGCCATCATGATGTATTTGTGGCCCGTTGTTGAGGCCCACTCTGATATACATAAGGCCCACCTTGATATGAATGTAAGGCCCATGTGATTAGGCCCATCTTGATGTAGTTAGGGCCCAACCATTGAGGCCCACCTGATATACTTAAGGCCCATGTGATGGGGCCCATATTGATATGTTTAATGGCCCATCTGTGAGGCCAGCTTTGATATGTTTATGGCCCATCTGTGAGGCCACCTTTGATATATTTATGGCCCATCTGTGAGGCCTGTTGTTGAGGCCCATCTTGACATATATAAGGACCATATGATGAGGCCCATTGTGATATATTTTCGGCCCATTTAGTAAGGCCCATTGTGATGTATTTGGGGCCCATGGGTTGAGGCCCATTGTGATGTATTAGGGCCCGTGGGTCAAGGCCCATTGTGATGTATTCCAGGCCCATGGTTGAGGCCCAGTGCGATGTATGTATGGCCTGTTAAGTTGTGTATGAATTTCTTGTATAGGCCACTCCTTGGGAGCAATGTTGGTTAGATGGCCACATTGTTGGGCAATGATGGTTTAATGTCCACATTGTGACCTTCCCTTAGGCCTCGTTAGGCCCATTCTCATCATTCTCTTAGTGGGTTAACCCAAATAAGTGGGCCCCATTCACCATGAACGGATGGCTCCGTGTTACCGGATGTGATATACCCACGGCCGAGGGCCGATCTTTATATTATGTTTGATCGGTTGTTCATCTATGGACCCCGCCCTATTTATGTGCTGGTTATCGGTATCGATTGTTGATACCGATCATTGGTTCTGATTATCGTGACCGATTTACCGACTCTGATTATTGATCGATCGATTCTGATTGCCGTGACCGATTGATCGATCGATTCTGATTATCGTGACCGATTGCCGACCCCGGTTGACGTGACCGATTTGCCGATTCTGATTATCGACCGATCCTGATCATCGTGACCGATTGCCGATTCCGATTGACGTGACTGATTTACCGACTCTGATTATTGGTCGATCGATTCCGATTGTCGTGACCGATTGCTGATCCCGATTGACGTGACCGATTTACCGACTCTGATTTTCGATCGATTCTGATTGTCGTGACCGATTACCGACTCCGATCGGTGACTGATTTACCGATTCTGATTATCAATCGATTCCGATTGTCGTGACCGATCACCGATTCCGATTGACGTGACCGACTTGCCGATTCTGATTATCGAGGCCGATTCTGATTTGTCAAGGCCAATTGCATAGGCTGATTCTAATTGTCGAGGCTGAGTATCGAGGCCGATTCCGATTGTCGAGGCCGATTCCAATTGCCAAGACCGATTGTCGTGACCTATGTGATGTATATGCGACCCGTAGTTGAGGCCCATTGTGACACGTATTAGGACCATGATGCATGGCCCATTTGATGTATTCAAGACCCATGTGTAGGGCCCACATGTCATATATTTGAGGCCCATGGGCAAGGCCCATTGTGATGTATTCATGGCCCAGGGGTAAGGCTCATTATGATGTATTCATGGCCTATGGGTAAGGCCCATTGTGATATGTATTAGGCCCATGAGCAGGGTCCACCTGTTGTGTATATGTGGCCTTTGAGTAAGGCCCATCGTGTTGTATATTAGGCCTTTGTGTGAGGCCCATCATATGATTTGGCTTTATGTGGCCATTCCTTGGGGGCAATGTTGGTTGGATGTCCACATCGTCGAGGCCGATTGTTGATGCCGGTTATTGATACCGATTATGAGTGTGTGACAGCATAGCATCATGATACATACCCATACGCATCATCTGCATGTTTGTTATGAGATGTGATTGACCATTGCATATGCCATAGGCAGGTTGTTCATGGGGATCCCTGATAAGCGGAGTTACTCCACATGAGCGCACGGTATCCGCAGGATTGGACTGTATGACTCATGCATCTTGCATTTGTGTGACATGACCACTGTACGCCCTAGCTACATCAGGGTCGTAGCCTCCACAGGTATTTCGTGGATGGCCAGATGGGACACCGGAAATCTGTTCTACATGGGGTGCTATAGATATCCCTGGGTGAAAGTTCCTAAACCCTCTTGGTTCCAGAGGTTGCTCCAACGTCTAGACCGAGTGGATGCATGAGCGCATGAGGGCCATATACCGTTAGGCCGCTTCTCCCACTGTGTCGCGGTCGGTTGGAAGGGGGTGCGGCCTTACCTGCCCGAGAGGAGGGGGCAATGCTAGGTTGAGTCTGACCAGCTCGAGGAATGGGTCCGCTATCGACGATCCGGGCCCGATATTGGCAGGCGGATAGTGAGGTCTCTTCCACTCACCTTGTTGCACGCGATGGGGCGGCAATCTGGTTTGGAGTGTAATAGACCCCGGTGATGATCCCAGAGATGAACTGTACTGATATGTGGACTTATTGAGTAGGAGTTGCATGCTCATTCATTCATTCATTCACTATCCACTCGGGCTGGTGGTGCGCAACTATTTGTTGTGTACCTTCGTTATGGCAAGGATTTCGGTTGGGGCGCGCGACTAACCTGAGGTCAGGAGTTTACCACATTGTGTTTGACTATCCAAATTTAGGTATGGGACTGGTTTGGATAGAAGTCCCTTGTGGTGGATCCCGTAGCCTGCAATACTACGTACTATCATCCCGACTTCACATTCCAGCATGGTCATTCCATTAGCACCACATATTGCATATTGCATTACATCCTCGGCATATGACATTTTAAGTTGCCAGGTTTCTGTATTCCTGTGACTTGGATGAGAGTGATGGTATTCTTAGCTCTTCCGAATTGCATATTGCATTATATCCTTGGCATCCGATATTTGATTATTTATGACTCATCATTTGCATAGCTGTCCTATATTGCGTATTCTGATATTGACTGACTTATGGACTTGTCAGTATTTTCGCTTACTCTTTTCTTGCATGATTTATGATCTTGTCGGTATTTCTGTTTACTCTGATAATTCCTGCTCTTATCAGTATTTCTGCTTATTCCGACATTGTACGATTTATGGATTACCAGAGTTTCCGGTATTGTATGATTAAGGCATTGTATTGAATACTTGGCACTTACCTTGTGCACACACTTACACCACCCTCTAAGCTTTCTATAAGCTTATGCACGATAGATGCGTGCAGGTAATGTTAGGTTGCAGCAGTGTTGAGCTTGAAGCATGCAGCAGTCCTCTGGAGCTTGATTTTAATTTATGTATTTTCCCTTTCAGCATTGTACTCAAATGATTATATTAGTGGATATGTGATGATGATGTTGCCTTTGTGAATTGGGTAATCTTGTGGTTATGCTTATTACGAGTTAAATATATATTGAAAAAGAAAAAAAAATCCTCCTTGTAGGATCCCAGGATTGGAATCTGGCATTTGGATGCTAGGAGCCGAAAATGGGGTACTACGGAGGCTGTCGGCACTGGATTCGGCGATTGGGATTCCTGTGAATCCGATCTCCGGGTTTGGGGGCGTGACAGAAGACCTTGTGAATTATCGCTGGACTTTGTGTCGAAGATATACGACCGGTCGAAGAAGCAGTCGACATTGTTCCTACGACTGGTCGAAGAGATCCCTGGACTAGTCGAAGCCTAACAGAAATTATCCGATTTTTGTAACAAACTTACGACTGATCGAGGAATTTCTTAGACTGGTCGAAGCAACTCTAGGACTAGTCGAAGAAGGCCTAGGACTAGTCGAAGAACAGACCAAACTTATGTAAAATAAACATTCGATTTATGTATCCAAAGTGACCTACTTCTAAGGTCAACCTAAGGTCAGTCAAACCTCAACCATGAAGTAAGGACATTGAAACATTAGGAACTAGTGATCTTGAAGTATGAGCGTTGAAGTCTTGATGTAGCTCAATCTTGAAAGAGTCTTGAGTTCTTTTATGAACTACCTTGAAGTCTTCTTGAAGTCTTGCAGCTTGAGTCATGTCTTGTGAGTAGTTCTTGCATTCAAGTTTGATCTTTGTACTTGTGAGCTTAGCTTGTTCATGAATGTTGATCTTTGAGAGAGCTTCACTTATGCAAGATATATAACAGTGATTTTGGCACCACAAATTTGACAACAAACAGGGATATTAAATATAACACTTACACATCTTAATCCAAAACTTCTATGGTACCCAATAAATTTTCAACGGTAGGAATTTAATCCCTTATGTGTGGTCTACCTGGATCGTTGGATGTTTCTTATTTTTGGGATTATATTCTATAGTCATTTGAAAAAATGGATGGACAGTGTGGATGGAATCCATACATCAAACCGGACCCTCGGAGCCCAGCCTGTCCCGAGGTTGGAACAGGCAGGGGTAGTACCTAATCCGCGCCCCTCTCTTCCGTTCTGCAAGGGGAACTGTGGTATGCGAAATCGGATTGCGTACTGAGTAACTCAGTACGCTCTTATCGTACTGAGTAAACACATTTGGGCCCACCTTGAATGTTTGTAGTATATCCATACCGTCCATCTATTTTTCCAAATAATTTAAGGGGTTGATTTCAAAATTGAAGCATATCCAAAAATCAAGAAGATCATACCACAGTAAACAGTGGGAATAATGATTTCCATTGTTGAAACCTTGCTAAGCCCCACAGTGATGTTTATTTGTCATCCAACCTATTCATAAGATCACACAGAGATGGATGAATGGAAAACATAAAAATAATCTCGATCCAAAACTTATGTCGGCCCCAAAAAGTTTTCAATGGTAGATGTTCAATTCAAATTATTTCCTATTGTGTGGTCCATTTGAGTATTGGATATGCTTCATTTTTGGGTTCAAGCCCTAAAATTATCGGATAAAATAGATAGACAGAGTGGATCAAATACATAAATCATGGTTAACCTCATATAGTTTACTTAGTACGCAATCCACTTTCGTGGTATGCAGGACCGCAATAACTTGAGTCCTGCACCCGACATGTTCGTCCGTCGCGTTCTAATTGCCAGAGACTGTTAACTGCATGGATAAGATCGACCAATTTGACGTTAACCACCATGATGGACCCGAGACTACCGAGTGAGTGGTTCAGTCCAACGAGTGAGCCTGGAAAATACATTTCTCGCGGTCCATGTGACTACTAAAGCATCCGTCCAAAAGGGGATTTGCTTGGATTTCTGCGATTGATAATACGGATAATACGGTAGTAAGAAGAACGGCAGTAGAGTCATATCTACATAACACGTGGAGGGGTTATTCATCAATCTGAACTGTCCAACTAGTGGGTAGATTGACATTTTTTGAAAAATCACACTTTTAGTAAGACCACAGCCATCGATTATCATTACTTTCCAGCGCGTGGTTTTATTTCCTACCGTTGGTTTAAAAGACACTGTTTAGCTTGATAGGATCATCCAATATATGCGTATTTTCAATCATTTTTCATCCATACTTGGTCCCACTAGATGGACAATCCTGACCGAAAGATAACCCTACTGCATTAAGTTTAGCAATGTGGCTCTACCGTATTTCGGCTCTTATGTGTCTACAGTTTATTGAGAAATTTACCAGTGTACGACCCATTTACCCGCTTAAGCCCACTCTTTTTTATCTGACCAGAATAAGCTATAAGGATGACTTGCCAAAGGTCGAAAATGCCCCTGCTTTTTTCTTTAAGTGGAACAGAAGGCTGGGGTTCCTATGGCTACGGATTATAACCGTAGCCATAGCCATAGCCATTTAAAAAAATTTTAATCCGACAGCAGTACCGCTGATCAGCAGTAATGCCGCTGACCTCTAGACGTCTGTGTGGTAGTGCTGCCCGTTTTATTTTTTAAACAATTGGATGGGTCCCATCGTGGGCCCCACATAATTTTGAATGGGCCCCACACTCAATGTTCATGATTTTGGTGGGCCCCACATCCACCTGTGCACTTTTTTTTTTTTACATGGATAACTTTATTCTACCTACATTTTTCTTTAATACATATTTATATAAATATGTATATATAAGCATAAAATTTTTTTTCTCTCTCTCTCTTTTTTTTTTTTTTTTTTTTTTCATTTCTTTATTTATTCATTTAACAAGAATATCTTCTAAACCAAAATTAGTTACTTGATGTACCCTATATGCTTTTGGGGTAGGAGAAGCTACTTTAGCTAACCAACCTGTTTATTTTCTAAGATTCCATCAGGTCGATGGTCAAAAATCCATTTCATGCACTTCGCGTCAATTTCAATCAGTTTGCGATCAATTTCATTCATTTCATTTACTTCAAGATCAATTCCATGCATTTCACAGTCAATCCTGGCGATTCCCTTTCACTTCACGGTCAATTCCATGTATTTCACGGTCAATTCCCTTCACTTCACGGTCAATTCCATGCATTTCATGGTAAATTCCCTTCACTTCACGGTCATTTTTAGGCATTTCACAGTCAATTCCAGCGATTCCGCTTCACTTCACGGTCAATTCTATGCATTTCACGGTCAATTCCATGCATTTCACGGTCAATTCCCTTCACTTCACGGTCATTTCCATGCATTTCACGATCAATTCCGGCGATTCCGCTTCACCTCACGGTCAATTCTATGTATTTCACAGTCAACCCCCTTCATTTCACAGTCAATTCCATGCATTTCACGGTCAATTCTGGTGATTCCTCTTCACTTCACAGTCAATTCAATACATTTCACGGTCAATTCCCTTCACTTCACGGTCAATTCCATGTATTTCATGGTCAATTCCCTTCACTTCACGGTCATTTCCATGCATTTCATGGTCAATTATGGTGATTTCGCTTCACTTCACGGTCAATTCTATGCGGAAATAATATTGATATCGTTGATAATATCGCTGATAATCAGAAATATCGATATCGCTATAAGTTTCACTGGCCAGGGATACGGAAACAATATCGATATCATCGATAATATCGTTGATAACCAGAAATATCGGTATCGCTACAAGTTTCGCTGGCCAGGGATACGGAAACAATATCGACATCGTCGATAATATCGCTGATAACCGAAAATATCAGTATCGCTACAAGTTTTGCTGGCCAGGGATACGGAAACAATATTGATATCGTCGATAATATCGCTGATAACCAGAAGTATCGGTATTGCTACAAGTGAAGGGGATTGACCGTGAAATGAGTGGAATTGACCGTGAAATGAGTGGAATTGACTGTAAAATGCATAGAAATGACCGTGAAATGAAGGGAATTGAACGTGAAATGTATTGAATTGACCATGAAGTGAAGGGGAATCACCAGAATTAACCGTGAAATGCATGGAATTGACTATGAAATGAAGGGAGTTGACCATAAAGTACATAGAATTGACCGTGAAGTGAAGCGGAATCACTGGAATTGACCGTGAAATGCAAGAAAATGACCATGAAGTGAAGGGAATTGACCATGAAATGCATGGAATTGACCATGA
This sequence comes from Magnolia officinalis, assembly GCA_021015155.1. NCBI lineage: Eukaryota > Viridiplantae > Streptophyta > Magnoliopsida > Magnoliales > Magnoliaceae > Magnolia > Magnolia officinalis. The sequence continues at coordinate 65,167,794 of JAJHSJ010000006.1, read as the reverse complement.
AATGAAGGGAATTGACCGTGAAATACATAGAATTGACCGTGAAGCTAAAGGGAATCACCGGAATTGACCGTAAAATGCATGGAAATGACCGTGAAGTGAAGCGAATTGACCATGAAATGAATGGAAATGACCGTGAAGTGAAGGGGAATTGTCGGAATTGACCGTGAAATGCATGGAATTGACCGTGAAATGAAGGGAATTGATTGTGAAATGCACGGAATTAACCGTGAAGTGAAGGGAATTGACCGTGAAATGCATGGAATTGACCGTGAAATGAAGGGAATTGACTGTGAAGTGAAGGGAATTGACCGTGAAATGCATTAAATTGACTGTGAAGTGAAAGGGAATCACCGGGATTGACCGTGAAATAAATGGAAATGACCGTGAAGTGAAGGGGATTGATCGTGAAATGAATTAAATTAACCGTGAAGTGAAGGGAAATCGCCGGAATTGACCGTGAAATGCATGAAATTGACCATGAAATGAAGGGAACTGACCGTGAAATACATGAAAATGACCATGAAGTGAAGGGAATTAACCGTGAAATGCATTGAATTGACTGTGAAGTAAAGGGGAATCGCCGGAATTGACCGTGAAATGCATTAAATTGACTGTGAAGTAAAGGGGAATCGCCGAAATTGACCATGAAATGCATGAAATTGACCGTGATATGCACGGAATTGACCGTGAAGTGAAGAGAATTGATCGTGAAATGCATTGAATTGACCGTGAAGTGAAAGGGAATCGCCGGGATTGACCGTGAAATGAATGGAAATGACCATGAAGTGAAGGGAATCGACCGTGAAATGCACGGAATTGACCATGAAGTGAAGGGAATTGACTGTGAAATGCATGGAATTGACAGTGAAGTGAAGGGAATTCGCTGGGATTGACCGTGAAATGAATGGAATTGACCATGAAGTGAAGGGGATTGACCGTGAAATGAATTAAATTGACCGTGAAGTGAAGGGGAATCGCCGAAATTGACCATGAAATGCATGAAATTGACCGTGAAATGAAGGGAATTGACCGTGAAATGCACGGAATTGACCATGAAGTGTCACACCCCAAACCCGAAAATCGGATTCACAGGAATCCCGATCGCCGAACCCGGTGCCGATAGCCTCCGTAGTACCCTATTCTTGACCCCCAGCGTACATACGCCATTTTCCGATCCTGGGATTCTACAAGGAGGATTTTCCAACGTACATTTGTCTCATAAGAAGCATAACCACAAGTATACCCAAATCATAAAGGCAACATCATCATCACATATCCACTAATATAATCTTTTGAATACAATGCTGAAAGGGAAATACATATATTGAAATCAAAGCTCCAGAGGACCGCTGCACGCTTCAAGCTCAACGATGCTGCAACCTAACGCCACCTGCACGCATCTATCGTGCATAAGCTTACAAAAGCTTAGAGGGTGGTGAAAGTGTGTGCACAAGATAAGTGTTAAGTATACCATAAAGCCCATAAATCATACATCATCGGAAGAAGCGAAAATACTAACAAGATCATGAATCATACGATATCAGAGTAAGCGGAAATATACTGGTAAGTCCATGAGTGTTATCAGCCGTACTAAGGCTATGCGATGCAAAACATAATAAGATAATAACAAATGCTGAGGATGTAATGCAATATGCAAATTCTGACGAGCCATGAATACCATCAACCTCATCTAGACCATATAAGTGTAAAGACATAGTAATCCAAAGTGCTAAGTACTGTGGATGCAATGTAATATGTGGTGCGAATGAATGACCATGCTGGAATGTGAAGTCGGGATGATAGTATGAAGTATCACAGGCTATGGGGTCCATCACAAGGGACTTTTATCCAAACCAGTCTCATACCTAAATTTGGATAGTCAGACACAATGTAGTAAACTCCTGATCTCAGGTTAGTCGCGCGCCCAACCGAGATCCTGGCCATGCGATGGTACACATAATAAATAGTTATGCACCACCAGCCCGAGTGGATAGTGAATGAATGAATGAATGAATATGCAATTCCTTCTCAATAAGTCCACATATCAGTACGGTTGCTCTCTGGGGAAATCATCGAGGTCTATTACACTCGACACCTACTGCCTCCTCCCTAGCTGTACAGCCCAGCGAGCGGAATAGACCTCATTATCCTCCTGACCAGTAGTCTGCTAATACCTACCCGGCTCATCGATAGCGGACCCATTTACGAGCTGGTCATACTCAGCCTAGCTTATAGCCCCCTCACTCGGGCGGATAAGGCCACACCCCCTCCCAATCGACCACGACACAATGGGAGACGCGGCCTACTGGTATTCGGCACTCGGGCGCTCATGTTCCACTCGGTCTAGACGTTGGGGCTACTCCTGGCCTCAGAGGTTCTGGGATTTTCACCCAAGGACATCCTAAGTGCCCATAGTGCTATAACTAAATATTTCTGGTGTCCCATCTAGCCATCCACGATATGCCTGTGGAGGCCACGACCCTGATGTCGCTAGGGCATACAATGATCAAGTCACATGTATGCGAGATGCATGAGTCACACTATCCAGTCAGACAGCAATCTTGCGCGTACGGTGCGATAATGTGGGCACTCCGTCTCATAAGGAGTCCCGTAAATGGTCTGCCCAATGGAATATGCTATGATCAAACATTCCTCATATTAGGCATATATATGATGTGTATGGGCATGAATCATGGAGTTATATTAAGCAGTTTATATAGTGATGAACTATCCTCACAACGAAGATGGGCCTTGATGGCCTACGCATAACAAGTATGGGTCTATCAATGGGCCCTAGGGAGAGTTATAATGCGGACATTTAACCAACATTATTCTTACAATGTGGACGACAAACCAACATTGCTCCCAAGGCATGGCCCGCCATAAATGTTATTACATAACCCATGGTGGAATCACATTACAATGGGCCTTATGTACATCCCATTGGGCCTCGACCCATGGGCCTTCAATACATCAAATGGGCCTCATAAATATCAAGGTGGGCCTCCTCAAATGGGCCTTAACCCATGGGCTCCAAATACAGCATAATGGGCCTCAACCCATGGGCCCTTATACATCACAATGGGCCTCAACCCATGGGCCCTAATATATTACAATGGGCCTTATATATAACCAAGGTGGGCCTCAACAATGGCCACAATTACATCAATATGGGCCTCCTCATATGGGCCTAATGAATGCGAAGGTGGGCCTTAAAAATGGCCACCAATACATACATACATGTATATATACATATCTATGAATCATGTCAAAGGATCAACCGATCCTCACTTCAAATAATAGTGGTGGGACCCACTTGAACCATGAATCTGACTCATTCTTTAGCTCATACTATAAAATAAGCTTTTAAAATGGATGGACAGGTTGGATGCAACACATGCATCATGGTAGGGCCCATAAAGCACACCATCATAATATTATATATATATATATATATATATATATATATATTATATATATATATATATATATATATTATATATATAATATATATGGGAAAAGGTACAATGCGCTCGAGTTGATTTTAACGTCCCATGAGGTCGAGCTGTGTGGGCCCCACCGTGACGCGTTTCGAATGTCAACACCATCAGTTAGATGCACAGTCCCTCGTGGGCCTAGGCCTCAAAAATCAAGTCAGTACGTGACTTGTGTGAGCCACACCACATACAGAAGTTGAGAGGTGCCGTGCACCATTAAAACATTCATAACCATTTTTGAGGGCCCACCGAGATGTGGTTTGTAAATCCAGCCCATCCATTATGTGTCTCCCACTTGTATGAGGGTTCAGACCAAGTTTCAGGCGCATGCAAATTCCAGGTGGGGTCCACTGTCCACGACAGTGGACGGTATGCGTGAAACACATACATTATAGTGGGCTCCCACCATCCGCCTGGACGGTGGGAATAAAACACATACATCACTGTGGGTCCCACGTGGGGCCCACCATAATGCTTATATGCCATCCATCCCTTGGTAAGGTCACACGGGCCTGGATGAAGAGGATAAACAAATTTCATCTTGATCCAAAACTTCTGTGAACCCAAGATGGGTTTTAATGGTATACGCTCGATCCCACTGTTTCCTCTGACGTGGGCCACCTGAACGTTGGATGCGGCTGTAATTTGGAGGGGGCCCATTTCAGGGAGTGGCCCACCACATGAACGGATTGGATGTCAAATAAACATCAAGGTGGGGCCCACGGCTGGAGCCGTGGGTTGCTGCCCAGCCGCCCGCCTACAGTGCCGCAGGCGCTGCCAGCAGCAGCGGCTGCTGCTTCTTTATTTATTTATTTTTTTGAAAACCTATATTTTTGAGGTTTTTCTCATGTGGGGCCCGCATCAGGTGAATCAAACCCAACCGTTGGGTCCCATGGCTTAATACAAGCCATACAAGCCCAATATTGAATATATTTTGGTGAATAGAAACAGCAAGTGGTTTTTCAATGATAGCCACCACAATTTCCTAAGCTACGACCCGCCAGAACATCGGATTGAGTCCAGTTTTCAACTCAACGTCTAAAATGGGCTAGGGAAAGGAATGGACGGTATAGATTAAAAAACATACATCAAGATGGGGCCTATATGAGTGGGCCACCCCATGAGCTTGGAAACAAGCAAATATTTGTGTTTTACCAGTGCGTCCAGTGTCCCTGGACGCTGGACGGGTTCTCACAGCACATGCATGGTGGTGGGCTTTGCTCAAGTGGGCCACCTCATGATGGATGGTGTGGGTACAACACATATAAGGTGGGGTCCATCCAAGTGGGCCATATGGCCATATCATCACATGAAAGGAAAAGAGGGAGAGGGAGGGAGAGAGAGAGGGAGGGAGAGAGAGAGAGAGAGAGAGAGAGAGAGAGAGAGAGGAGAGAGAGAGAGAGAGAGAGAGAGAGAGAGAGAGAGAGAGAAGAGAGAGAGAGATGGGATACGTGTGATGGAGGGGCCCCGACACTATGGGCCCTCCCTCGCGATCAATCGTACATCAAGTGGGTCCCAATACATGTGGGCCCATTAAATTAAAATCCAACGGTGGAGATCCCTTCTCCACTAAAATAGATGGTAAAGATAACCCTATGCATGCAAGGAAAAATGAACAGCATAATGGGGTCCATGGAGAATGGCCCCATCATGGAATGATTATGAGCATCAAGGTGGGCCATCAGCCACATCTAGGGTCCCAAGTGAGATTCGTACCATCAATTGGTAAGCCTCACTTGGCCCTTCATCATAAAAATGAAATCTAGGCCTATGGACAACACCCACCTTTCGATCTAATCGGTCCGTTGGAACGCTTATCTTCTTGTGCTCCTCTTTGATGGTGGAAGATGAGAAGTGGATGGCTAGGATGGAAGATCTTGGGATGGGAAAGTGGGCCACACAAACTCTTTTCTCTCTCACATGAAATGCTTGGACGTGTTGTGCTCTTGTTTGGAATTGTGAAGGAAAAGAGAGAGAGGTGTGGTGATTGTAAGAGAGATGTGAGTGATGGGTGAAAGGGTGAGTGATGGGTGAGGTGATAGATGTGTTGACTTTTGGGGTTTGCTTGACTTGTGGAGAAAGAAAGCATGGGGGTGCTTTGTACTTGACATGAGGGGTGATTGATGGGATTGATTAATGGGATTGATTTGACATATTGTAGAGATTCTCTTGGGATTACAAATGTGCGGCATTTCTTCGAAATAAACGCCGACTCACATCTTCTGGCTTGGGTATCGGATCAGTGCGCGAGTCGCGGCGTTGGAACTGCGGCGACGGTGCGGTCGCAATGGTATAAATCTCAGATTAAGCCAACTCAATTCTACGGGATACGACTTAGGGTCGATCGCAAACGTTGATTATAAGTTGCAGGTTGCCGAAATTCACCGGAAATGACCGCGGGAGTCGACGGAACAGTATGGACTAGGATACGGGTCTTACATGAAGTGAAGGGAATTAACCGTGAAATGAAATGAATTAACCGTGAAGTGAAGGGGAATCGCCGTGAAGTGAAGGGAATTGATCGTGAAATGAATTGAATTGACAGTCAATTCTCGTCACTTCATGGTCAATTCCATGCATTTCACGGTCGATTCCCTGCACTTCACGGTCATTTCTATTCATTTCACGGTCAATCCCGACAATTCCCTTTCACTTCAGGGACAATGCATTTCACGGTCAATTCCCTTCACTTCAGGGTCAATTCCCATCATTTCACGGTTAATTCCATGCATTTCACGGTCAATCCTGACGATTCCTCTTCTCTTCCCGGTCAATTCCATGCATTTCACGGTCAATTCCCTTCACTTCACGGTTAATTCCATGCATTTCACATTCAATTCCCTTCATTTCACGGTCAATTCCATGCATTTCATGGTCAATCCCGACGATTCCCCTTCTCTTCACGGTCAATTCCATGCATTTCACAATCAATTCCCTTTACTTCACGGTCAATTTCGTGCATTTCATGGTCAATTCCATGCATTTCATGGTCTATCGCGGCGATTCCCCTTCACTTCACCGTCAATTCAATGCATTTCACGGTCAATTCCATTCACTTCACGATCAATTCTGTGCATTTCACGGTCAATTCCCTTCTTTTCACGATCAATTTCATGCACTTCACGGTCAATTCTGGTGATTCCCCTTTACTTCACGGTCAATTCCCTTCACTTCACAGTCGATTCCGTGCATTTCACGGTCAATTCCCTTCATTTCACGGTCAATTTCATGCATTTCACGATCAATTCCGGCAATTCCCCTTTACTTCATGGTCAATTCAATGTATTTCATGGTCAATACCCTTCACTTCACAGTCAATTCTGTGCATTTCACGGTCAATTCCCTTCATTTCATGGTCAATTTCATGTATTTCATGGTCAATTCCGGCATTCCCCTTCACTTCACGGTCAATTCAATTCATTTCATGGTCAGTCCCCTTCACTTCACGGTCATTTCCATTTATTTCACGGTCAATCCTGGCGATTCCCCTTCACTTCACGGTCAATTCAATTCATTTCATGGTCAATCCCCTTCAGTTCACGGTCGTTTCCATTCATTACACAGTCAATCCCGGCGATTCCCTTTCACTTCACGGTCAATTCAATGCACTTCATGGTCAATTCCCTTCACTTCACGGTCAATTCCGTTCATTTCACGGTCGATTCCCTTCACTTCACAATCATTTCCATTCATTTCACGGTCAATCCCGACGATTCCCTTTCACTTCACGGTCAATTCAATGCATTTCACGGTGAATTCGCTTCACTTCACGGTCAATTCCCTTCATTTCACGGTCAATTCCATGCATTTCACGGTCAATCCTGACGATTCTCCTTCTCTTCACGGTTGGTCAATTCCCTTCACTTCACGGTCAATTCCGTGCATTTCACGGTCAATTCCCTTCATTTTACGGTCAATTGCATGCATTTCACGGTCAATCCCGACGATTTCCCTTCTCTTAATGGTCAATTCCATGCATTCACAGTTAATTCCCTTTACTTCACGGTCAATTCCCTTCATTTCATGGTCAATTCCATGCATTTCACGGTCAATCCCGGCGATTCCCCTTCACTTCACGGTCAATTCAATGCATTTCACGATCAATTCCATTCACTTCACGGTCAATTCCGTGCATTTCACGGTCAATTCCCTTCCTTTCACGGTCAATTTCCTGCATTTCACGGTCAATTCCGGCGATTCACCTTCACTTCAGGGTCAATTGAATTCATTTCACGGTTAATCCCCTTCACTTCACGGTAATTTCCATCCATTTCATGGTCAATCCCGGCGATTCCCCTTCACTTCACGGTCAATTCAATGCATTTCACAGTGAATTCCCTTCACTTTACGGTCAATTCCCTTCATTTCACGGTCAATTCCATGCATTTCACGGTCAATCCTAACGATTCTCCTTCTCTTCACGGTCGGTCAATTCCCTTCACTTCACGGTCAATTCCCTAAATTTTACGGTCAATTGCATGCATTTCACAGTCAATCCTGACTATTTCCCTTCTCTTAACAGTCAATTCCATGCATTTCACGGTTAATTCCCTTTACTTCACGGTAAATTCCCTTCATTTCACGGTCAATTTCATGCATTTCATGGTCAATTCCGATGATTCCCGTTTACTTCACGATCAATTCAATGCATTTCACGGTCAATTCCCTTCACTTCACAGTCAATTTTGTGCATTTCACGGTCAATTCCCTTCATTTCACGGTCAATTTCATGCATTTCACGGTCAATTCCGGCGATTCACCTTCACTTCACGGTCAATTCAATTCATTTCATGATTAATCCCCTCCACTTCACGGTAATTTCTATTCATTTCATGGTCAATCCCGGTGATTCCCCTTCACTTCACGGTCAATTCAATTCATTTCACGGTCAATTCCCTTCACTTCACGGTCATTTCCATTCATTTCACGGTCAATCCTGGTGATTCCCTTTCACTTCACGGTCAATTCAATGCATTTCACGGTCAATTCCCTTCACTTCACGGTTAATTCCATGCATTTCACGGTCGATTCCCTTCACTTCACGGTCATTTTGATTCATTTCATGGTAAATTCAATGCCTTTCACGGTCAATTCCCTTCAATTCCGGTGATTGACCATGAAATGCATGGAATTGACTGTGAAGTGAAGGGTAATCGCCAGAATTGACTGTGAAATGCATGGAATTGACCATGAAGTGAAGGAATTGACCATGAAATATTGCATTGAATTGACCGAGAAGTAAAGGGAATTGACCATGAAATGCATGGAATTGACCGTGAAGTGAAGGGAATTGACCGTGAAGCAAAGGGAATTGACCATGAAATGCATGGAATTGACTGTGAAGTGAAGCAGAATCACCGGTATTGACCGTGAAGTGAAGCGGAATCACCGGTATTGACCGTGAAATGAAGGGAATTGACCGTGAAATGCACGAAATTGACCGTGAAGTGAAGGGAATTGACCGTGAAATGTATGGAATTGACCATGAAGTGATGGGAAATCGCCGGGATTGACCATGAAATGCATGGAATTGACCTTGAAGTGAAGGGAATTGACCTCGAAATGCATGGAATTGACGGTGAAGTGAAGGGAATTCGCCGGAATTCACCGCGAAATGCATGGAATTGATCGCGAAGTTAATGAAAATTACCGCGAACTGATTGAAATTGACCGTGAAGTGAATGAAATTAACCCCGAAATGAATGAAATTTACCGCGAACTAATTGAAATTGACCACGAAGTCAATGAAATGGATTTTCGACCATCAACCTGATAGAATCTTGGAAAATAACTATGTTGGTTGGCTAAATTGGCTTCTCCTACTCCAAAATCATTGTGGTATGTGTTGCGCACCAAACCAACAACGCAGTGAGCCTAAATCCAATCTCAGGCCTCACCCACAAATGATAAACAGGAAGAAATATAAACTAGAAACAGATCAAAACAATCCAAAACAAACCACAAGACAAGATATACGTGGAAAAATCCCAATCTAGGGTAAAAAACTAAGGATGCAAACTTCAACTATGAAGAACGAAGATTACAAGGCAATATACTAACCTCTCCCTTGGAAGTACAGAGAAAATCCCTTACCCATACCTTATAAATATTTCCCAATATTCACCTTAACCCTAGAATAGCCCTGGAGACCCCAATTTATAGTTTTGACAACTTCCCTTTCTGCATCGCAGTTGCGAAAGGACTTGCGACACGAAATCTGCGAAACTCCTTTCCGCATCCCAGTTGCGAAAGGACTTGCAACACGAAATCCGCGAAACTCCTTTCCGCATCCCAGTTGCGAAAGGACTTGCGACATGAAATTCGCGCATGTGGCTCCACTTCTCAACAATCTCCCACTTGGAGACACATAGCCATAAACCTTTGTCTTCTTCATCCGGAGTGCACCATCTCCCCGTCTTCAAGCCTGAAGACCAATCAAAGCTGAACAGAGCTTCAGCTTCTCTCGTGTGACCGCCTTAGTCAACATATCCGCAGGATTCTCACTTGTATGAATCTTCTCCAGAGCAATCGATCCATCTTCCAGTAACGAACGTATGAAGGATATCTGATGGCAATATGCTTAGTCCTTGAATGAAAGGCTGAATTCTTGGCCAAGTGTATTGCACTCTGACTGTCACTGTACAGTTTGCAATCTGCTTGCTTCTTACCCAACTCTTCCATGAAACCTTGCATCCACACCATCTCCTTGCATGCTTCTGTAGCCGCAACATATTCTGCTCTGTCGTACTGATAGATACTATCTTCTGTAACTGAGAGACCCAACTGATTGCAGCAGTACTACCCAGAGTAAAGACATAACCTGTAGTGCTTCTCCTGCTATCAATATCTCCTGCCAAATCTGAATCCACGCAGCCTTGTAGCTTGATTTCCGATCCACCATAGCACAGTCCTACATCCTTAGTACCTACCAAATATCTAAGGATCCACTTCACAGCTTCCCAATGTTCCTTCCTGGGGTTGTTCATGAACCTGCTAACAACTCCCACTACTTGAGCAATGTCTGGCCTCGTGCTCACCATAGCATACATGAGACTCCCTATAGCTGACGCGTATGGGACTTTAGCCATGTAGTCCCGTTCCTCCTGCGTCTTTGCCCCTTGCTCCTTAGATAGCATGAAGTGGTTGGCTAATGGAGTGTTAACCGGCTTAACACCTCTTATATTGAATCGGTCAAGTACCTTGGCTATGTACTCTGCCTGTGACAAAACTAGTTTCTTGTTTTCCCTGTCACGATTTATCCTCATGCCTAGGATTTGTTTTGCAGTTCCTAAATTCTTCATGGCAAATTCTCTAGACAGTTGTCTTTTGAGATCTGAGATGTCCTTCATGCTCGAACCGGCCACAAGCATATCATCAACGTACAGAAGAAGAATGATGTATGACATATCAAACTTGTTCAAGTAACAACAGTGGTCTGCATGACATCTCCTAAAGCTGTTTTCCGACATGAAACTGTCGAACTTCTTGTATCACTGCCTCGGGGCCTACTTCAGGCCATATAAACTCTTCTTCAATCTGCACACCTTGTTCTCCTTTCCTGGTGTCACGTATCCTGTCGGCTGATGCATATATATCTCTTCTTCAAGGTCCCCATGAAGAAAGGCTGTCTTAATATCTAGCTACTCTAGATGTAAGTCCTCTATAGCCACTATACTCAAGACCATGCGAATCGTAGACATTTTCACCACAGGTGAAAATATTTCAGTGAAATCGATATCTGCCTTTTGTTGAAACCTTTTCACAACCAATCTAGCCTTGTACCGTTTCGAACCATCGTGCTCCTCCTTCAGTCTGTAAACCCACTTGTTATGAAGAGCTTTCTTACCCTTTGGTATAGTGACTAGCTCCCATGTACGATTAGAGCCTGATCCCACTTAACCTGTGTATCTGACTGTAATGCCTCTTCAAAACACTCTGGTTCACCATTATCTGTCACTAGTAGATAATATAAGGAGGGTGAGTATCGGATCGTGGGTCTCCTCTCCCGAGTAGACCTCCTCAATACCGGTGTCTGTAGCCCTGCCTCATAATGCTCATATGCATGATCATCCTGTGGCGCTGTAACACCCATGTCCTGTAACTCTTTTAACTCTACAAATTCTTTCTCCTCAGCCTTATTTTCATGTACACTGTCCTTATGCATCACTTTTTCATTGAAGACTACGTCCTTGCTTCTGATGATTTTTCTATTTTCTGCATCCCAAAACCTGTTGCCAAAATCATGCTGCCCATAGCCTATAAATGTGCACCTCCTGGACTTCGCATCCGGCTTGTTTCTGTGTTCTGCATCAATATGAACGTATAAAGTGCAACCGAACACTCTGAGAAGTGCTAAGTTCACTTCTTTCCCAGTCCACATTTCTTCTGGTAGTCCACCATCCAAGGGTGCTAATGGACTTCTATTGATGAGATATGCGTCAGTATTTACAGCATTCGCCCAAAAAATCTTGGGCAACCCTACATGTAACCTCATGCTCCTGGCGCGCTCAAGGATGGTCCTGTTAATGCGCTCAGCCACACCATTCTGCTGTGGTGTCCCTAGAATCATTTTTTGATGTTTGATTCCATTTGCTGCACAATACTCCTCAAACCTCTTATGACAATACTCTCCCCCATTATCAGATCTGAGACACTTTACTGTTTTACCTGTCTCATTTTCTACCATGACTTTTGACTTATTAAATACATCAAATACATTAGATTTATACTTTAAAAAATAGACCCACAGTTTTCTACTAGCATCATCAATAAAAGAAATAAAATAACGTGAGCCACCAAGAGATAATACCTGTGCCAGTCCCCATACATCAGTGTGTACAAGCTCCAACAGATGCGCCTTTGGAGCGCATCCCGTCTTCTTGAAGCTTACTCTCTTCTGCTTGCCATACACGTAGTCCTCGCAGAATTCCAAGTCAATAGACTTTAGCCCTGGTAGCTTCCCTTTAGACAATAACACTTGCATCCCCTTCTCACTCATATGTCTCAACCTCTGATGCCATAACTGCCCATTTACTCTAGTTGATGCGACTGCAAGTGAACTATACGATCCTGAAGTCACGTACAAAGTAACTTCCTTTTTGCCTCAAGATATCACCAAGGAACCTTTTGTGATCTTCCAGGAATCACTGGTGAATGTCGTCACATAACCGGTATCGGCCAACTGCCCTACTGAGATCAGATTCCTTCTCAAATTCGGTACATGTCTGACATCCTTCAATTTCAACGTTGTTCCGTCTTTCTGAATTATATGAACGTCTCCCTTTTCAATAATACTGCACGACTCATCATCACTCAGGTAGACTCTCCCGAAGTTACCTGATATATAGTTACGCAGAACTTCCTTACATGAAGTGGCATGAAACGAAGCACCCGAGTCTATAACCCAAGACTCATTCCTCGCATCAAGAGACAAGATCAACACATCTGTGTCACTCTCCTCAGATAGAGTCACTGAATCTTTCCCACCTTGAGAGCTTCCTTTTGTTTCTTAAGCGCCCTGCAATCACGTTTCATGTACCCCTTCTTGCCGCAATGCCAACACCCATATTTGTCTTTCGGTCCCTTGGACTTCTTTCTCGACTTAGAACGCCCCTGTTTATTACCTCCTTTGTTCAGCGATCTTCCTCTTCCTTCAACGTTTAGAGCATTCCCTGAATCCCCTAAAACTCCTGATGCCTTCCTTCTAGATTCTTCGCTGAGAATTAGACCGGCCACATCATCAAATTTTAGTTTTGTCGACCCTGAAGAATTGCTCACAACAATCACCAAACCATCCCAACTGTCTGGCAAACTGGATAAGATCAATAATGCCCTGACCTCATCTTTAAAAACAATGCCAACGGATTCCAACTGGCTCGTGACTATATTGAACTCGTTTAGATGTTCAGCCACGCTCCCGCCATCTGACATCTTTATGTAGAATAGCTGTTTCATAAGATGAACCTTGTTGGATGCTGAGGGCTTTTCATACATGGTAGCTAGGGCTTCCATTAATTCTTTTGTAGTTTTCACCTTGGATATATTGAAGGCGACGCTCTTAGACAAAGAGAGTCGGATCATTCCTAAAGCCTTCCTATCTAGTAAAAACCATTCATTATCTTTCATCTTTTATGGTTTCTTCTCTTTTCCTCCTAGAGGAATGTAGAGGTCCTTCTGATACAGATAATCCTCCATCTGCATCTTCCAGAAGGCAAAGTTTGAACCATCAAACTTCTCAATTCTAGTTTTTCCATCTTCCGCCGTCGCTCCCAATAGAACTAAACCAATAGCTTTGATACCAAGTGTCGCGCGGCACGCCAACAACGCAGTGAGCCTAGATCCAATCTCAAGCCTCACCCATAAATGATAAACAAGAAGAAATATAAACTAGAAATAGATCAAAACAATCCAAAACAAACCACAAGACAAGATATACGTGGAAAAACCCCAATCTAGGGTAAAAAACCATGGATGCAAACTTCCACTATGAAGAACAAAGATTACAAGGCAATATACTAACCTCTCCCTTGGAAGTACAGAGAAAATCCCTTGCCCACACCTTAGAAATATTTCACAATATTCACCTTAACCCTAGAATAGCCCTAGGGACCCCAATTTATAGTTTTGACAACTTCCCTTTTAGCATCCCAATTGCGAAAGGACTTGTGACACGAAATCCGCGAAACTCCTTTCCGCATCCCAGTTGCGAAAGGACTTGCGACATGAAATCCGTGCATGTGGCTCCACTTCTCAACAATATGTTAAGTAACTCATTCTAGTTTAGGAGATATGCTTGTTAAATAAATAGACAATGAAACGAATTAAAAGATAGAAAAATATTTTTATATACTTATATATACATATTTACATAGTTATGTATTAGAGAAAAATGTTAGGGGGAAAAAGTTCTCCTAATTAAAAATAAATAAAATCTGCGCAGTCTTTTTTTTTTTTTTTTTTTTTTTTGTGAAATTTTTCGTTGCTTTTGTGGGTCTCATCATGAGGTTGTGTTATATCTAAACCGTCCATCTATTTGGCGAGCTCATATTAAGGTTTGAGACGAAAAATAAGATAGATCTAACTATCAGGTGGACCAAACTGTAAAAGGCAGTGGGGAATTGAACGTTTGCCGTTGAAACCCTTGTAGGGGTTATGAAAGTTTTGGATCATTATGAAATTTGTTTTTCTTCTTCATCTAGGTCTTTGTGACCTTATGAATAGATTGGATGGAAAATAAATGTTATGGTGGGCCGTACAAAATTTTTAACTGTGAAAATCAATTTTCCCGCTGATCTTTGTGGTGTGGCCCAGTTGATCTTCGGATATGAATTTTTTTTTGGATAATGCTCCAAAATGATCTTGAAATATGGATGAACGTTGTGGATATAATAAATACATAACTTTGGGGCCCATGTAATGTTGATCTCTTTTGAATCGTTCGTACAACTCGGAGTTCGAGGAGCATCAGCGCTAGTCTTTAAGGGAAACGAATTGGCTACTCCCCCTGACATCAGCCAATGGCTGGTGGTCGGTGCTATGTGGGCCCACCATGATGTATTTGTTTCATCCATGCCATCCATCTATTTTTAGAGATCATTTTACGATATGAATACAAAAATGAGGTATATCTAAATCTCAAGTGGACCACATTGCAGAAACAGTGTTGAATGAGGGTTGACCATTAAAAACATTTTGGGGCCATAAAAGTTTTGGATCAAGCTGATCTTTATTTTTTCTCTTCATCTAGGCCTGTATGACCTAATCAACAGATTGGATGTCAAATAAACAGTATAGTGGGCCTTAGGAGGATTTTAATGGTGGATATCCAATCACTTTTGTTTTCATGTGGTGTGGTCCACATGAGATTTATATCCCTCTCATTTTTGTTATCAAGTTATAAAACGATATGTAAAAATGGATGAACGGAATGGATGAAACACATACATCATGGTGGGGCCCACATAGCACTGACCACCAGCCACGGAGCTGGTGTAAGGGGGAGTAGCCAATCCATTTTCGTCTTGGAAACGAATTGGCTACTCCCCTTGACACCAGCCAATGGCTGGTGGTCGGTGCTATGTGGGCCCACCATGATGTATTTGTTTCATTCATGCCATCCATCTATTTTTAGAGATCATTTTACAGTATGAGTACAAAAATGAGGTATATCCAAATCTCAAGTGGACCACATTATAGGAAACAGTGTTGAATGAGGGTCGACCATTAAAAACATTTTGGGACCATAAAAGTTTTGGATCAAGCTGATCTTTGTTTTTTCTCTTCATCTGGGCCTGTATGACCTAATCAACAGATTGGATGGAAAATAAACAGTATAGTGGGCCTTAGGAGGATTTTAATGGTGGATATCCAATCACTTTTGTTTTCATGTGGTGTGGTCCACATGAGATTTATATCCCTCTCATTTTTGTTATCAAGCTATAAAATGATAACACCAGCCAGATCCGCTTGAAGGTAAAAGCAGGGGACATTTTCGACATTTGGCAAGTTGTCCGTACAGCTAGGGCTTATTCTGGTGAAGTAAAAAGGAGTGGCTTTCAGCAGGTAAATGGGTCGTATAGTGGTAAGTTTCTCCTTATTTTTTTCTCTGATGTTTTTTGAGGAGAAATGCTGATGGATAACACGCAGGCACTTAGAATTACTCGGGAATCTCATATGTTGCATTCAAGAAATTTAAGTTAAACCGTCTAAATTATTTAGAACAGTTTAGGTGGATCTTGTGCTAAAACATTAGGCTTAATTAACTATGTCACTATCAGATTTATAGATTTTCTTGGACAGTTAAAATGAAAAATCCAATGGTCTTATTTCAAGTGTCCTACAATCTGAGGTTACGCTTGTGAAACCAATCTTATTTATCGGTAGTAAATTAGCTACAATAGATTCTATAACTTAGTCGGTTTAAATTGAGATAATTTGTGACTCGTATGCCATTTCTAAGTGCCTTTGTATCGGAAGCGGATTGCATAGTGAGTAACTCATTGTGCTTAGTGTACTGAGTAAACTCTTTGAAGTCCACCGTGATTTATATACTTTATCCTCTCCGTCCATCCATTTTAACAGATAATTTTAAGGCTTTAGCCCAAAACTAAGGTATATCCAATGCTCAAATGGATCACACCACAGGAAAGAGTTGAATTGTACATCTACCATTGAAAATTTCTTGAGTGCCATGGAAGTTTTATATCAAGCTTATATTTTTGTTTTCCCTTCATCTATGTCTTTATGATCTAATGAACCAGTTGGATGACAAATAAACATCATTGAGGAGTCTAGAAATGTTTCAATGGTGGAAATCATTATCCCTATTGTTTCTAGTGGTATGATCCACTTGATCTTTGTATATGCTTCAATTTTTTGCTCAACCTCTTAAATTAGATGGAAAAATGGATGGACGGTGTGGATAGACCACATACATTTAAGGTGGGCCCAACTGAGTTTACTCAGTGTGATGAGAGCGTACTGAGTAACTCACCAGGCAATCCGATTTCCTTCGTATCAAGCATCTGCTCAGGAAGAGTATCAAATGACTCTACTTCTTGAGCGTGTGTGCCACACACCACCGACCTTGGTGGTGTGTTGACGTTAGTAAGTTTTGCTGGCCACACCATGATGTATGTGTTATATCTACAATGTTTGTTCATTTTGCCCAATTAATTTAGGGCATGAACTCAAAAATGAGGCAGATCTAAAGTTTAAGTGCACCAGACGACAACAAGGAGTGGGGAGGGGATTGAAGGCCTATAATTGAAAACTTCTCTTATGCATAGAAGTTTTGGATCAAGTTAATGTTGTACTCTATTTCTAGTCATTCTAAAAAAAGATAATAAGTGGGTGATATACACCATTGCATGAAAAATATGAGATAGATGAAAAATTGTTCGAGATACTTGGAGCACTTTTTGAAAAATCATATTAGGTATAAATACAGTACTATATGTCATTAGATGACAGATGAAGTAACACGGCTGAGTTATCCAAAAGTTTAACAAGCGGAAATAGAAACATGGTCGAGTAGTCAAAGTTGTGGAAGGCGACCCAGAGATATGGATCCTGGCCGACAAAAGAGGAATAGTCATAAAAGGGAAACCAAATAAGAGAATGATCTAGATATAGGCTCTTCAACTACTATAAACACTAGAGTAATGAAAGTAGCATCTGAAATAATAAAGTGCATAGCAGAAGTCTATAAATAGCAGAAGAAATTTATAGAGCAAATATCTCCAATACAATCCAACATACAATCAAATAAAAACAAATCTATATTTTATCTCAGTTTATTCTAGGAGTAGCGATAATCCAATAGTAGTAATTCTTAGCTATAGTTTTTAGTTGTAATCCAAATCTATGCTTATACGCTAGATTTGTTGTTTATTCAATATCACGTAGTTCTTTCAAGAGGCACATTCTTACAGTCGCTCCTAGTGGTCGATGGTGAATTTTTCCATTTATTTGATTGCCCTGGTATTTTGAAAAGTCCTTTCTTGTGGAAGGCAAAGCACAACCTATCTTCAGCCTGATCGTTATAAAAATTCTGCAAGTGGCTGAGTAGGCGGTCGATCTTCTAAGAATTTGGTCATATACGTTCATATTGAACGTATTTACTTATATTAGTGCTTGTTGAGGCATAAAAAAATAAGAAAAGAATTGAAGCAAGGAAAGATCAAGACATAGAGGAGAAGAAAAGAACAAGAGAAATAGTCCAGAAGAACGCTTTGCGCGGACCCGCACAAAGCATATCATTTGCGCGGACCCGCGTAACGTATATGATGACTGCATCGAAAGTGATTTTTGTCCCACATCGCTGAAGCCAAGATTTCACACGTGTGACATGTCTATAAATACTCCATTCCCTCTCTCATGAAGGGGGTTCGAAGATTTCAGATTGAAAGAGAAGCGAAGGAGAAGACTGAAGGTACGGAGCATTGGGCTCCAGCAGATTGCGCGGACCCGTGCAAAGGAGCATTGGGCTCCAGCAGATTGCGTGGACCCGCGCAAATGAGTATTGGGCTCCTACAGTTTGCGCGGACTCGCACAAACGATATCGTTTGCGCGGAATTGTGCAAACCGACTGCCCTGCAGTTTATAATAGCAATGGGCTATTGTGCTGCTGAAATGGCCAGGGTCTTCAATCTTCAAGTTCTTATTTAAGAGAGAAAGAAGAGTCATCGACAGAAAGCCGTATTCCTCTTAAGTCTCAGGAGATGATTGAAATAGCGTCAGAATGCTGCCGGAATCTCTATTTTTCTTGAAGACTGTTGATCGATTCGTCAATTCCTCCTAAGTCCTAGGGGATGATTGGAATCATCGTCGTCATGCTGCCAAAATTTACATTTAACTATGATAGTTGAACTTATAATAAATTCTTTGTAATCTATCTTAGAATCAAGGGATATCAGAGGATGTAAATGAATTCAGAATCAATAAAGTGTGATGATTGTCTTTATACTTTTCTATTGTTATGTCTGAATAAGATAGTTTCTCTAAATCAAATACATTTATTTCCTTGTCGAAACAAAATGGCGACTCTGCTGGGGACTTATCTTATTTAACATTAATTTGGGGAAAGTTGTAAGACTCTTATCACTTTTTGGCGTCTCTTAGACGCCAAAATGGCGACTCTCAGTGGGAACATCCTCCCCTTCATCTCTAAGATAGTTTACTTAATCCCTCGCATACTAACTTCACGTATGTTTCATTATCGAAGGTACACGAATTCAATCACACAATACTACTGATGGCTAATGTTGCGAGAAAAGTAAACTTCCGCTTCACCCCCACTGGGTTTGTAGTCGAATACGCGGCAAGCCGAACTCCCGAGCGTACGAATTCATGCACCACAAGCAGGCGCAAGGTGACTCAAGTAACAGTGGGAGTTATTTCTGTCTCACCCCAACCACAGGAGAGTGACGGGAACTGGACTGTGGTTTTGTCTCGAAAGACAAAACTAAGGAACTTAAAGAGCCGCAAGACAAACTTATCTTTACCAAGAGCTGAGGGACCAATCACGCGCAGTATAGCAAGAAGAAAACCTGAGCTCGCTCCTCCTGTGATATACCCCGAGCGAACAATTCCACAGTTCACGTCGCACGATTTTCGACTCTGGTCGCCCCAAGGACCAAATGGACAGAAGCACAGAAAGGTAAAATGTTGATGATAGGCTCACCGGCGACTGTGTCACCTCAGACTAGTTCGCCTATAACTACGTCACCCCGATCAATCAGCAGCACGGAGAACACACAAAAGTCGAACGAAACTCCGATCTCTCCCTTCTTCATAAGTCCCGTTACGTCTATATACTCTCATATTACTCCAACGACAGTTTCGCCAGGCAGTAAAGGAGCTACAGTATACATGGCAGAGACGGGTCAAGAAAACAGGCCGACCACTGAAGAACGTGTTGACCAAATGGCAGAGGCGCAAAGAGCGCTAATGGATGAGTGCCAGAACCTCAGAGAAGCTCTCGCAGCTCTGGCGCATAACCTAGCCCAGATAGCGGCTCCACCTATGATGGGAGAGACAAATGGACAGGAGAGCCAACCTGAAGGTTCCCGTCCACAGGGGATAGGATCGCAAGGATCCGTTCTAGCAACAAGAGCTATAACAAAGGATGACGTAAGGCAAGTCGTCGAAGAAGCAGTCAGAATAGAGAGAGAGCGCGCGAATACCGGCCGTTTCAGATACCAGACGCCGTACTCAAGAGAAGTAGAAGATGTCCCCTTTTCGGCTAATTTCAAGCATCCAGACTTTCAGAAGTTTAACGGAGAAGGGTCACCTGAAGAGCACTTGATGCACTTCATTACCAGCATGGGGAATTTCTCCACGATACCTCAGTACTGCTTACGGTTATTCGAGTCATCATTGACAAGTAAAGCTTTCCGATGGTATTCAAATTTAGTTCCAGGATCTATACGCACATGGGAGGAAATGCAAGACGCTTTCATGTCAAACTTCTTCTTGTCAGAGCGCGATGTTAGCATCACGGAATTAGCTTCAGTACGACAACGAGAAGGAGAACCAGTCGAAAAGTTCATAGACAGATGGAAGACACTGGGGGCATCGTGTAGACAGTTGCCAGAAGAAAAGGAACAGGTCAAGATGTGTTTGAACTCTATGGAAACAGGAATCGCGTTCGGACTCACCAGCGCCGATATCGGAACCTTTCGTGATCTGGCCACCAAAGCCCATGCGTTGGAATTAATGACTCGCAAGATGCCAGCATTTCATCATGAGACCGTCAGGAGGGTACCCGGCAGGACGACTGTCAATACCATCGATCGTGATAAGAAAAATCAATATGCGAGGAGCTCAAAAGACAAAAGATCAGAAGGAAAAGAAGGCTGGAATCAATCAAGGGATAGGTATGACGGAAAAAGGCTCAGAATGCTCGATTCTCATGAAGGATTTGAATTCGATAAAGAAGACGTAGTTCTCATGATGCAGTAATTGTTAAAATCTGGTACCCTGGAATTACCAGAGCCCAAGCGCCCTGGAGATGTAATGAAGACCCGGGAAAGAAACTTTTGCCGTTATCATCGCCTAGTGGGACATCCGACGGAGAATTGCTATACGTTGAAGTGCATCATACAACGAATGATAAATAGGGGCAAAATAATAACCAGTGAAAGCAAAGAAAAGAGTAGGAGGGCGACAGTAAACATATTTTCAGTCCAGGAAAAGGGCGGAGAAATAAAAGGGAGAGAAAATTGAAAGTCAATAAAGAATGCAGCAATGATTACGTTGCGATCGGGGAAGCAAGTAACGAGTCTGGTGAAGCAAAAAGCAGGAATTGCGAGAAAAGAAGTTACCGAAAGACAAAACAGCGAGGATGGAACGGAGCGACGAAAGGGGCTTATGACGTAGTTAGCCACTTGAAGGGCATACCGGCACGTCTAAGCATCTATGATGCACTCAAGTTATCAGAAGAGTTTCGACAGAGTTTGATCCAAGCGCTGTCTGATCACAATGTGAGAGAAGCTTTATTAACAGAAATGAAACATGAAAGACACAATGAACGGGCAAATTGTCTACCAGTAATCTCGTTCTCTGATGATGATTTAATTGGTGAAGCAAAACATAATAGACCACTGATGATAGAAGGGTATATTTGTGAAAAGAAGATAAAACGGATTATGATAGACAATGGGTCCGCAGTGAATCTCTTGCCACTCTCCATGATAAATAAATTGGGCTATTGCCGTTCTGATTTGCGCCCCAGCGGAATGATGATACAGGGGTTCAATCAAGATGGACAACGCGCGCTCGGTAAGATTATAGTGACATTGGAAGTAGGAGAATTAATTACTATTATTCTATGTCACGTTATAAATGCTGTGACAACGTATAACCTTCTCTTGGAAGGCTGTGGATACATTAGTACAGTATTGTACCCTCTACTCTACACCAATGTTTCAAATATTGTAAGGACGGAATGCAGTGCAAGGTGATGGCTGACGCGAAACCATATACGGAAGCTGAGTCTTTCTTCGCGGACGCCGGCTATTATAAAGGATTCTCCAAGGGGTGGGAAATAATGATGAAAAGAGAGTCTTAAAAGACGTCCGAATAAACAATGTTAGAGAAGAAAGGGCAGAATCTTCCGGGACTATAGAAGCAAGAAAGAAGTTCTATTTTGTACCCAAGCGTCTGAGACAACCGGGGCAGCCGCCGTTGACAGTATTATCAACAGAACAGTTGAAAATCTTACAGTCCAATTATACGATGCCCTTACCCAATATCAAAAGGTGTAAGCTATTTACAGCCGCTCCAGGAAGATTTCAAGTCAGGGCTAGTACTAAATACCCTGAGCTGATAGAATTCCATGCCGCAGCAAAAGCAAAGGATGAGATCACAAGCAATGTATATCACGGAGAGTTAACACTGCAAAATTTGAAAAAATACAGTGTAGTAAGCAAGAAAATCATGAGAAATATGGGCTTTGATTGTAACAAACCCACTGGACTGAATCATGGGAAAGGAATTAAAATCCCTCTCGGGGTTAATCAGGAAAAGCGGAGAAAATTCCAGGGGTTAGGAGCAGAGTCATTAGTGAATATGGTATCAGTAAATATGACTTCGGCCACGCAAATACCAGAACAAGATCCTAAGGTAGTCGAGTATCCTGAAACAGCTCCAAAACAAATAGAAGACGGGGGGCAAACAATAGATGGCTTACGAGAAATAAATTTGGGAACAGTAGAAGAGCCGAGAAATACATTCATCAGCGTCAGCCTTTCTGAACAGGAATTCGAGAAATATGGCCAACTTCTCAAAGAAAATAAAGACGTCTTCGCCTGGACATATGAAGAGATGTCGGGACTGGAACCCTCCATAGCGATGCATCGATTAAACATCTTCAAAGAAAAGAAACCAGTAAAGCAAGCACAAAGGCGATTCCACCCAGACCTGATTTCGTTAATCGAAGAGGAAGTAAACAAACTGATAAAGGTTGGGTTCATCAGGGAAGTTAAGTATCCCAAGTGGATATCAAACATTGTTCCTGTGAAGAAGAAGAATGGGCAGATCAGAGTATGTATTAACTTCAGAGATCTGAACGAAGCATGTCCAAAGGACGACTTCCCTCTCCCAATAACAGAATCATTGATCGATAGTACTACTCATTATGCTATTATGTCTTTTATAGATGGTTATGCAGGTTATAATTAAATCAGGATGGCGCCCGAAGATGAAGAGGCAACGATATTCAGAACACCGCTTGGGAATTATTGTTACAAAGTCATGCCTTTCGGTCTTAAAAATGCCGGGGCAACATATCAGAGGGCGATGAAAAATATATTTCAAGATATGATGCATAAACATGTTGAATGCTACGTTGACGACTTGGTGGTTAGCTCAGGAGATCATCAAGAACATCATGAACATTTGGCAGCAGTCTTCCGTCGACTCAGAAAGAAACAATTAAAGATGAACCCAGCTAAATGTGCGTTCGGAGTATCTACGGGCAAATTTCTCGGCTTCGTTGTACGGCATAGAGGCATCGAGATCGATCCAGAAAAAATTAAGGCTATTCAAAATATGCCGCCACCGACAACGCTAAAGGAATTGAAAAGCTTACAAGGAAAATTGGCGTACATTCGCCGTTTCATTTCAAATCTCGCAGGAAGGTGTCAGCCATTTTCTCGACGAACGAAGAAAGATACAGAATTTGTATGGGATCACGCCTGTCAGAATGCATTTGATTCAATTAAGGAATTGCTGAAACAGCCGCCGGTGTTAACAGCTCCAGTGAGAGGTAAGCCGCTTATCTTATATACATCCGCAGTTACAAATTCTTTGGGTGCTTTGTTGGCACAGGTAAATGAAGCCGGAAAGGAGACTGCTCTTTATTATCTAAGCCGAACATTGATGGGGGCAGAATGCAATTATTCCTCGATCGAGAAAGAATGTTTGGTGTTAATATTCGCTGTACAAAAGTTAAGACATTATTGTCTCTGCCACGATATAACTTTGATCTCAAGAGCAGATCTGATAAAATTCTTGATGACCAGGCCAATGTTGTCGGGAAGATTAGGCAAATGGATGTTATTGCTGTCAGAATATACTATTTCGTATAGGCCGGCGAAAGCAGTAAAAGGGCAGGCCATGTCAGATTTCCTCGCAGCACATCCTGTGGCAGAAAGTGAAGAAATCAATGATGACTTCCCGGACGAGTAGGTTATGATAATCGAATCCCAGAGCCCATGGCAAATGTATTTTGATGGTGCTGCTTGAACATCGGGAGCGGGGGCAGGAGTGATATTCATTACTCCTCAAGGCGATCTGTTACCATACTCCTTCACACTGGGCACTACATGCGCGAACAATGAGGCTGAATACAGAGCCCTCATTAACGGAATGGAAATAGCTCAGCAAATGGAAATAAAATTATTGCACATCTTCGGAGATTCTAAATTGATTATAAATCAATTGACAGCAGAATTCGAAGTAAGGAAACAAGAGCTCTTGCCTTATTGTCAGAAAACACAACAGTTACTTGAACAGTTTTGTCATGTGAAAATCAAACATATACCACGATCTGAGAATACAAAAGCGGATGCTTTAGCCAGTCTGGCAGCAGCTCTGTCCTGCACAAATGGAAGTCCTCTCCAGGTAACTATAGAAGAAAGAAGATTCTTGCCATCCGCAGAAGTTATATCCTGTCTGGAAATAACGACAGATGATTGGCGTCAGCCTTTCGTCGATTATCTCAAATACAACATCTTGCCAGAAGATAGTGCGCAAAGGCAGCAGATTAAGCAGCGATCAAGCAAATTTGTCATATGCAGCGAAGTATTGTATAGAAAATCTTATAATGGAATGCTGTTACGGTTCTTTAGTCAAGCAAGAAGCAAATCAAATGCTGCGGGAAGCACATTCAGGAGAATGTGGAGCACATCAAGACGGCCAAAATTTATGCCATAGAGTGCATCGAATGGGTTATTACTGGCCTACCATGTTCAAAGATGCGATAGAATATGCGAAGCGGTGTCATGAATGTCAAATACATGGGGATATAATACATGTTCCCCCGGAAGACTTACATAAGTCCATTGCTTCTTGGCCTTTCTCAACGTGGGGACTCGACGTGATTGGCCCTATAAATCCACCTTCGTTTAAAGGAAAATAATATATTTTGGCAGCGACAGACTATTTCTCCAAGTGGACTGAAGCAGTCGCTTTAC
This sequence comes from Magnolia officinalis, assembly GCA_021015155.1. Lineage (NCBI taxonomy): Eukaryota > Viridiplantae > Streptophyta > Magnoliopsida > Magnoliales > Magnoliaceae > Magnolia > Magnolia officinalis. The sequence goes on along the minus strand of JAJHSJ010000006.1, from coordinate 65,142,599 downwards.
GCAATGTTAAAGAAAAGGACGTGGTCAATTTCATCCGGCATGCCATAATATACCGTCATGGTATTCTGAAAAAGATCGTCTCTGATAATGGCACCCCTTTTAAAAATAGAGGCATGGAAAAGTTGTGTCAGAAGTTCGGCATCCAACATTCATTTTCAACACCTTACTATCCCCCAGCCAATGGATTAGCGGAGGCGTTTAACAAAACGATTATCAAAATAATAAAGAAAACGGTAACAGGCAATAAGCGCGATTGGGATGAAAAGTTACAGGAAACATTATGGGCCTACAGAACTACCCATCGTACAACAAGGCGACACCGTGTTCATTAATCTATGACATGGAGGCAGTCATCCCAATCGAAATACAGGTGGCATCGCTCAGAATAGCGATACATCAGTCTGTAACAGATGATGAAAATGTAAAAATAAGGCTGAAAGAATTAGATCTGCTCGATGAGAAATGTCTAGCAGCTCAGCAGCAGTTGCAGTCATATCAGGCCAGGATATCGGCTGCCTTTGATAAACAAGTTAAATACCGCTCTTTCAAAAAAGGGGATATGGTGCTAATGCTGAAAAGACCTATAGTGGTCACTCACCGGACAGGGGGCAAGTTCGAGCCTAAATGGGACGGTCCATATGTGGTAAAAGAAGTATACTCCAATGGGGCATATAGAGTCGCAAATCAAGGGGGGCAGGGTATCAGTATACCTGTCAACACCTCAACACCCGCTTCATCAAAAGATACTACCGCTGAAGAGAGACATGCTAATTTTGACCTAGAATATTATCGGCATAATGATTCTGTATCAAAAGGGGGCAAGGATGAATAAGATCATGTCTATATGTCAACAAAAGAAGCTATGAAGAAGAAAGTCACGAGCATGTCAACTATGTTAGCAAGCATTAATTCTAAAAAAAATATATATGGATCATCGTCATCACCAAATAAGTTCGACAAAGTCAATATCACCTTGAAGATTCTCTTGAAGATATTGATTCTCTTGAAGATATCGACAAGATTGATATATTGCCTTACAAGGCACGGATCCTCTTGAAGATATTATCAAAAACAGTCGGAAACGTCTATTATGCTGGCAATGACAATGGTCATAATTATTATTGCCCTACAAGGCACGGATCTTCTTAAAGATACTATCAAAAGCAAGGATAAAGGATATATCAATCTCAGTCAAAGAGGCAGTCTAGCCAAGCCAAATCCTAAAAGAGCCAAATCCTAAAAGTGCCAAATCAAAAAGATCAAGCTTTAAGAAAGAGCTAAAAGCTCTAAAAAAAAAAAAAAAAAGGATCAAATCCTCAAAGGATCAAGTTCTAAAAGGGCCGGCCAACTACACATAAGACCTATCAAGATCGCCATTCGGGCAGCGGCGAGGAGTCAGTGGCCCTAAAAAGCCCGCGAAGACCATCGTGCGCACCCATGCAGGCAGTTGACGAAGTCAATGATTCAAAGCCTAAAAGGCCATAAATCCGTGAAGACTAGTCACCATAACTCCCATGCTGTCTGTATAGCTTTCCGGCAGTGCCACGGGGAACGGATGAAAGTGCCCTCCCGTGAATGGGCTCGACCTTGCAGACGAAGAAAACAGGGGCCGCAGTGTGAGCTTTTAGGCTAACCATGCGTAAGACCCTCCAGATCTAGGGTTTGATTTCAATAGTAACTCGTGAAGAAGGGATTAAGCCTACTCATGATGAACTGACAACCCTAGATTTGGTGCCCAAAGGTAGCCTTGCGAACCCTGCGAACTCTAGAGAGTTACCGTGGCTAACCCTGTGCGTAAAACCAACAGTTTACCGCCTAGTAGCGTCAATGGGCCCCTCTAATGGACCGTGGCCGTGAGCTCAAGGCAGTGAAAAGTCTAAGAAAACTCTAGAGAGTTACAGAGACCATCACATAAGACCAACAAGTGCTCCACTACTCAAGAGCTTAAACTGTGTGTGCGCGCGCTCCACTACTCATGAGCTTAAACTGTGTGTGGCTAATTAAATTAAAACTTAGCACCGCCAATTTAATACTCACATAGAGAATCCTGCACTAACAAAGCATAAAAGGCTTGAAAATTATAATTAATAATACGATAAAATTATTGTATGAAAATAGGGTTGCCATAATATGATGTGATAAATGCCAGCATAAATGTCATTAATATGCGATGTGGAAAATGCTATCATAAATATCTCAAAATGCTATCATAAAAGCATATGTTAAATAAATTACCCGTTCAAAAGCATGTAAACAAAGATTACATGTTCAAAAATCACATGTTTAAAGTTCTTCCGTAACCCCTACTGCTTCTATATATTTGCGCAAATCCGCTTTTAATTGTGCCTGAGTTGCATCATGCTTGGATTTTTCTTCAATAATAAGTTTCGCCTGATCAGGAACACCAGCTAACTTGCTCTCTAAAAGATGCGATCATTTCTCTACCTTGAAGTAGTGCAGTTTTTTCTATATCAACGGATTGAACATTCGCCCGCATCCTTTCTTCAACATCCTGAATGGCTAATTCTTTCTCATGATTCCTCTTCTCCAGTTGAGAGATTTCTTCTTTCAGGGCTGCAATGCGATCTTGAGTAGTCACTCTCTCATTAGTATGAATCTTTAATTGATCTTGAAGAACCAGATATTCTTGCTCAAGTTTGGAGATAGATGAAGCCGTCAGAGAAACTTGTTCTTTAGATACAGCCAGCTGCTTCCCATATTCTAAAATCTCAAGGGCTATTATAGCATTTTCTGCCGACGCCAATGAGATTACTGAATCACGAAATTTAAGGAGCGAATCGCGCAAAGGAGATATGTTAATTCTAGCCATCCTGGCAGAACTCTCCAAAATTTCCATAGTAACATCCAAGTCCAACCATTGATCAGGGTTTCTGAAGGTATGGGCTATCGTTAACAAAGAGTGTTTCACCATAAGCATCTTGTGGACAGGGACTTTTGCAAAAGACGATAGTTCAGATGTAGTAGCCACAGAATCGGAACTGGCCACACCACTGCGAGAAGGGGTTCTTATAGCCAAAGAAGAAAGACGTTCCGATATATTATAAGATATGCGATTCTGAGCAAAATAACTAGTGCACATATATACCTGTAGTTGGAATACGATTAACAGAAGAAGAAGCTCCCTGAGTCATGGAAGGGCCAAGTCCCACCATATCAGCAAATGATGTTGCTCTAGCCTCCCTACTTGAATCTCTGGCAGTTGGAGTTGGCAAGTCAGTGGTTTCTGTTGGAAATATAATTTCACGAGCTACCACTTTCTGTACCACCAGTGAAACTACAGGAGCTCTGGTGAAATTACTGCAGGAGGATTCGCTGAAGAAATCGCGCCCATCTCAGCGACTTGAGCGCCTAAAAAAGGGAAATACGATAATTCTAAATAAATAATTGCTGTTAAATATGTAGATAAATATACGCATATGAAAGTTAAATCTCCTTTACCTGGTGAATATCCGTATTCGCCATAATCTAAATGCTCCTCTTCATCTTCCTCAGCTGCAGGAGATTTAGCAGGAATATTGATGCCAGGAAGAGCTTTAGAGGTTGCAGGAAGAGATTCCATTTCAACGCCTTCTGTAATTGCTTCCTCTTCTCCGCCAATATCAACTTCGCCTTCTTCAAAATCGTCATCTTTATCATCATGACTTTCATTGTCCTCGTCCTCTTCATACTGCGAGGAGGCAGTAGTCTCTGATGATGAGGCTGAACTCTCATCTCTCAAAATCTCTTCGTCAACTTCTTCAATGACAGCTTACTTTCCTTTACAAGAAGCAAGCCGGCTGCTCTCTGGTGCGGACTCTTTGATTGTAGGGGAGACAGATGCTTGTCTGGTCCCCTCTGAAAGAATAGGAGATGATGCCTGTAAACACGTTCTCGATCTAGTCATTGGGGAAGATGAACCAGGACAAAGGGGTTGTGAAGGAGGTATAGGGGCATCACAAGCTGGTTCTTCTTGAACCGCTGCAGTCTCTACAGGAACTGGGGAAGATGCACCTTCAGCGTCGTCTGCAGCCTAATCTGTAAAGTCCTAACGAGATTGCTCAAATTCTCTTAAAACTCCATAAGCAAACCAGCCATCCAAAGTGTTAATAGGCTTTATTTCGCGGATGGGATCTTTTAATGATATCTTGCTGCAAATTTCTCCACGATGAGACGCATGGCTCTTTTCTAGGACATAGCCAACCCCGCTTTCTAGCTGTCTGCCTTTCAGCCTAGGCGGGTGGAGAAAGATAGAAGAATCCACAGGCAAGCACTTAGTGACCAAATATGATTGATGGTCCCACCATCGCATCCAGCAGTATGATGTGCGAACTATGCGATTACAGCCTGGAATTATGAAGGAAGATCCAACACAGCCGTTCAGTAGCTGCTTTCATATCATGGCCCATTTGAGAGGACCTGTTCCATAATAACGCATTTTTCGAGTAACTAGCCCGTAGTCTTTCAGTACAGTTTGGTCGTAACCAAATTGACGAGCGAAACGACTGGGGTAGTAAGGTTCCCTCCAGAACTCTGTCCCTTCCCGGAGGGGTAGACTACAAGAACGAATGGAAAAGAAGAAAGCTCTTTCCGCTGCAGTAAGTGATTCTTGGTCCACCATGTCCGTATCCTCAGTGTGACGATGAAGGCGGAATTGAAAGAAGTTTATTTGGTCATCATCCCGAATTTTATTTGCAACCCAGTCATAAGCTCTTTTGACCATCGTTCTTTGTTGGAAGAACCAGAGTGGAAGATGAGAAGGATGAAAGTATGCTTGTTCTGGAGCTTCAAAAGTCCATGGGAAGTAAACCCCTAGCCACCCTGTGATATAATGCCAAGAAGTATGTGCAGATGAAACGCAGAGAGTAGGATTTTTCACGTGGGTGGCTACTTCTCCAAGAGCTCTATAAATAGAGCATAGCACTGGAGGAGCGAGGGAATATCTGTGGCCTTCCGCTAGAGCGCCAGCTATGACAAAAACAGTGGGACGAACAACATCTGCCCACTTAGAACTGGGAAGTGCGACTGTGCTCAGCCAGTAGGCCAAGAAAGCTGCAAGCTCTCCGAAGGAGCTATACTCCGGTTTCTCCTTCATTGTGTCTCGGAGCTTTGTTAGCTCCTTGGAGTGACAATCACGAAATCTTCAAAGGAAAAAAGGGGGGTAAGTGTGCAGAAATCGCTAGACAACAAGGATATAAAGAGAAAAGTCGATTTTCGGACTGATAAATACCTGAGGCCTCTGGAGAAATGTGCCAGCCATTGCAAAGGGGGGATCTTGTGAAAATTGGGAAATTTACTCATCTCTTTGAACAGTTTGATGGTGGTTTCAGAAATAGAAGGTCTGCGATCGGGAGAGGATACAAAGGCCAGCTCCCTATTGGTTGGAATAAATTCATCGTAGAATTTACCTGTTATTGGGAGACCAGCTATGCGGTGAAGATCCCAAAGTGTTATACTCGTCTCACCGTAGGGTAAGTGGAAGGAGTTGGTTGTGGGCGACCAGTACTCGAGGAAGCCTTTCAATACAGTAGGTTCCTTATAGAAGTACTTGGAAGTCACTTCTATAGCATCATAAAGGCCGATTTTCGCAAGTGTGCTTGTGTGCTTCAGTAAAATAGCTTCCACCCAATCAGAATAATAACGTCGAGCAGTTAATAGGCCTTGATGCGAAACTCTTCTTGTCCCCAGAGTTGTCCCCGATTTCGGAAACGCTGCAGGACTGTCTCATAAAAATGTGAAGGAAAGAGGTCGTGAGGGCTGTGGAAAGGAACTAAGAAGATCATGGGATGAATTTCTTCTATCTTTTGTCGCGGCTTCTGCATTTGTATTACTCCCTCAAGAATCCGGAGTCTCTTGTGGCCCACGATTCAGTATACATCAATCTTTCACCATGAACGTAATCCTTGGGTTCACAGTTGAGCATAGACTGATGGCGGTAGACATTGATGGGAATTATTGTCATGCCTTCTGCATGAGGGTTGTCGAACTTCATAACGCCTTCAATAACTCGTACTGAATCCCATGAGTTCTGAAGTCTCTTCTTCTTATGTTCATTGATCTTCTCTGCAAACTCTTTCGCCTTATTCCGGCGAATCTTCTTCGAACGGGAGGTCGGGGGAGTGTCTTCACGAAAAGGTGGTCTTTCACTATCAGTACGAATGTGAGCAGTAGTTTTCAACCATTCGTCCCAGTCGTACTCTCTGCCGTGCTTCGGAGGACACTTGATATCTCCTAATGATATGGATCTATAAATGGGAGATGGCAGAGATTTGATGCGGTCAGAGAAGTCAAAGGTGGGAAGAACAGGCTCTTTAAAATAAGTAGGAGTGCTGGAGGTAGTCTTTGTTCGTTTAGCAGGCGGTTGATCGGGAGAAGGTTGGTCAGAAGGAGTCACAGGACGGGCTGTTTGCTTAATACGGGCCATAGTGAAGAAAGGAGTTAAGAAAAAGAAGATAAGTGTCAGAATGAAAATAGAAGAAAGGTGAAAATGGCCAAGTGTTGGAAGGTTCAAAGGATGGAAAATCAGCTAAGTACGGGACGCTTTGCGCGGGTCCGTGCAAAGCATATAGGTTGCGCGGTACGTGGCGGACTACGGAGGAACTTGCGCAAACAGCAAAGGTTTGCGCTGGACCGCGCAAAGGTTATCGTTTGCGCGGGATCGCGCAAAGGTTATCGTTTACGCGGAGGAGAATCGCAGCAGCAGAGTTTCACCAGAGCACAGAGGGTTTGTACAAATGACGAAGAAGCTAGGCAATTTATAGGGCTCATGAACGAGTACGGTACTCGGGTTGGCTTTGCGCGGGACCACGCAAACCCTAAAGGAGGGAATTATTTGATCCTTTTCTTTGATTTTCTGGAAAATAAAGAACGGATCAAGGGGGCATCTGTTGAGGCATAAAAAAATAAGAAAAGAATTGAAGTAAGGAAAGATCAAGACATAGAGGAGAAGAAAAGAACAAGAGAAATAGTTCAGAAGAACGCTTTGCGTGGACCCGTGCAAAGCATATCGTTTGCGCGGACCCGCGTAAAGTATATGATGACTGCATGGAAAGTGATTTTTGTCCCACATCGCTGAAGCCAAGATTTCACACGTGTGACATGTCTATAAATACTCCATTCCCTCTCTCACGAAGGGGGTTCGAAGATTTCAGATTGAAAGAGAAGTGAAGGAGAAGACTGAAGGTGTGGAGCATTGGGCTCCAGCAGATTGTGCGGACCCGCACAAAGGAGCATTGGGCTCCAGCAGATTGCGCGGACCCGCGCAAATGAGCATTGGGCTCCTACAGTTTGCGCGAACCCGCGCAAACGATATCGTTTGTGCGGAATCGCGCAAACTGACTGGTCTGCAGTCTATAACAGCAATGGGCTGTTGTGCTACTGAAATGGCCAGAGTCTTCAATCTTCAAGTTCTTCTTATTTAAGAGAGAAAGAAGAGTCATCAACAGAAAGGCATATTCCTCCTAAGTCTCAGGAGATGATTGAAATAGCGTCAGAATGCTGCTAGAATCTCTATTTTTCTTGAAGACTGTTGATCGATTCGTCAATTCCTCCTAAGTCCTAGGGGATGATTGGAATCATTGCCGTCATGCTGCCAAAATTTACATTTAACTATGATAGTTGAACTTATAATAAATTCTTTGTAATCTATCTTAGAATCAAGGGATATCAGAGGATGTAAATGAATTCAGAATCAATAAAGTGTGATGATTGTCTTTATACTTTTCTATTGTTATGTTTGAATAAGATAGTTTCCCTAAATCAAATACATTTGTTTCCTTGTCGAAACAGTGCTTGGGGTCAAAGTTGATCGGTTTGAATTGAGCTGTTATATCAATTCTGGCACACCCGCACATACCACACGTGGTAGAAAACAAACCTAGTATCAACAATTTTTTGCATACCTAATGTTACACTGATTATATATACTTATTTGTGCATCAATCGTGTGAAAATCATGAGTCGAAGGTGGTCGTATTGCTTCCATAGCTACTAATGTTGTTGTAGCTAGCGAACCAACTATTGTTGCGTAAAAGGAAGAATTACATGTATAGTAGGTGCCTAAGCAAGAGAATTTACCACTCAATCTGGTGCCTATTCCACCACCACCAAACCCATATATGGCATCGACATCTTGGGTTGAACCTCTTGAGATTACGTCAACGAAGATAATGGAAGTTCAAAGAGGAATTCAGCATATCGTAGAATCATCACATCTTCAAGATAAATAATCATGAGATCAGACAGAAGCCTTTAATAGATTGATGGTTGGTCATGCTGATAGCATAAACCGCTTAATGAGTATGTCTGCTGAAAGGGCACCTGTTGTGCCTTAGCAACGGGTCGACACTAGTTTTGTTGGGAATTTGGCACCGATAAACCCGACACAACTAATGCCACGGGCTCTCCCTTCATGGCGAAACACACCAGCTGCTCATGTCCCTGTTCCAGTGCAGGGCATATGAAATTCACCACCACCTGTGGATTCCATGCATTTTGAGCATGAGAACAGGAACTTAATCCCTGAGATCATGAATAAAGGGATACCTAGGGGGACAACCTTTACTTAAGAATCAAGCTTCTAATGAGGAGCAATATCATGCTGGTTCGAAATTACCTCTAATAGCTGCACAACAACATGGGACCATGATAAAATTGTACAACTGCTTAAGGAAGTAGCAAGCCAAGTTCTCTGTTGAACCACTACTATAGTTTATACAATCCTTATCCTGACTAGATTGACCGACAATATCCATTGTTGAGGATTTATCGATTGGACCACTATTTACAGGTGATATCGGTCAATCGATCATGGAACGTATATGTCATTTTACCATATAGTGTGGAGAATTAGCCAACAATGATCACTGTAAATTACAATTATTTGACAATTCACTAACTGGGATAGCCTTTACTTGGTATTCTAATATGTTACCAAATTCCATATAGATTTGACAGGAGATGAAAGAGAAGTTTCATGCCCAATTCTTTTATAAGGATAGAGAAATTTTTATGACTGATCTTGCACGTTTTTGGCAACTGCCCAGAGAATCGGTCAAAAAATATATTTTTCAGTTTAAGATGGCAAAAGGCTGATGCAAGGTATTATAACTGAGGCAAAATTTATCCATTTGGCTTTAATGGTATAGAGTTTAAGGTTCGAAAGAAGTTTTTCGAGACAAAATTTATAGATCTTTGTGATCTAACTAAAAAGATATCTCGGTATGAGGTTTTACTTCAAGAGTCGATGCGACAAAAGAATGCATCGGCAAGACATACTATTATGATCATAATTATGATGTTATAGTGGTTGAAGTTGTGGCTAAACAACCATTTTTCTTCTTCGCATTAATTAAAACAAAGGCAACTGCGCCGTTGTAACGTCTCGGAAAAATCCGTACAAAGACCCGAGTGCCACCTCAGGCAGAAATCACTAAGGACCAAATCCTTTAGAAATTAGACAAAAATTAATTAAGTGCTGAACTGAATTAAACGCTAGATTAGTTTGAACAACTTTCTATATGATCTGTAAGACCCAAAACTAGTAGAATCGCTAACGCTACATTACCTAAAAACCTAGGATCAATCTCTAAACCCAGTTGCTCTCGGGAGTAGCTTGAAACTCCATATCGGACCTAGACCGCACATCGAATGTCCAATGACTATGAAACTATACAATTATGACCGCCTTACTGGACTTGACAACCATCTCGAAAATCAAGTCCTAATAGTATCGAGAAATGCACAACTTGAGCCTGGAGCGAAGTGCGTGAGAAATGCGAATACCTTTAGAAAATGAACTCATATTTAAGTGATTTGGGCCGTTCACTTGCGAGCCAAATTTAAGATTTCTGACTGTTAGAATCTGACCCAAATACGCCCTCGGATCAGGGAAATTTCCCTACATAGGTCAGTGTACTTGTAGCCCTGATCGAGTGACGATGACCGTTGAATTTAAACTGGTCCGCCACGGTCGATCCATAAATTCGATCAGATTGAAAACTTAACTTGACTTAGATCCCATGTCAGGGGACTTACTCTGAATCGTACGTAGAAAAGGGGCCTCCAGATGAGCTCTGTTGGCCCAAAACAGCCAACTTTTGGCTATAACCTAAGTATACCATGGCCCTGAGGCCATTGAGGTCAGTTCTGGGCATATATAAAAACCAAAACTCACCCCTCTCTCATTCCATACGAATTTGTAAACCCTGGGAGAGAGAAGAGAGCAAAGAGAGTAGGAAAGAGAGAGGAGAAGAGAGAGAAAGTGGGAGATCGTTCCCGAGATTCGATCTCACCACTCCACGTGCTTAATCACCTCATCTGTGTCGCTATACCGGTGATTCCGATTCCATTTTTAGGTAAGAAATCCTAACCCTAATCTGTTTTAGGGATTCAAATAGAGTAAATGGTGAAGTAGCTAATCTATCTCATGTTATAGGTTGCCGTTGTGCCGTAGGCGAGGACTTAGTGTTTAAATTGAGTTTGTTACGAGTTTACCGGCGAAAGGTGCAGACTATAAATGTTTAATTAGGTTATGGTTTTCAAGGCTTTCAATGTTGGCAATGATTTATGTCTGACTTGATTGTTATCACATATGCTTAGATACGATGTTTTTCGCGTATTACACATATATATGAACTATGTTGAAATAGATGCATTCCATGTGTTTGTTGAAATGTTTGTATGAGTATGGAATTATGACTTGTGCTTGCCATGATTCATGTTTGAGGATACATGATTGTTGTACGTGTGGCAACATCCTTATAAAAGGATTTACTATAATACCTATTATAACTACTATATTACATGTATGTCGATATATATAGTCTAAGTGTTTGATAAAATGGCTGGATGAGAAATGCTTGTCGAAACATATTTAATGAGGGTGTTGAGAGGTGACTCTCAATCCTCTTACCTGTGGTTACAATTTTCTTCATGTAACCTAACTTACTACTATGTGTTTTATGTATGAAATACCTATGCATGACAACATGTGTACTATGTGTTTGTTGAAATGCTCAAATGAGATTTTTATTTAGATTGTTTGTCACATGATGTCTTTGACTATAACATGTGAATACCATCATTTGGGGTGTGATTAGGGCTACGATGTAGTCCAGGCAATCGAGAATGATTATCGAGTTAGTGGCTGAGGTCGTTTCGCCACATAAGAATGTTTGAGGAATTCGTGTCGTACGTTGATTGTCGACAGTAGTTAGGCCACATAGAGTGCTTACGCGCTTCACGTCGATCAACTCAACGTACGCTTGTACTAGTCAAGCTTGTCAAGTAACCCAATTGGCCCAATGTATGTTCACCATGTATGGACGCTACTGCTTGAATTTAAGATACTAACTTACCAGAGGAAAACCCGTTTAACATTGGTACCACGATTCGCTTAGACTCATGAGTCAGGCATGAAGGTATGAGACACCATGGTCGAGCTGTCGGCCTACGCTGGGGAGACGAGCCTCCCCGTAGTGTCCAGTGAACAAACCAAACTCGTGACCCGAATACGGTGGTATAGGATACTGTATTCGAGCTGTTGGCCTACGCTAAGGTGATGAGCCTTTCCCGTAGTAATCTCGAGTATAAACTAAGGCCTATGAGGATGGTGACGAGCCTCTTTGTAGTGACTTGAACTTGCCTGTCAACTGCTTTATATTCAGGGGTGACGTTGCTCTATAACTTGCCTATCGTATGTGATTACCTAGGATTGACGACCCTAGATGGATCATCATTTGGGTAAATAATATAAAGGGAGGTACCTTAGCTTTCCGAATCTGCTGTATGAATACGTCTAATTAAGAACTTGGCTAATCACGTACATACACCGCATTTGCATGTGCCTTTGGCGTTGGAGTTGAGCACAGAGGAAGGGGTGCATGGCGCGATTGTGAGATGATGTCACAGAGGAAGTGTAGGCGAGGGCATGCATCATTACAACATACCATTCCTTCATTAACAAGAGTACTTAGAATATGAGGGTTATACTGCTTGACTGAATTGATAACATGTTAACCTTTGCCTTATAGCTCCACTGAATTGATCATTCACTCCCACTCTGGGATGGTGTTTTAAAATACCAACCAGACTCTGTTTTAGTTACAGATACTGGTGCGACGTATGAGGCCGATCCAGACTTCTATGATGATGAGGAGTTCTCATACATGCAGTTATCAGGTGAGTTTATGTAGACCATTCTGATCGACGGGATTACAGGGTTATATGATTAGTTGGACATTCACATTTTGTTATTTTAGGAATTATACACGTAATTATTTGACCTGGTGACATATTCATACTTTGGGGACTCAAAATCCACTTATATGCTTTATATATCTATCACAGTCTTCCGCTTGCGTAATTTAATTGTCTCTGGAGTGTGATATGCTGTTTTGGTATAATCCTACTCATGTTTAATGCACTAATACGAACAACATTTAATCATCATTATCTATGTTGCATAAGTGATGTGTTGGAACTCGGGAGTTGGGCTCCTGTTCGACCCCTAATTTTCAGGGCGTTACAGCCGTCCAATCAGAAAGTCCAATGGACATATACCTTTGATATTACTTGTGATAACAAAATCTTTGATATTATGTTAGCTGAGAAGTTTATCAAAGTTCCTGTCATCCATAACAAATCGACAGCTGAGGAATTGAATAAAATTAATAACTATAAATGGCACAAAACTCAGTTGTATTCCACTAACAAATGTGTTATTTTTAGGAATACTTTTATACAAGACAACATCAACCAAGGATTGCTGAAGTTTTTCGAAAAAGAAAAAAAGAAGCAATGTTGATCAATACTAATCCATTTCCAGCCAATATGAAAATCAATGTGGCTACCATTAATCTTTAGAGGTTTGTTCAACCACGACAAAAGATTGACATTAATTGGAGCTCAAAAAGATCAAGTCGAGGAATAGAATGCTAGGAAGAAAATCATGAAGTCTATGCATACGGTAAAAAAATTGAAGCGTACCTAAATGCAATAAACTTTACTTATCATAAGTCGAACCTGTGTGAGCAATGTGTAAGGCTGATCTAACTCAATAAGTGAGCTTATCGGCCGAACTATCAAGCAGAGCCATCGTTTATTCCGAATAATGAAAAAGATAACTCTTTTTACTAATAAAAAAACTAAATATGTTAGCAAACACCTTGAGTCTATTTGGAGACAAATGATGATCAAACATTGGGCTACTCAAGAGGGACTTTAGAAAAGGCTGAATCATTCAAATTTCCAGTGGTCCCATATAGCAGGCAACTAAAAAAAGACAACCGCTATATGGGGTGAATCTCATATGAAGTCTACCCAAATACAATAAAGGCTGACAATTCTAAAACTAAAAGAAGAATAGATATCAATTGCAACGTCCGAGTCTCATCCAAAAGTTGAATCAGCTATGAATGATTGGAATATCGAAAAGGAAGATATGGATATTGAAAGATTGACCGAATACCTCATTGACGAATACTTTTTGAATGATCTTTTGATTGAAGAACTACTTGCAAAAGCAAAATCATTAGAACAAGCATTATCTGAGCCAAATCAGGAAATGAAGTTTGAAATTATGAATGAAACTGACAAGTAACTGAATTCGAAAGCACTTGGGGGTCAATGTCTGAATTCAGTAATATAATTTGAGTTGTTACCACCAGTTATATTGTATTGCAATATGGTGTTGACAGTACCATTGGGTTTTCAAGTTAAATCAACTCAAACAAAAAAGATGGAATGAGATGTAGAAGAATTGGATCCTCCCATAATCATAAAACATGATTCCTTTGACTCTGAAGAAGTAACTAAAAATGTGTTGACCATTACGATCGAGCCAATGTCTCCTTCTGAAAGATAATTATTGAAAGAGCAACTCTTACCATGACCCAATATATTAAGTCATTTTATATCTCCGTACACTTGGAAGGATGTCCGGTCACTAGAGTTCTGATCGACAATAGAGCCACTGTCAACATACTTTCATCCTGAATGATGGCTAAATTGAGAAAGACTCAAGATGACCTAATTCCGACCGAGGTCACGATGAGCAATCTTATTAAAGGAGTCACACAAACAGAAAAGGTGTTAGCTGCTTTCTTTGTGGTCAACACTTTGTCAAACTACAATGCTTTACTGAGAATAAATTGGATTCATTCGTTTGCATGTATTCTGTCATCACTGCATCAATTTGTGATTTTTTGGAATCAAGATAGAGTAAAATTAATTTTAGCCGATAACAAACCATTCTTAACCATGTCCAACGTAGGCGAGGATTATTTTTATAAAATGATATCAGAACAATACTATTTATAAGACAAGACAAAAATGATATACTGACTGAGATCGATGCCAGACTCAACTCAGATAATATTGTATAAGATATCACAATAATGATACAACCGAATGAAGAGTTGTTGAAGGCTATAATTCCCTTCCGTGCAACTACAAGCTACACGATAGAAGAAATTCCATGATGAACGGACCTTCGGTCAAGACCGATTTTACGGCTAGAGTACGACAACTTGAGGATAGTATGCGAAAATATAATAACAGATGCGTTGTTGATGTGGCCAAAATAGTAGTATCGGCTGATCAAGTAACTAAAGAAGGTATTGAGTTGAAGGATTTGAAGCAAGCGCCAGAGAAATTGCGTGATTCTCAAGCTTAGGTTCAAGATCCTTTAGGTGAAGTAAATTTGAGAACATAACAACATTGCAAGCCCACTTTTATCAGTAGATTGTTAGATTCACAAATTCAGGCCAAAGTCACTAACTTGCTTAAAGAGTTCGTAGATTGCTTTGTATGGAACTATCAAGAGTTGTCTGGACTAGATCAAAACCTGGTTGAACATAAGTTACCTATAAAAGAAGGCTATCGACCGCATAAACAACTGCCTAAGCAAAGGACAACTAAAGTCACTCAAATGATAGAGGGACAAATTGAATGACTTTTGAAAACATGTTTCATTAAATATACTAATTGAATTTCAAATGTAGTAATGGTTGTTAAAAAAAATGGTAAACTTGGAGTATGCATTGATTTCAAAATTTTAAACCAAGCCACACCAAAAGATGAGTATCATATGCTCATGGGTGATCGACTGATAGATTGAGCTACATTACATCATATGGTCTCCATTATGAATGATCATTCAGGATATAACCAAATAAGCATTGTAATTGAGGACATTCCAAAGATAACCTTTAGATGTCCTGAACGCTTGAGAACTTTTTATTAGGTCATAATGTCTTTTGGACTAAAAAATATATGATCTACTTATCAAAGAGTTATAAATGTCATTTTCCATGATATGATAGGCTGATTTATGGAATTTTATAATCATGACGTAGTAGTTAAATCGATAAATCCATTTGAGCATTTTGATCACTTAAGAAAATCATTCAAAAGAATGATGATTCATAAATTAAAAATGAACCCTTTTAAATATGTTTTTAATGTATCAGCATGAAACTCTTTAGGATTTATGATACATCAAAGAGAGATTAAATTTGATCACCAAAAGGCTCGAGCAATAAGTAAAGCTCAACCGTTAAGAAACAAAACTGAGTTGTAAAAGTTTTTCAACAAAGTTAATTTTATACATTGATTTATTTCTAACTGTGTAGAAAAAACTAAAGTGTTTTCTCATTTGCTAAAGTTGAAACAAGGACGCGAGTTCAGATGGGATGCAAAATATCAATTGACTTTTAACAGAATTAAAATTTATTTGACAAGCCCACTAATGTTAATGCCACTAGTGAAAGGTAAACCGCTCAAGCTGTATGTCGCGACTTTTGTAGAATCGGTTAGTGTTTTGTTAGCACAAGATGATGATGTTCCTAAGGAATGAGTGATTTATTATCTTAGTCGAACATTCTTAGATACCGATAGACGGTATTCTACTATAGAGAAACTGTGTTTATTATTGTACTTCGAGGTCACAAAATTACGTCATTATTTGTTGGTCAAGTCAGTCAATGTAATCTCAATAAATGATTTAATTAAATGTACGTTAAATCGACCTATTCTGGATGGCTAAATTGGAGAATGAGTTCTAACATTATCCGAGCTTGATTTGATGTATGTACCACAAAAGGCTGTAAAAGGCAAAGCCATACAATTTTCTGATGGATCACCCTTTTGATTTTGAAAATCAACTTCCTCCAGAAGTATTCAATATATATATGATAAATTAAATATTTTTAAAAATTGATATTTGATGGTTTAAGGATCAATAGCCTATCAAGAGTAGGGATTATCCTAATTAACCAAGATGGAAAGAGATATGAATTTGTATTTCAACTTAAGTTTGAATGCACCAATAATCAAGTTGAGTACGGCTCTTATCATCGGTTTAGAATTGCTAGTTGATTTATGGGCTACAAGTATGTTGGTAATGAATGATTCTCAAATAGTGATTAATCAATTAGATAGATCATCTAAATATATAAGTTTTGTTTTGTAATAGTATTATGTTTTAGAAACTCAGTTGCTAAACAAGTTCGATAGGGTCGAGTTAAAACACGTAACTCAAAAAAAATAAAATAATGTTGATGCCAATGAAATGACACAATTAGCATTGGGACTTCAAATTGTCTAAGGATTCAAAGGAAAAATGATAATTGTTCAAAGAGAATCATTACCCTCAGTTTTCAGAGAGAACCGAAAGAGTAAATTTGCTAGGCCGAGATGAGCAGCGATGAATGGAGAACTCCAATAATAGAATATCCTTGATCCCCACAAACAAAGCTTGGCTAAGACATTAGGAGAATGCCCATGAATTATGTCTAGATTGATAATCAACTATATCGAAAGGTGTCAAATAGAGTGTTGCTGTGATGTTTAGGCAAGAAGGAATTAATATTAGTAAATGGGGGAAGCATGAAAGATGAGCTCATAAAATCAAACCCTCTGTGGAGAGTCTGAAATGTGCCAGTGCACTGATTTTTGCATCTTATTTGTCAATCATGTGAGTCATTGTGTCATGTAGTCTGTTGAGCCCTTAGAAGCTAAACATATATATGAGATGCCTTGGTGACCCTAACGCTTGACCTAAAATAACCTAAATCTCTAGATGATATTAACCCTAATAAGTAAACCTTTTATTGATAATCCCTTAAGCCATTGGAGCCAAAATTGACCATTTTAGATTGGCTTTTGAGGTCCTGTGTTACTAAAAAAATTACACAATTTTAGTAACTTTCGGCCCTACTGAATCCACCTTCAGTCCTACCAAAATCGGCTAAAACACGACAGTGTACTATGGCAGAATGCTAGGTAATTCGGTTGCAATCGAGTGCTACATTCAGTCCCATCGACGACCATGTGCAGTGCGACCGAGGACCACCTTTGGTGTGACTGAAGTGCCAAGTTTGTCCAGTGGCTTTCCTGTCTAATTTGGTGCGATCAAAGACTAGTCGTTTCCACCCATTTTATAATCTTTGGAACTCGATTCCTTTATATAGAAAATTTGGTCTTTGGGCATTTTGATGTTTTTTTGCCCAATAGAAGCTTAGGTGATTCCATGATCATATCCATCATCTTAAGCCTCTAAATTAATGAGTTCTAAGTTATCTTCCTTAAGATTAATACTCTAATGAGGATTCCAATCTTCACCTTGAAGATGTGCTTGAACTCCACCATTTTCTAGAGTTTAAATTCAACATTTATAAGTATATCCTTGTTTAAATGCTCTAGAAGAGTCATTTAAGTAAATCCCCTAGGATTACAACATTCCATTAGTTGTAGGAGATTCACCTAACCTCCCATCACTTTGGTTACCAAAAGGAGCATCACATACAAGGTGTTTAATTCCAAAGCTTAACCATTGGCGACGCATCAACATCATGATCGAGGGAGCAAAGAGGAGCTGATTGAAGAATGAAAGAGCATCAATGAAGCAATTTGAAAAGAAACTACAAAAGAGGCTCAATCCAATAAGTAAGTTGTCAATTAAAAGAGTACATGCACACTCATTCCTTGTGTAGGATCGAGTGTAGAGTTTGAATTTTTAAACTAAATTAGGTTCTTATGTTGGACTTTGATTCTTGTATAAGACCTAAATCAAAGTCCATGTATAGGATACCAGACACGGGTGCGTATGTGTTAGTCTCTGATGGAGCCTCTTACGGGAGTAAAAGTAGGTCCTTGGACTAGAACTAAGGTTCGTAGTGAGCCTATAAAAAACTACATAAGTCTCCGAAGGAGTTGGCCCTTGTGTAGGATTGTAAAGGTTATAGGTGAAACTGATTTAAAACCTCCAATAGTGAAATCTAGTATACGCATGGGTTAAATGTGTTTGTCAGGAGTGAAGTAGCAAAATCGAACCACTATAAATGCTTGTGTTTAGGATTGTCTCTAAGCACTTGTTTAATTATGCTTATATGATTGAATGTTTAATTATATGTATGCATGATTAATTGAATGATAAGTGTTGATAGTTAGCACATAACACACATGTACATTATCATATTTATAGACTAGTCGTTTGATTGCCACATCTTTTGTAGTGTATGTGATTGGACCCACTAATGGCTTGGAAGCCTTAGTGTTAAATTGTTTTACTTAGTTTGAATGACACATTAATTTAAGTTAGGCAATTATATTTAAAAGGTAAATATTTTATTTAGTCATAATCACCCCCCCTCTCAGACATAGCCTTCATTTCATAGCTTTGCCAAGCTTCCATGCACAACCCGTGCGCCCGCCACATGCAATTTCAATTGGTATTAGAGCAGGTAGCTCTTGAATGACTTAACTACCTTAAGTTAAGCCAATGGGCTTAAGAATGATGTCTACCCAAGAGGGGTGTACCATCACACAACCATTTTATTTTGATGGGTCTAACTACGCCTACTAGATGTGTAGGATAAGAGTCTTTTTTGAGATCCATTGACCTTATAGTTTGAACTATTGTCTAACAAGGATAGACAATGCCCATGGAATAAATCATGGTTGATGGTAGAACCATTAGTGCTCCAAAAGATAAATCCTCTATTAGTATATGCCTTGTAATTGATAAATCTATGACTTATAAAGTTGTTCATGCTATGTTTTTATTGATATATTTATTGAAATGATATATTTATTGAAACTAACTCTTTGTCAAATATTGACAAAATGGAGAGAGATCAAGTCCCACCAAAATAGTGAATTCTATTTTGTAGGATTTGTTTATTCAATGAATGATGAAGATAGGGGGAGTAATTATGGGGGAGCATTACTAGTGTTACATTTTTTGAGTTTTGTATTTAAAATTATAAATCATTATAATTTTGAATATGTAATATTTTGTGTTGTTTTAGTATGTCATTGGTATGGATAATGACATGGTTTAGGTTAGGTTTTTGTCACGTTATTAATAAATAAGGAGATTATTAGTGTATTAATTTTTATAACTTATTTGTCAATCACATAAGTCCTTGTGCTATGTAGTCAGTCGAGCCTTTGGAAGCTTAAGACCGAAGACACGAATGGAGCTAGAGCATTAAGGAACAAAGAATAGGTATATGAAGTGCCTTGGTGACCCTAACCCTTATAAAACAGCCTAAACATTTCAATGATCTTAACCATAATAGGCAAACTTTTTATCGATCATCCCTTAAGCCATAAGAGCCTAAATTAATCATCCTTAGACTTCCTTTAGAGGTCCTGTGTTACTGAAAAAACTGTACAATTTCAGTAAGCTTTAATCCCGCCAAACTCACATTCAGTTTGACCAAAATCGACTAAAACAGGAAGTATGTTCTGGTAGAATTTTAAGTAATTTGGTTGTAATCGAGTGTCACATTCAGTCCGATCAACGATCATGTTTGGTACGACCGAAGACCACCTCCGGTGTGACCAAAGGTGTCTAAGTCTATCTACCTACTTTCCTATCTAATTTAGTGCGACCGAACCCTAATTCGATATGACTAAAGATTAATCATTTTTATCCATTTTATGACTATTGAAACTCGATTCTTTTATATGAAAGATCTGGTCTTTGGGCATTTTCGATGGGTTTTTAGTGTAATAAAAGCTTAAGTGATTCCATGATCATATACATCATCCCAAGCCTATAAACTAACAAGTTATAAGTCATCTTTCTTGATATTAATATTCTAATGAGGATTCCAACCTCCACCTTAAAGATGTGCTTGAACTCCACCATTTTCTAAAGTTTAAATCCAAGGTATATCCTAGTATAAATCCTCTAGAAAACCCATTTAGGTGAATCCGCTAGGATTACAACCTTCCATTAGTTGCAAGAGATTCACCCAACCTTCTATCACCTTGGTCACTGAAAAGAGCATCATATTCAAGGTGCTTGATCCTAGAGTTGAAGCATTGGCAATGCATTGACATCATGATCCTAGGATTAGGTGCCGTGCCGGCCTCACCCAAGATGGTACGACCCTTGATGTGGGCCACCTTGATGTATATATTCTAAATCCATGCCATCCATACGTTTTTCCCAATCATTTGAAACATAAGCTAAAAAATGAAGTAGACTCAAAACTTAGGTGGACCATACTACAAGAAACAATGGTGATTGAACTTCCTACCATTAAAAAATTATAGGGCCTATCGTAATGCTTTGGTAATGTTTATTTGTCATCTAACCTATTAATAAGGCCACACAATCCTAGACAAAGGGAAAAAGTAAATATCATCTTGATCCAATACTGTGTGGCTCATAATAATTTTTTAATGGTCAATCACAATTGTTTTTTATAGTGTGGTTTACTTGAGATTGGATTTGCTTAAATTTTTAAGATCGTGAGCTAAAATGATTTGTCGAAATGGATGGATGGGCTGGATTTAGAATATATACATCAGTATGGGCCCTAGGGTAAGTGTCGCACTGTTTTGAGTAAGGCCGGGGTGCACCTAATCCACTCCCAAAATTTTGCTAGCAACTCATGAATAGCTGGCATATGTAACAACTCATGAATAACTGCCATATGGTGACCCATTTTGATTTTTTTAAAAGTCCCACATAGGTGAAATTCATTTCAATCATTAGATGTGAAATCTCACATTAGGCCTAGTCCCAAAAAAACTAGTATGACCTGTGATTCAGGGCGAAACCAAAGGAAAAAAATGGGATAGAGATGTCTACCCTTGATTTTTACATGGTCCACTGTGATGATTATATAAAATCCACTCCAATAATTAGATGAAACACATAACTTTAAGCCTCGGGCTTACAATTAAGACCTACCCGTGATTCATGTGGGCCGCACTAAGGGAAAACATTTGAAGGATGAGTATTGTCATGTACACTATTTCCAATCTATTGGTCCACCTTAATCATGGATGATGCTCATTTTTTGTCCCTGGACCTAAAATGTGTTGACGCACCCAGTGGTTGGGATGGATTTCACATAAACATCACGAGAGGGCCTACTCGAGCCGCAACTCATTGATCTCATGGCCAACCCTAAATCTGACAAAGATTATTCATCCCATCTCCACATCTCCATCTCCCATGACAATGCCTCTCCCTCTCACACCTAACCCACTCCTCCATCTCTCTCTCCCACCTCCAACCCATGCATCCACCCTCTCTTTACTACTACTCCATCTCTCTCTCCCACCTCTAACCCATGCCTCCACCCTCTCCCTCTCCCAACCAAACAATGTATGCTATCATTACAGCAGGGATGTTTACATTCTCATTTAACTGTTTCAAGCTCTACTCGGGCCAAGCTTGCATAATCCTTATAAGTCAGGCTCGGGCTAGACTTTTTTGGCCTATCATTGGCCGAGGCCTTTGGGTTTAGGTTTAACAATGTGGGCCGAGCTTGGACAACACTTGGCTTAGCCCTAACTTAGCATGTTGACACCCCTACTCAAAAGGGGGCATGGCTTTGGTGGATCCCCCAATCCACTGAGGTGGGCGGGACCCCTAATTGTGGGGCACACCTTACTGTATGTGACTACATCCACGCCATCCATTTGTATTGAAAACCCATTTTAAGGCATGATAAAAAATGAAGAAGATCCAAATATCAGATTGACCATACTACAGGAAACAATGGTAAGTGATCACTGTTAAAATCTTCTTATGGGCCACAAAAGCTTTGGATCAAGATGATATTTGTGTGGTCGCTTCATACAAGTCTTTATGACCTTATCAACAGGTTGGACCTTATCAACATGCTGGATGACAAATAAATATTTCAGTGGACATGCTTCATTTTTGGGATAATGCCCTAAGATGAGCTTTCAAAATGGTTGGTAGTGTGGATTTAAGGTACATACATCATTGTGAGCCCCATAATAAGGGGTACCACCCACCTTAGTGGATCCCAGTGGGGCCCCTCAAAAGAGAACTTGATGTTCTACGATTGGTCTTACTTACGGAATTAGTTGGTAGAAAGCCCACTCACCATGAACCAATTAACAAATTAACCATTAAGTTATGAGAGAACCCTTTTATATAAAAACCATCCAAATTAGCCGTACTTCTACAAAGGGGTTACTACAAAGGGAGTGGATTAGGTGAGGACTTGGCCTTACCCAAGACAGTGTGGTCCTTACCGTGGGGCCAACCTTTATGTATGTATTCTACCTTACAACATAGGGTCTTCGCGAAAGAGTGTTACCAAATCCACTTAGTAATCTAAGTTTTTACAAATCATTTTAGGGCGTTATCAAAAAAATGGAGCAGATTCAATTATCGAGTGGACCATACCATAGGAAACAATGGTGATTGAATGCCCTATTGTTAAAAACTTCTTAGGGCGCATATTAATGTTTATATAGTGTTTATTTGCCATCCAATATGTTAATAAGGTCACATAAGCTTGGATGAAAGGAAAAAAAACAAATATTAGCTTGAACCAAAACTTTTATGGCCCATTAACGGTCAATCACCATTGTTTCCTGTGTTATGGTCCACCTGATAATTGAATCTGCTTCATTTTTTGGGATAATGCCATAAAATTATAACATATGGACGGAGTGGATATAGAATACATACTCATGGCGGGCCCCACAGTAAGGGTCTCACCATCTTAGGTCCTTACCAAACATAAAAGCATAGCTTGAGAGAATGCTCATAATGAGGAGAAAGTGACAACTCTCTCGAAATGAGAAAAATCCACCTTCGTATAGACCTAACAACATTACATATAACATACATGAACACCATGGATTGTGTGAGTTGACTATAGATGGTTTTAGACCTTTCTACATTCTTACAAGCTTCATTATTCTTTGTATATGTCGAGCTAAAATGAGACAAGCACAAGGGATTAACCTCTTTATTTGGGAAACTAGCTAGGGACTTGAAAGTACTCTTAGAAGAAGGAAAACAAAAAAGCATAATATTTCATTACATTAACTTAGAAACAACACTTGGACAAAGGTTGAGCATGTCCAAGTCCACCCCAAGAACTATGGACATGAGTTTTATATTTATAATTGCAGCCTTTTAATAGAAACACTAGTGATACATGGATATGAACTATTAACAAGAATGACATGGATTGCTAAGGACATGTTTGGATGACTGAGTTCCACGGTAATGTTGTATAAAACTCACATCGTTACTCATTGTAGCCAATTGGATAAACCAACCCGTCAAAACATAGTAATCTGTTAGAATGACCACCGACTTGGATTGGCATAGATTGAATGCCCGCCATTAAAAACTCCCTACAGTCCACAAAAGTGTTGGATGAAGCTGATATTTGGGGTTATGCCCTAAAATGACTTTGCAAAATTGATGGACAGTGTGGATATAATGCATATTAGGCAATTTATATCAACAAGAATATAATCACGTGAGTACATTACATGCATATCAAAAAATTAAAGCTAATAGAGTGGTATTGGTATTATAAATGAATTTATTTTGGACTACTGTGATAATGATAATCATTACCCATTTACAGTGGACCACACCACATTATTGTGGAACTCCACCATCTAAACACGCCCCAATAATCCTTTAATTATTGCCATAATGATTGATGAGATGATTGTCCACTATAAGCCCTATGCCCAACCCTTGGGCTCGGGAATTGGGTAAGCCTTCTAGCCGAATTGTAGCCCATCAAAGTGAAATAAGTCAAGCAAGACCTACTTGATAGGCTTTAGGTTATTGACATTATTAACTTCAAGTTTATCTTAGTTATTCTTGGGGGAAATCACTCCAATGAATTGTAACAACATGCTATATTTAGCTTTGGCTAAATTGTCATTAACTCTTGTTATTCTCTTCTATTTAAAGTTGATAGAAGTAATGAAATTTAGGACAATGATTTGTCCTAAAAATTGTCTTCTATATGGTATCAGTCAGGATCATCTCCTCGATATTCTCTTCTCTCTAAAGACTGTCTTCCTCTCTGCCTTTTTCTTCTTCCTCCATGGCTTCTTCTTCTTCGACTTCCATCCCACCCTCTCTTTATAACATTCAAACTCTCATTTCGTATAAGCTGCACTCTGAAAATTACACAATTTGGGCATCCTAATTTCAAATGATCTTACTCAGTTATGAACTCTATCATCATGTGGATGACACCAGATCTGCACCTCCACTTCTTCCAACAACAGACAGTTCTCCTACTAAAACCAACCTTGCGTATACTGAATGGTGGGGCATTGATCATATGGTTCTTAGTTGGATCTACACCATTGTTTTTGAGTCACTCCCATAAATTAAAGGTATTTCCTCTACCAAAGATGCTTGGGACAACCTTGAGCGCACTTTTGCTCAATGATTTAAAGCCAAAGAAATTAATTTCATGCTACAACTCCAAATAATCCAACATAACTAGTCCTCTATTCCTGATTTTCTCTTAAAAATCAAAAGCCTTTGTGATTTATTGAATCTTATTAAGGCTTCTATCAACGATATAGATATGGTGACATATGCCCTTCATGGCCTGGGCCCAGATTTTGAGTTCATTGTAACTTCTATTTTAACTCAACCTAACTTGCCAACTTTTGATAATCTGTGTGCTATCCTTTTGGGGTTTGAAGAACGCCTTTCCATTCTCCATCCCAACATTCCTATCTCAATTGCTCTCGTTGTTACTCGAGGTTGTGGTCATACCAATCGTGGCGGTCGTTTCCATCACGGTGGTCGTTCATATTTTAATGGACGTGGAGGACGAGGTGGCCATTTTGCTCATGGTGCTCATTTTATGTCTAGTGTTCTCGGTCTAACACATATCACTCATGAAAACTCTTGTCCACGAGTTTTCTGTCAGGTTTGTGAGAAGTCGGGTCATACGACTCCTCGTTGTTTGTACTATGGGTCTCAACTGGTTCAGCTTCCTTAATACTTTGCTTAGATGACTCTTTGGTCTCCTCAGGATAATGCATGGTACCGGGACATCGATGTCACTAACCACATGGCGTCAGATGTTGCCACCCTTGCTACCCCTACATAATACACAAGCACTGATCAGATTATTGTAGGTAATGGTAATACTCTTCCCATAAAGCATGTGGGTAACACAACTCTACAAACAAGATAGTCTATCTTCCACTTGAATGATGTTTTACATGTCCCAAACATTAAGAAAAAAAACTTAATTTTTGTTGTGTGATTTACAAGGGTTAATAATTACATCTTTGAATTTTTTTGGTTATGGTTCTCTTGTTAAGGACATTAAGTTGGGAAAAGTTCTGTTTCGCGGGACCTCCAAGGATGATCTTTACCCAGTTCAGGTTTGCTCCACTAGATCCCCTTCTGCGATGATTTCTCAAAAGATTCCTGCCTCTTGATGGCATGATCAGCTTGGCCATCCATCAATAAAGACAATTAGGTTTTTTTTCATATTAATGATAAGTTACTTGATGCCATTGGACATGATCGAGTTAATAAAGCTTCAATATATGTTTCCTACAAACTTGACAAATCCTCTCGGTTACCCTTTTCTGTAGTAGAACATCGGGCTATGACTCCTTTTCATTTAGTTCACAGTGATGTTTAGGAACCTTTTCTAATTACCGTCACGAATACTTTTCACTATTATGTTCATTTTGTTGATGACGACTCGCATAATTACTCCCCTTAGCATACAAAAGTGACGTTTTTCACATTTAAAAAAAAAATTAAAAAACATGGTTGAGATTCAATTTAATGCTTGAATTAAGATACTACAAAGTGATAATAGTGGATAATTTGTCAGCAAATCCTTTTCCACATTGTTCTCTAGTGCGGGTATTTTACTTCAATTTTCATGCCCTCATTGATGCAGGACATGAAATTTAAATACGATATGCAAGATTTCAGGCTTAGATCATACTAATTCAGAAATAATAACATAAAAATTCTACATCCCACACAAAAGTCCAAACATTCAAATAAGGGAAATCTGTGCGGGTCCAGGCCTATATAGGCTATGACTGGATCAATAAAATTATGGACCAAATGATGCTTAAAGGTAAATAGAAATCATCTACACATGCATAGTAACCAGTCCCTAATCCAAGGGATTCACCAATTCCAATTCAAAGAACCCTAGGGTAAGAAAATGGATAGAAATTGAGAATTTAGAGCAATCTAGGGTTAGGGTTGATGAAAAATAAGTATGAGAGAGTAAAAGAAGAAGGAAACCTGAACCAAAGGACAACCTCCGCATGCGGACAACGGTTGGGGCCTAATGCACGCGCGGTGGTGGCTGGCCGCACGTGTGTGGGGCCCACGTACCCAAAAATCGCCCTTTTAGGGTTGGTCGGCCAGGCCTGGTTTTAAAACCCCAAAGTTTCACGTTGATCCAAGTTGCGATCCGTGCGTGGTGCTCCGCCGAAGTTTCAGCCCTCCTGCAGGGTCAGATTCTGGAAACTGGCTGTAGGGAGATGATCTGCTGCAAAAACTGATGAATTCGAGGTGAGAATGGCTGTAAAAGGTGAGAAATAGGGATGATTGATGATAGGGCGGATTGGGAAGTTAGCCCTTCGATGAAGGGAGGGCTTCGCACCTAATTGAATTTTTCCATAGCTCAGAAACTCAGAGGAGTAGGAAAAAACGCAGGAATTTTTTTATTCAACTTCAATTAATCAAAAGAACTACAAGGGGTGCCTATTTATAAGAAAACCTTATACCTTAAAACTCGTGCCACGTGTGCAACCTATTAGTTGGCGATGAAGTAAACTAAAATAAAAACTAATCAAAGAAATCTAAAGTGTTCATGATGTTCTAAATAACATAAATAAGCAAAACCTAAAATATAAACTTAATCCGACTAGTGGGCCACAATCATGAGATTTTATGATGGACTTTACTTAACTATCGGGCCCACACTTTTGAACTAAAACTTCGTCTTCTAAGAAGGAGGCCCTCCCTGGACCTCGTCATCTAGCTAGATCGACGGTAGGGCCCTCCTTCTCTGTGCGTACGTGCGTAGGGGGGTGGCATGCATGTGCATGCGCATGTGATGTCCCCATCACTCATACCCCCACAATAGAATGAAGTTGTAGAGAGGAAACATTAACACATTGTTGAAATCGGGCTTACATTGCTTTTTCATTTTGAGGTACCAAAAATATATTGGGATGATGCCTTCAATACAGTTGCTTTCTTGGTTAATTGAATTTCATTTCCAACCTTAGGCATGAAATCACCATGTGAGTTGTTGTTTTGGACCCCTCTAAACTATAGTTTCTTACGAGTTTTTAGTTGCACCTGCTTTCCACTATTAGTGCCTTATGCAACCCATTAACTTACCCCACAATCTGTTGCATATGTATTTTTAAGATATAGCCCCTCTCATAAAGGGTACAAGTGCCTACATCATGAAACTTGGCGTATCTTTATCTCTCATCATGTTATGTTTGATGAAAATAACTTTCTGTTTCGATTACTTACACCTGTCAATCCCCCTTCACCATCTCCATCACCACCTATAGTTATACTTCCTGCACCATCCGAAATCAACACCCATCTCCTTTCCTCAACAACTCCTACAACCCCCTTCCTAACCAACCCTTCCACCTATCCCTCATCATCTCCTCAGTCTAACAATAATGTGGTTGGAAGTAAATGGGTTTTTTAATATCAAACACTGCCTAGATGGTATGGTTGAATGATTTAAGGCTTGTCTTATAGCTAAAGGATTCCATCAACAACTAGGGGTTGACTGTGATGAGACATTCAGTCATGTGGTCAAACCTACTACAACACATATGGTTCTCTCTTACATGTTCCCAAGGATGACCCATTCGACAATTTGATGTAAAAAATGCCTTCCTACATGGCTTCCTAGATTTAGAGATTTATATGGCTCAATCGCCGGGTTTTGCTGATTCTACTACTCTAGTACATGTTTGTCATTTACACAAAGCAATTTATGGGCTTAAACATGAATGTTAAGCTTGGTTTCAATGGTTTAGTTCTTTTCTTATGTCCCATGCATTTCACTATAGCAAAGTTGATTCCTCCATGTTTACCTTTTCTTTCCCTCATGGCAGGATGGTTCTCCTGCTTTATGTTGATGATATTATACTCAATGGTGACTCTAAATCTCTCCTTTAGGATTTCATCACCACAGTAAGCTCTACCTTTGCCATGACAAACTTGGGGACTAGCTCTTATTTTCTTAGGATGGAGCCACCTGGCACTCTTCAGGGCTCATCCTTCAGTAGACAAGATATGCCCTTGATATCCTTCGACGGACCAATATAGTTGTTGTTAAGCTGTGTAAGACCGCATTTGCCAGCACAACACAATTATCTCATTACAAAGGTGTTCCTTTAGCCGACCCTACAGAGCATCATCAGATTGTTAGTGCACTACAATATCTCACTGTTATATGTCATGATATTGCATTTGTTGTCAATCAAGTTTCTTAATTTATGCACCAACCGCGAGCTCCTCATTTACTTGGCGTAAAGCGCATCCTTCGTTATCACAAAGGCACAACTGAACTTGGCCTTCGCTTTTACAACGACTCTAGGCTTAACCTTCTTACCTTCTCTGATGTTGATTGGGCGAGTAATCCTGATGATCACCAATCTACTTCTATCTTTTGCATCTTTCTTGGTCACAATCTCATCTCTTGGAGTGCAAAGAAACAAGCTATCGTAACACGATCAGGAAGCTGAATATCATTATCTAGCTCTCACCACTGTGGATACTATTTGGATAAGCTAGCTCATGCGTGATCTATGGATCCTGTCACCCTTTATTGTGACAATTTATCCATAACATATATGGCAACAAACCTTGTTTTTCATGCCTGCATAAAGCATATCGAGTTAGACTATCACTTTGTTCATGAACGTGTGGCCTCAGGAGATCTTCATGTGCTTTTTATCTGCATTACTGATAAGCTTGTTGATATCTTCACCCAGTCTCTTCCGTCTACATGGTTTCGACTATCATAAGACAAATTGGTAAAGGGTTCACTCATGCCTACCACTTGATGGGGAGTATTGACACTATTAAAGTCAAGTTCATCTACTTAGTTATTCTTGGAGGAAATTATTCCAATGAATTGTAACAATCTGCTACATTTAGCTTTGGAAAAATTGTCATTAACTCTTGTTATTCTCTTCTATTTAAAGTTGAAAAAAGCAATGAAACGTAGGGAAATGATTTACCTTAAAGATTGTCTTCTATATAGGTTGGCCAAATTACTTATTAACTGAAAATTGCTAGGTTGATTGGCCAGGGATGTAAGCATAATTTCAATGATTTCCCAAGAATCAAGGTGCAAAACTGATCCAATGCTTACACGTGTTGGCCGTCACCAGTGACGGTTGATTAAGCTCCACAAAGAAGATGACTCCAGATTTAAATATCATGGTTCTTCCTCTCCAGAGAATCATCGAAATCTAATTGCAAAGTGCAATAATTTGAGAATCTAGAGTTACATATATATATAGTTGTTTGACCTCTTAAAATACTACATGTGTAATAGCTCTTCATTGGGGGTGGTAATGGACTAGGTCAGGCAAGGCCCAACTCCATACTAAGCATTGGCATGACCCCAACCCAAGCCTAGCATGGGCCTATCACAACAGGCCCAAGCCCAAAAAATTGGTTGGGCTAGAAACCAGCTAGGCTTGACCCACATTTTGATAAAATCCCTATGTGGAACCCTGATCCTATGGCGGCGGCATGAGAACTCAAATGCATCTCGCGTTTGTTGTGATCTGATTTGATGGGTATTGGGTGGACTTAAAATAATGCATTTGAAAAACTTAGAGTCACCACTAGCCAAATGAGACCTAGAATGTACGATCGGCTAAACCTATAAAATCATCTTGGGGTATAAAATCAAAGACTCCCCAACTTAACATGACTCCCGGATAAGGTTTGTGACTGAGGATTTTATATAAGGACCTCGATGACGGTAAGGGGAGGGGTTAAGCATCCTCAACCTTCCATGCTTACACACAGTCTCTACTTTATAGGATCTAAATTTATTTTTTTTAATGGATTTTTGGGGTTTCAGAAAACCTTATGTTAATAAACTAGCTTGGTTACTAGCGATGTCAGAAATTAGCTAGTGTGCCACTACTCCCCCAAATCACCACTAAGGAGATCGCGGTGTCTTAACTTAGGGTATTTTTGGAAGAGATGTTAGTTAAAATGAAGGAAAGGAGCTAATGTAATGTATGAAGAATAAAACAATATATATTAATAGCTAAATACATTACTACTCACTCAAGTTATTTACTAGAAGGACTACAATATTTCAATATAGGATGAACTTAAGGAGGCGGTACCTGTTAGTAAAGATAAACAAATGCAATATGCAGTTGATCAAAGAAAAGAAAAGGTAGTCCAAGCTAACTTGGCTTCTGATACACTAGGATTTGAAAATTCAGCAAAGCGCATAACATACAACTAAGGATCACTCAAACTAAGACCAGAGCGTGTATGAGAGGAATGTGCAAAATGTGAACAAAACATAAAGGAGCCGGCCGGATTACCATTAATGCACTTGAAGATAGAAAGGAATGAGAGCTAAGGCACTCTTCCTAGAAAAGATGACCATAGATCCCGACCATACTTTGTTGATCTTGGATGGCTGAGATGGCTTGGATGCTAGTGTAGGCTGAGTTAAAGGGTTTGGATGAATAGGGTACAATCTTACTACACTTTTACTCTCACTTTTACTCTCTATACTTACTAATCACTCTCTACTTTTCATTAATCACTCTCTAGTTCATAGTCTCTCTACTATAATTGACTTTTGTTGGATGCCTCAAATGAGAGGGGTGTGCCTCTATTTATAGAGGTTGGCCTAATAATCTTATAATTTAGAATAACTTGCAGGGCAAACATCATCATGTGGCATGATTTGAATGGTTAGAGGACACGTGGCATCATGAATTTGTTTTGATAAGTGGTAAAATAGATAATTTCACCCTTAGTGGTTTTACTATGAGGAGACAATCGAGTTTTCATCCTCTGGGGAGGTAAAATAGCCATTTTATTGTGGAGTGACAATCGGGTTACCACCCAGCCATTGGTTTTACTTAATCACTATTCAAGAAAACCTTAGAAGAGATCCTAAGATATGTCTAGATTTATAAAAGTTTGGGTGGCAATCCCATTAGCGCCCGTACTTGATTTTTATATTTTTGGTCACAACGACTTTAGGGGGCCTTATTTACCGTGTGGGTGACATAGTGTAACGCCCCAGTTTTCAAAACCCGAGTACAAAACTTGTTTCCCAAGAACCTGAGTGTTAATTAATCAATTAACTGACAGTATGTCAAAAATCAGAGTGCGATAGCATAAACAAGCGTAGATACTATCATGAAACCAAATATCAGGATTTCGGTCCACCCAGTTGGGGACCTTAATTACAAAATTCAAAAGTTTCTAGTGTATCAAAACAACTATAAGGGAAGTACTACATCTACTGATTGAGTCCATAGTATTCAGCCGTCTCTTGCTGCGACTCTTCTTCGTAATATCCATCCTCTGATCCGGCTGTCACGACCTCAGGGCCTGTACCGCAATCACCTCCGTCTACATACTCTGTATGGTTGAATATTTGTTGGATGAGTGACCAACTCAGTGTGAATTCCATCAAGATTACACACTGCCGCCTTAGACAAGTATAACTTAAAAGTATAACAAGGCATATAAAACAATACAAGGATGCGGTCTTAGTTAATGCATGGATGTATGAGTGTACATCAACTGGGGATGCTCATCTAATTGGCTTTTGGGCGAAACTCATACATGTGGCCAGTCACTAGCGAAAGTACATAGTACATGTGTAGTGCCAAACTCACCGAAAGTGGGCCGATAATCGATGGTATGGGAGCTAGCAAAACGATACCATGACTAAGGGCACGTGCTACAGTATCCAGAATTAGCCACCCGTCATGGCTTGAATGCTGTGAATGCATGATTAGTCGAACCATTATTATTCTAATTACAACCAGTCAATATAAGTAACTCAAGGGTCATTACGGGGGGCTCGTCACCCAGCGTAGGCCGACAACGCGGGCATAGTGTCCCATGACCACCATCCCCAGCTCATGAGGTTTACCCGTCTTAGGATGTTTAATGGATGCCCATCGACCAGCGGTCAATCCAATTCAATAAGTAGGGATTACCATCACATGGGAATGAACTATTGAAGCCACGCAGGACAAGTATCAAAACATGGAACAG
Organism: Magnolia officinalis; assembly: GCA_021015155.1. Taxonomy (NCBI): domain Eukaryota; kingdom Viridiplantae; phylum Streptophyta; class Magnoliopsida; order Magnoliales; family Magnoliaceae; genus Magnolia; species Magnolia officinalis. The sequence goes on along the minus strand of JAJHSJ010000006.1, from coordinate 65,110,012 downwards.
ATGTGAAATCGAAACAGTAAAAAGGGTGCTCGGATCATTAAATCAAGATGATAAAGGGGTTAGGTAGGAAAATGCTAAATCAGAGCGGTTAAAGAAGTCATTCCCAAGCCAAATAGACAATATGACCTATGGATGGTAAATCCCACATTAGTGTTCCATGTCCCATATAACCTCCAATCGAGGGCCCATTTCTTACCACACTCCATCTTGTTACATCCTAAGTGTGGGTTCACATACACAAGAGGGAATTGCCCACTAGTAAGTGTAGTGAATAGGGGTCCATAGTCGACTTACAACAATTCATGTGGAAGCATATAATTATAGCATGACACACGTATGTTAAGCATTTGATTTATAATAATTGCAATAGGTCGTGGTACGAATTATCAATTGAACTTCAAATGGGAACTATCATGTAAGAACTATCACATGCAATCATGGTTCATAACTATCAACTAAAAATTAGATGTAAGCCATGTCCTAAGAATTTATAACTAATGTAAGAGATCGCATACTATGAGAATGCATTTATAATTCCAATAAAGACTATTACTTGAACTAATTTGGAAATAGAAGCCTAAGGGGAAGAAGTCATCACCTTATGGGTGATTGTCTTTCCATGGACTAAGAATCTTGTAGCGTCTACTCGTTTACCTTGGTGAGCTAATCTTGGAGATGCAACGACCCCGCCCAAGTAAGATAGACTAGCTTCCTTAGAGATTTGGCCAACACGAACTACCTTTAGGTAGCTCCAAGGTTTCTCACATCTGGAAGAACACGGACCCTCCGATTGCACCAAGCCGCAAAATCGTAGTTGTTGCAATCCAATCGGACCATGTGATTGTGAAATGTGTTGAACCATGCATCGTTGACTTAGATGGTCCAGCCACTATTACAGCAAGGGAAATTATGCCATGGTATTGGCAATCAGAGGATCCGAATCCACCTAAGAGTGACCTGAACAAAGAAAAGAGAGTCGACCAATCTGAGTCGACTCAGTTGGTCAGGACTTGGCTGGGAGAGCTTCTGGTCTCGAGTCGGCTTAGTTCTTGTGGCCCACTGAGTTCAGTTCAGGCCTGGCCTAGAACTTGTGGTTGGGAACTTGTGGTTGGGTCCAGTTTGGATTCGGGCCCACTGTTGTCCCTGAGTCCAGCCCAGTTCTGCAGCTGGAAGCCTGGGCCCTAAATCACTTGGCTGCTCGTGCGTTGAGCTGGGCTGGACCATCTGTTAGGCCCATGAGTAGTGGAGGATGGCAAACTCAGCTGGCTTACTGATTTGTAAGCTGAGTTCAAACTCGACTTAGCCTAGCATTCACTGGGTAGCCGAGTTGGATTCCAACCAGGTCTCAAGGTGTCCCTAGGTGACAACCGCTGTCTGGATGGGGTTCAAACGGATGGCCCATTTAACCGGACTGTAATGGGGCATTGGGAGATTACCTAGACTGATCTAAACATTTGCTGAGTTGACTCAGAGCCTTACACAGCTGCTGAAATGGCTAAGATAATGCCACACCTGGTAGCAACGGTTCTGCACCAAACACCTGCTAAGACGAGTTCGGTGGTGAGTTGCAACCTGCACTCTTCCTCTCACTCCTTCTATTCTCTCTTCCTCCTCCTCTCTTGGATTTCTCTTTCTCTTTCCGTGGTGCTACAGGTCTGTACTGACTCAACTCGGCTTGAGCTAAACAATTCGAGTTGGTGCAGTGCGGCACTGAGTCCACTCACTCCGCTCCTACACCTGACACCTCTTGATGTAGAGTGGGTCGTGGACAGTTTCATGGCCAAGATGGATCAGAAAAGGCCCGGTCGACGACAGAAGCGATCCGGACCGTCAGACCTTAGATCGGGCGTATCTCGCAATCCGGAATGAGTTACCTGACGTAAAATATATGATTTTGGGGTAGAACGAGCTACTTTAGTCAACCAACCCTGCTATGCCGGTTGCGATGCTCGGAATTGCGAAAAACCCCTGGATCGACGGTCGTTTCTCTGCTTTAATTTCGTTTTTACTATAAATAGTAAGTTTTAGTTTGATTATAACTCTTCATCCGTCAGGCTTTAGGAGTTGCGCCCAACGTGAAAAGAGCTTAGAATAATTAAGAGAACGGTTTGGTGAAGCCAAATAGGACACTTACTATTTTTGGCCAAAAACCTTGCGCACTAGTAGACATCACGACCGTCTATAAATAATAAGTTTACTATTTATAGTAAGTCGCGGATTCTAGGAGTTTTAGTTGTAGTTTGATTCTGATTTCTTTCCCATTGCTTGGTACTCCTATTTAAAGGGTTGTGAACTCATTTTTAGGCATCAATTAATCAATTTTGAATTTCTTAGAATTTATTTCTATTTTCTGTTTTCTTTCCTCGTGGATTCGAGAAGTCTTTGTGAGGAGTCCAGAGAAGCTCCGTGGATTCGGAGTAGTTATCCTCATCACGTTCATCCCTGTGTCACCTCTCTTCTCCCTGGCTCTCTTCTCTTTCTCTCTCCTTTTCTCTTTCTCCTACAGTGGCTACACAGGTCTGCACTAAGCCAACTTGACCTGAACGACCATGATTTTGTGGCCGAATTTATGTATTTTTTTCCTTTGATTTCCGCATGAATGGGACCCATCCATCACTGGGGATGGGTTCTTGCTGTTATGGCCCACAGAAAAAGTAACTTTTTATCTATTATAGGGACCACCCCATCGCGGTGGGTCTTTCGACCTATCGGGGAAGATGACGAGGCTGATCATGGCGGGTTTTTATTTACGGAGTATTCGGATGATCTAGTCCATTTGGATGGCTCGGATGGGACCCTTGATTACTACAGGGGCCACTAATTCGACCATTCATCGGCGTTTCAACATCTATTGCGAGATTTCCCGCCTCTCACTATCTTCTCATGAGACAAGAAGCTTCTGACAATAGAGTCGCTGTTTCCCTAGAGGGGACGACTGAGATTTGCCTATGTGGCTCAGGGAGAGACTCAGATCGTGCCAGCGAGGCTTTCCTGAAACGAAAATGTCTCCTGCGCCTTTCCTTGCTACAGGCGGTTGTCTGCCCGTTCTCGACAGTGAAGGGAAGGTGCAAATCGATGCTTGGAAGGATGGCTAGGATGGAGGAAAAGAGGCAGACGCGGATCGCTCATGTGGAAGCCCCTGAAATCACCTGCTTTTCAGAAAATGCTACTGCCCGTCCCTGATTGTCCATAGCTTGTGCACATGTACGTTTGCATGGGGTAGTTTGGTCAATGTGGGTCTGGTCGTTTAGGGTTTCCTCACCCAATGGACGGTTCAGATTTCCCGAAAGGTGGCCCTAGGTGGGCCACTACTCGTCCAAAGCGAACGCTGTCCATTCAGCTCGGACCAGCAAGGAAACTGGCGAAATTTTGCTCTTTTTTTTTTTTTTTTTTTTTTTTTTTTTTTTGTTTTTCATCGGGTCAGCACATGTTTGACTGCCCTGGCGGTCCATTGCATGTTGTGCACACTGGTCTGTGGTATACGTGCACGTTGGTGTGGGCCCCATCACGATGGAATCGTGCAATCCGCACCGTTCATTCCCCTAGGTGGTCCCATTTGAGGGGTCGGGCCAAAGATTATGATGATCCAATACTCGAGTGGCCCATCAGTCATGATTGAAATGCCCTCTTATGGATTTCTACCGATCTGAAGGTCAGATTGCCCTAGGTTCGAGTATTAACAGTAAAAAAGGGGGGTCATAGGGTCACTGGCGTGTCCAGGCCCAATTACTTGGTCTGTTGAACATCCCTAACGTGTGTGGTCTTTTCCTAGGAAACTCTGGTGTCATGTTTAGGTGTTGATGAATAGTTTCGACACCTTGTTTGGAGGTCTATCATTGTCTTGGTTTAAGTTAAAATTATTTGATAATTAGGCTTACAGTTATATTAGCAAGGTTTAATAGTAACACCCATGTACCAAAGATGTGGGGTGTTACACATAGGGAGGGATGTGATGAGGTCGATCACCATCTTCCTCAAGGGATATCTACTCCAAATCCACGGAGCTCTTTGGACTTCTCATAAAGCTTCCTTGAATCCACGAGGGGTAAAAGTAGAAATAATTTATAATAAATTCAAAATAATTTGATTGATGATAAAATAAAATAAAATTACAACTCTTTAAATAAGGAACTTAAACCTAGGATGAAGTTTTATACTTAGACTCCAACTCAAACACCCAAAAAATGTGACTTACTATAAATAGTAAGTTACTATTTTATAAATGACCTCTATTCTTACAAGACTTCGTGGTTTTCGGCCAAAAATAGTAAGTGTCCAATTTAGCCTAACCATATTATTCTCCTAATTTTTCTAAGCCCTTTTTCATATTGGGCACAACTTTTACAACTCAAAGGATCTAAAGTTATACTCCAACTAAAACTTACTATTTAAAATAAAAACGAAATTAAACGGGACTTTTGACCATCGATATGAAGGAATCTCACAAATCCAGCATCTGCAACCCATCAAAGTAGGGTTGGTTGGCTTAAGTAGGTTCTTCTACCCCAAAATCATATATAATATGTCAAAAAACTCATCCCTGTTTGCGAGATATGATTGTTTTAAGGTTCTGATGGTCCGTATCATTTCCGCTTCCGATCAAGCCTTCTCTAGTCCATCTTTTCCATGAAGGTGTCTGTAACCCACTCTACATCAGTCCCCTTCATTTTAAAAGAACTCGATCTCGAGTTCTTGTCTAGCTTCAGTCCATGATACTTGGTTAGGTCCGCAAAGTTGAAAGTATGCGGGATCTCCATGTCATCCGAAAGATCAACAATGTAAGCGTTGTCATTAATCTTTTAAAGGATCGGTATTGGTCTATTCTTCTTGTTCTTCAACTTGTTGTAGGTCATAGTTGAAAATCTCTCTTTATATAGATGCATCATAACATGGTTGCCCAACCTCGAACACCTTTTGTCATCGATGCTTGTCAGTTTGCCCCTTATACTTGTCGTTCGAAGCTTGCAACTTGGCTTACACATCCGCATGAATGCCCAACCTCGAATACCTTTTGTCGTCAATGCTTGTCAGTTTGCCCCTTGTACTTGTCGTTCGAAGCTTGCAACTTGGCTTACACATCCGCATGAATGCCCACTATTCAGTCCACCATATGTTCTATTGTAATGCTTATGCTTGAGAGCTTGGGCGAAGGAACGAAGTCAAGTGTGTGGCAGGGCACTGGACCATAAATAATCTAGAAGGGACTTCCTATTGAGTAGTTCACCATATTGTTAAATACAAACTTCGCTTGAAATAAGGCCAAATCCAACTACTTCGGTTTGTAACCTAAAATACACTGGAGGATATTTCTCAACATGCGATTCACAACTTTAGTCCGTCCATCGGTTTAGGGGTGGTAAGCATTACTGAACTGAAGTCGCATATCGAACCGATTCCACAAAGTCTGCCAGAAGTGGCTAATGAACTTTATGTAACGGTTATAAGTAATGGCTATAAGAACCCCATGTAGCCACACAACCTCTATGAAGAATATATTCGTCACGTGTATTGCATCGAGAGTCTTCTTACATTGGATAATGTGTGTCATCTTTGAGAAACGATCTACCACTATAAATACTCAATCCATGCCATATTGTGTTTGTGGGAGATCAAGCACAAAGTCAATAGATAAGTCCTCCCAAGGGCCGTCAAGCACGGGTAATGGGGTGTAGAGGCCTATATTATGAGACTGTCCCTTAGAGGTTTAATAAACAGGACAACGCTGCACTGCTTTACCCACGTCACATACAAATTACGGTCAATAATACGATTCATCAACAATAGCCTGCGTCTTGTCTCACACAAGGTGTCCACCAAGGCCATCTCCATGTAGCTCTTGGATAATCTGCTCCCTCAAATAACTTTGGGGGATAAACAGTTCATTCCTTTTGAAGAGTAAATTATTTTTCATATGTAGGTTACTGGGATGACTCTCTTGACACCTCATCCAAGCATCATTGAGGTCTTCATCCTCGACATACAACTCCTTGAGATAGTCGAAACCAACCACCTCATTACTCATCGTAACAAGTAGTGATGCACGATAACTAAGTGAATCAACCACCTTGTTCTGTTGCCCTGATTTGTGCTTTAGAATGAACATGAATTCCTGCAAAAATGTGACTCATTTAGTATGCACATGATTCACATTAGCTTGATTATTAATAAACTTTAAGGCTTTATGGTCAGTATAGAGAACAAACTCTCTCTGTATTAGATAATGCCACCAATGTTACAACGCTTGAAGCATTGCGTCAACTCAAGCTCGTATGCTAACCATTTCTTTTGGGCTTCGCCGAGTTTCTCGTGTAGAAGGCTATCGTTTGCCTTCCTGTGATAATACTCATCCAATTTCGACATATGAGGTGTCACACTCAACCTCAAATAGCCTGTCGAAGCTAGAAAGAACCAAGACCAGTGTTATGGATAATCGCTACTTGATTTCAACAAAGCTCTTGTCAGCTTCATCGGTCCATTGAAATTGACATTTTTTTTCATGCAATATGTAATTTGTACAACTATAATGCTAAAATTTCGTACGAATTGATGATAGAATTCGCAAACCCGTGGAAATTCCTCACTTCATGAATATTCATCGAAATCAGTTATTTCTTGATGGCTCGTACTTTTTCATTATCTACAAGGATGCTTGTGGACGTCGCAACAAATCCTAAGAATAACAAATTGTTTGTTAAAAAACTGCACTTCTTCAAGTTGAGGAACAACTTGTTAACTGCCAAGACCCATAACACCTTCCCGAGATGTTCCATGTGCTCCGTCTCACATTGGCTATATATCAAGATATCATCAAAATATATTATTATAAATCGCTCAAAGAACGGCTTCAACACTTGATTCATCAGACGCATAAAAGTGCTCGGTGCGTTCAATAAACTGAAGGGTATGGCCAACCACTCATACAACCATTCATTGGTCTTAAATGTTGTTTTCCACTCATAACCAGGCTAGATACGAATATAATGGTATATACTTCTTAGATCTAGTTTAGAGAATACCTTGACACCTTCTAGTATTTCAAGCATGTCGTCTAACTGCAGTATCGGAAACTGATATTTAATGGTAATCTTGTTAATTGCTCAACTGTCGACACACATGTGTCAACTCCCATCTTTCTTCAGCATTAATAAAGTCGGCACAACGCATGGGCTCATGCTCTCTTTCAAAAGACCCTTACAGATCAATTCCTCCACTTGCCTCTTAAGTATCTCACACTCTTTCAGACTCCAAATTTGCACACGGATTCTATCTGTCCAATTGGGCCCACAAGCCTTATTGTTGTTTGGATTTTGAGGGTTAGTTGGGATGTATTCCTAAGAAATTTCTAAGCTCATAATTCATCTCATATGATTCAAGATAAGGTGTAGCATTTGTTAGGGTGTGATGTCTACACCTTATATCCAACACCACTCCCTATATCCAACTTGAATTTACGTAACCTATCCCATTTATCAAGTGTGCCACATATGCACAAAAAATAATTATTTTACGAGGAATGAAACCAATAGTCGACGTTCTAAATAGATGGGGTGTCCAAGCCAGGATTCGAATGACATATAACGTATATATAATACATCTATGTATAAAGCCAAGTCAAGCCGAGCGAGACTGGACTAAAATGACTTGAGCCGAAGCTTGACCAGAAAATTGATAGGGCATGCATGTGAGGCCCAGGCCGGCTCATGGGTTGGAAGTCCAAGCTCAGCCCAAAGCATGTCGGGCTCATCGGATCGGTCGGCATACCTGGCCCATTTCCACCCTTATATAAAGGGGGAGTCCATGCCGTAACTTGATTTCTCTTTGCATGATTTGGTACACAGTCACAATTTTGTTAAGCCGACTGTTTAATCCTCTGATGATTCAAACCGTTCAAACCAAATGCTCTCACACGGTTGAAATTTGTAGCCCACCTCGTTAACAAGGTAATCAGTCTCAAGTTGGAGCCTACCAATGAAATAACAATGCCACCGTGGAATACTTCCAGTCACACAAGCCCATTCCATTCCAATCACTTCGTGATGCAGAGCGGGCAGGTCATGGATAATTTCATGGCTAAGATGGACCAGAAAAGGTCCGATCGAAGACGGAAATGATCTGAACCATTAGAACTTAAAATAAATGTATCTCGCAAACCAAATTAAGTTATTAAACTTAAAATATATGATTTTGGGGTAGGATGAGCTACTTTAACAACCCAACCTGATACGCAAGCTTGCACAAGCCGGATTCGCGAAATACCATCAGATTAACTGTCGTTTCCTATTTTAATTATGTTTTTTAGTATAAATATTAAGTTTTAGTTTGATTATAACTCTTCATCCGTTGGGCTTTAAGAGTTGCGCACAACATGAAAGTGCTTAGAATAATTAGGAGAACAACGTGGTGAAGCCAAATAGGACATTTACTATTTTTGGCTGAAAACTTTGCACACTAGTAGACATCATGACCGTCTATAAACAGTAAGTTGCGAATTCTAGGAGTTTTAGTTGTAGTTTGATTCTGAAATTTCTTCCATTACTTAGTATCCCTATTTAAAGGGTTCTGAGCTCGTTTATTTCAATCATCAATCAATTTCAAATTTTATAAAATTTATTTTTTATTTTCTTTTTCTTTTCCTCGTGGATTCGAGAAGTCTCTGTGAAGAGTCCAGAGAAATTCCTTGGATTCGGAACAGTTATCCCCTAGAGGAAGACGGTGCTCGACCTCACGTCCTTCCCTGCGTCACTTGTCTAAGCTCACCCAAAACTAGAGCAGGTTGGACTCGGCCACACCCCCACTGCCCAACTTGCCAGCCCAGTTTACAACACTTTGCACCTCAGCGTTCTAGTTTAGCAGCCTACACCCATTCAAAACCTAGACTAGCTTTTGTATGTAGAAACATACCCCACACGGCATGTGGTGGCCACTTCACATGGTCACCTATAGCGGCGTGTATGGTTTAAGCACTAGATCACTAGCATCCAGTCACTAGCATCCAGTGGCTATTTTGCATGATCATCAATTGCACTGACTGTGTGAACAAAGAAGATGAAATAAAATAATACATAGTTGCAGAAATCAAACAATCAAGCAGTAGAAGCACGAGTGACTACAACTAGAAGTGATAGGATTCTTCTTGTTGTAGTCACTCGTGCTTCTACTACTTGATTTAGGGGGTTTTTTTTTTTGGGCTGGAAATGGAAGTAAATAAACCATCCTTATTTCTCATAAGAAATACACGGGGTGACCTTTGATTTGACTTCACACTAATACCAAGGAAAAAAGTTCAAAATTTAATGGGTCCACCATGATGTGTATGATCCAAGGTGTCCATTCATTTTAACAGCTCATTTTAGGCCATAAACAGAAAATCAAGGCAAATCCAAAGTGCAAGTGGACCACAGCTCAAAAAACAAGGGGATTAAACAGCCCACGATTGAAAACTTCTTGTGGGTCATGAGAGTTTTCTATCAAGCTGATATTTGTGTTTTCCCTTCATCTGTGTCTGTGTGATCATACGAACAGGTTGGATCACAGATACATATCAGTGTGGGATCCACGGATGGCTTCACATTTCAACAATGAACATTATTATCCCTTTTGTTTGCTGCAGTGTGGTCCAGTTGAGCTTATAATCTACCTATTTTTTAGTACAAGCACTAAAATGATCTGATATAATATAGATAGACGGTGTGGATCGATTACATACATCATGGTGGGACCCACAAATTTCACTCACTCGTTCCCACCCATTTTTACACACGTACACATTTCCCCTGTGCCAATACTGATATGAAAATGATAATGGTCTTTACCAAACATCAGTGGGAGAGTGGAGCCTATTAATGCAATGTGCTAATAGAAATTTATTAACATTGTTTCTTCCGAAAACGAGTTAAAAACATTTAGAGAGAGAGAGATTTGGAAACCACTTGCGTAATCACTGCGCTTTGCGTACTGAGTAAACTCTGTGAGTTTTATCATGATTTATGTATTTTATCTACTTAGTCATCTAATTTACCAGATAATTTTAGAGCTTGAGACAAAAAATTAAGCATATACACAATTCTCAAATGAACACCACCACTGGAAACAATTGAATTTGAACATCTACGGTTGAGAATTTTTTGGGCCCCATGGGAGTTTGGGATCAAGCTTATATTTGTTTTTTCCCTTCATCCATGCATATATGATCTTATGAACAGGTTGGATATCAAATAAACATCACTTTGGAGCCTAGAAAGGTTTCAACGGTGGAAATCATTATTCCCAATGTTTCCTGTGGTATGATCCACTTGATCATTTGTATATGCTTAAATTAGCTGGAAAAATGGATTGACAGTGGATAAACCACATACATTCATGGTGATCCCAAGTGAGTTTGTTCAGTAATATGAGAGCGTACTGAGTTAATCCGATTTCGAGAGATTTGGGGATGAGCACTGGTACTTGACTAGACATTGAAAGGATTGCATTTTCTGAACAAAATCCATGAACCCCAAATTTCAAAATCCAAATCAAGACCAATTAATTTGGACCACTGACCAATTAATCTACTGGTCTATTTTTTATGGCCAACAATTGGGCTGTTAGGATCATTATAAATTTCGGGCCATGCTCTATCAAGAAATGGGCACTGTAGTTTGTTTTTTGTTTTTTTCAAAAAAAGAAAAAGAAGAAGAACAAAACCCTCTTTTTCTAAAAGAACAGATAATATCAGCATCTCTCACTCAACATTTTCCAGAACCCATGTCTTTCTTAGAAAAAAGAACAAAGAAGAAGAACAAAACCCTCTTTTTCAAAAAGAACAGATAATATCAGCATCTCTCACTCAACGTTTTCCAGAAACCATGTCTTTCTTAGAAAGAAATGCACCTGAGTTCAACAACACAAGTCTCAGCCTAAAAACTAATTACACGGCATTGGAATAAAAGATAATTGAAGAAAAATAGTAAACAAAACAAAACCCATCTTCTGATTGATGAAAGATCAAACGAAATGCTGAAAATATTTGTAATTAGATAAAAGCTCAATTTGAAATTCAGCTTCTCCGGACTGCCCGAGTTCCAATCGTCTTGTTAATTCCATTAACAGCAGACCTCTCGCTAACATTTCTCGATGCAATTGGCTTCTTGTTTTCCTTACTAATTCTGGTTGAGGATCTCAAACCTTCCCTACGACCCACCGAGAAATTAGCAGGGACCGATTTCCGTACTGTCTCCGTTTTCTTCGCATTCCTCCTCTTCCCACATTCAACAGCTAATACTCCAGTATCATGAACTGCACTGGTCTTTTCCTCCTCTGCTTCCATCTTCTTTCTCTTGAGTCTTTCATTCCTTCGAGCCGAATATTCGTTGTATAGCCTGCCTCTTTCGAACAAAGGACTGGAATGAGTATTGGTGGCCATAAACGCAGTAGGTAAGATGTTGTGACCGAGTTCGTCTTCAACCATCTTTGCCAGTGCCCGTAAATCACAAGAAACCGATTGGAACTCAGGTCGAATACGTGATCCTTCAAGATTCCACGAGCAATTTGGGACTTGGGTTTTTGTCAGCGAAGCTAATGTAAGGAAAGAATCCACAAATTTCAGTGAGAAAGACAGGACGAAGGTTAAAGCAATAAAAATCCCAACATATAAATAGGTAATTATTGAAAAAAAAAAGAAAAAGAAAAAGAAGAGAGGCCTAGTTCCGTATTCATCCCAAACTTGGTTTGTAGATGTGGGGCCATGGTCTATCTAAGCCATTGATCTGACGGCACCTATCATGAATGGAACATTCCCTCAAAATCTCCCAAATTGGAATATCTTAGCCACCGAATCTTCAGTCTTTCCTCCATGTGGTTTGTTGAAGGATTTCATTTTAACCATGTGTTTGCATGCCAAGAACGAGAAAGTTGGAGTTGAGAAATTACGACAGAATGGTCCATCTGTGAATTGGGCCGTCAGATCAATGGCTTGGATAGACCAGACTGGGCCCACATCTACAAAATAATTTTCTATATGAAAAGTTCGATAATGTCTATCCATTTTTTAAAATTCCCCTGTTTTCTTATTTTTCATATTCTTTTCAGATTACCTACTCAAATAACGGAGAAAAAAACTCACTGAACTCGGCTGAGTCGTGTGGGCTGTGATACCCAGTCTCAAAACCTGAGTTGAGACTTGTAAAGTTGAATGGCTGTGTGATCTGATTTACTTACCAGGTGGAGATTGGATGGTGCCATTAGAGCATAAGACTCGACGAGCGCGAGGGAGTTGAGGAGATTCAGCAAGCGGCGGCCGTCGATCAGAAGGTGATTTCATGCGATACATGGATGGATGGGAAATTTCTGCAAAGAATTCCAGCCAAAATAAGAACTCAAGGAATGAGTGAAGAAAATCTCATGAAGAATGATTTTTGCAGAGGAGAAAAGGTAAAGATGAAGAAGAACCTCCGACTTCTTTCTTTTTCTTTTCTTTTTTTCTTTTCTTTGCTTTCTTTCTTTGTTTTGGTTGTTTTAGCAGAGGATTTCAAATTTGAACGCGGATACAAGAAAGGAGCGTCTCCAACGGTTATATTCGTATCGACGGTGCGGATTCACTTTAAAATTTAAATTCAAAGGATCTGATGAAGTGCCATTTGCCGTTTAGATTCTTTCTCAAAGCCACTGAATTTCCGCTGAATTACCAAAAATGCCATCCCGCACTGGTATACAGTAGCCTCGACTTAACGGGTCGCAGTCGCGTGCTGAATAAGAGAGCGGATTATCTTTTACCCGGGTTACAAACTTACCGTGTGGGTCCACTTTAATGAATTTGTTTCATATCCACTCCGTCCATCCGTTTTTTCAGATCATTTAAGAACGTCAATAACGTTAATCCAAAAATTAAGAAGCTTCAAATCTTTTATGGACCACATCACTAGAAAAAGAGGCGATTGACCATTAATGTTTGTATTTTCCCTTCACCCAGTTCTGTTTAACCTTATCAACGGGTTTAATGGCAAATAAACATTATGGATCTGCTTACGGTGGGCCTTGGGAAGTTTTTAATGGTGACCATTCAATAATCATTGTTTCTTATAGTGTGGTCCACCTTAAATTCTGATATGCTTAATTTTCAGCTTAATTTTCAAGACTATATCCTAAAAAAGATCTTTCAAAACTGATGAACGGAGTAGATAAACAACATATGATCAAGGTGAGCCGTACGGCGACAGTAAGACCCACTAAGCTGTTACCCGTGTAACACCTGATCCGCGCCCACTGGGCCGTGTGATGTATCTGGCTTATCCACACCGTCCATCCATTTTCCCTTTCATTTTAAGGCATAAACCTAAAATTGAAGCATATCCAAAGCTCAAGTGCACTACAAAACACAAAAAAGTAGGGATTAAACGCCTACCATTGAAAACTTCTTAGGGCCACAGAAGTTTTGGATCAATCTGATATTTGTATTTTCCATTCATCAAGGTTTATGTGACCTTATGAACAGGTTAGATGGCAAGTAAACATCATGGTGGGCCATAGTAAGGTTCGGTGGGCGTCATTATCCCAATGCTTTCTATTGTGTGGTCCACTTGAGCTTTGCACCTACTTCATTTTTTGTGTTCACGTCCTAAAATGATCTGGAAAAATGGATGGACGGTGTAGATGTAACACATACATTATGGTGAGGCAATAGAACTTTGCCACGTCAACACAGTTCCGACGTTGGTGACGTGTTGTTTTACACTCCGGAGCGGATCAGGGGACGCGGATTTCCTTCGAAAGCCTTTCGCAGGAAGTTACTGCCTTCGAACCCAGGTGGGGCCCACTGTGATGTTTGTGAGAAATCTTCCCCGTTCATCCGTTTTGTGAGTTATTTTAAGATATGAAGCCAAAACGAACAGTATCCAATACTCAAGTGAGCCAAAAACGTAATAATTAAATATCCACAGTTGAAATATTCGTGGGCCAACAGAAGTCTTGAATCATGCTAATATTTGTTTTTTCAGTTCTTCCCAGTAATAATGACGTTATTAACGGTATGGATAACAGGTAAACATCATTAACGCCAGGGAGGTTTCAAGGGTAGGAATTTCCATAACCACCTTTTTCCTTTAGTACGGCCCACTTGAGTTTTGAATACTGCTCAATTTTGGTTTACTCTCCGGAAATGAGCTCACAAAACGGATGGACGGAGAGGATTCCTGAAAAACATCACGGTGGGCCCTACCTAAGTTTACAGGGCAGGAACGAAGGATTTCGGAAATCCGCGTCCCGGATTAGGTACTACCCCCGCCTGTTCCGAGCTCGGTACAGGCGGAGGCTCTGAGGGCCACTGAGGGGCCACTGTGATGTATGGATTTTATCCACACCGTCCATCAATTGTTTCATATAATTTTAGAATACTGTAACAAAATTAGATCATATCTAAGTCTCAGGTGGACCACACAATGGGGATTAAATTTATACTATTGAAAAATTCTTAGGGTCCACATAAGTTCTGGATCAAGATAATATTTGTTTTTTTTTTTTTTTTTTTTTTCACTTAATCTAAGTGTATATGACATATCAACAGGTCGGATGGAAAATAAACGATATGGTGGACCCTAAGAAGGTTACAATGGTGAGCGTCCTTAGCTGTGTTCCATTTAAGCCTCGGATCTACCTTATGTTTGGCTCAATTTTCTAAAATAATACGAAAAAATGAATGAACGGTGTAGATGAAAGCCATACATCACGGTGACTCCACAGTGGCCCTCAGATCCTCCGCCTGTCCCGATGTGGGAACAGGCGGGGGTAGTACCTAATCCGCGCCCTTCACACTCCGCAATCCGCGTCCAAATTTCCGTGAAGCATTAAAAACTTTGATAAACCAGCAGATGCAATGCTCTGTACTCATGCGCCTACAAATCAAAGACAGGAGATAACATGCAAGTAGATATCACTTCCGAATCATGCCAACTATAGATGGGTACTAGATACCCAAAAACGAAAAAACAATTCACAGAACATATAATGACAACTGGCTGATTAACGAGAATTTAATGGACCTGTAAATGTAAACTATTCAAAAGTCCAAATTCAAGAAACGAGTGTCCATTAATCAATGGTTAAGATGATATAATTAACCTAATTTGGGGCCACATTCCATTTATAATAGTTTCTGCTATTTGACCTTTTTATTAGTTGAGGAATATGTACATATTCCTCAACTAATAAATCACATGTATCCTAAGTTTACAATTTTTATGTGTATGTGCATGGAAAAAAAATAAATCACAGAACGTATAATGACATCCGACTGATTGATGAGAATCTAAGGGACCGTTAGATGGAAAATATTCAAAGGTCTGAATTCAAGAAATGAGTGTCCATGAATGGATGGTTAGGATGATATAATTAATCTGATTTGGGGCAACATTTCATTTATAATAGTTTCTGCTATTTAAGCTTTCTATTACTCGAGGAATATGTATCCGGAGTGTACAATTTTTATGTGCATGTGCATGGAAATTTTTTTACAGAACATATAATGACAACTGTCTGATTAATGAGAATCTAAAGAACCATTAAATGGAAGATATTCAAATGTCCAAATTCAAGAAACATGTGTCCACTAATAGATGGTTAGGATGATATAATTAATCTGATTTGAGGTCACATTCCATTTATAATAGTTTCTGGGGAAATTTACGACTGTGGACCCCATTTTTTATCCAGTGGTTTTTTTGAAGCAATACAAACTTAGAATACGCACTTGGACCTCCTCGTACGGAGTCAAAATTTCAGGATGAAAATACCCCTCCTTTCACGGCTGTGGCTTTTCCTCTCCCATTTCCACTGCTTGCTTTTCCTTTCCCTTTCCACTGTTGCGTTCACTGCCGTTGCTTTCACCCCCTTTCCTTACTGTGTTTCCGGTAGAAAAACCCCAAAAACTCTTTTTGTGGGCCCCCCTTAATCGCATTTTGTCTTCTTCTGAAAATGGTCGGTCCAGTGAAGAAAGCACGCAGCACATGTATATTTTAAACTCAGTTGGCCCCACATTGAATGTATGTAGTTCCATTTTTTATTTTTGTACTAGAGGAAAATGTTCTATGCGATCGAGCTCATGGGAACTCCCCATGAGGTCGAGCTGTGTGGGCCCCACCATGATGTATGTCGAACATCAACACCGTGAACTTGATGGGTCCCCTTTAAATTATGGAATAGCAGAAAAATCAGCCGTATATGGAACTTAGGTGGGCCATACCATCTAAAATCATGTGAAGACATGTCTAAAACATATAAAATTACTTGGTGGGGCCCACCTGAAATTTGGATGTGTCTAAAACTTGGTCTGACCCCTCATCCAAGTGGGACACACATTATGGATGGGCTGGATTTGTGAAACACATCTCGGTGGGCCCAAAAAATAAATATGAATGTTTTAATTGAAGGTAACCCCTCTCAAGTTTTGTACGTGGTGTGGCCTACAAAAGTCATGAATTAACTTGATTTTTAAGCTCTAGGCCCACCATGGAATGGTGCATCTGACTAATGGGGTAGATGTTTGATATACTTCATGATAGGGCCCACACAGCTCGACCTCATGGGTAGTTCACATGAGCTTGACCATATAGAACCTTTTTCCCACACACACGTATATATACACATGACACATGTGCATGCATGCCCGTGTGTGTGTGTGTGTGTGTGTGTGTGTGTGTGTGTGTGTGTGTGTGTGTATGGGAAAAGGTATAATGAGCTCAAGCGTATACGGTCTTCCCATGAGGTCGAGCTGTGTGGGCCCCACCGTGATGCCTTTCGAACATCTACCCCATCAGTCAGATGCACCATTCCATCGTGGGCCTGGACGGCTGAAAATCAAGTCAATCCGTGACTTTTGTGGGCCACACCACATACAGAAGTTGAGAGGGGCCATAACCATTTGTTGGGGCCTTTCGAGATGTGGTTTGCAAATCCAGACCATCCATTATGTGTGTCCCACTTGGATGAGGGTTCAAACCAAGTTTCACCTGCATCCAAATTGCAGGTGGGTCCCACCAGTGCTTTTATATGTTTTTGGCATGTATACTTATGGTTTTAGATGGTATGCCCACCTGAGTTCCGTATACGGCTGATTTTGGGCCGTCTAGGCCCACGATGGAATGGTGCATCTGGTGGATGGTGTTGATGTTCGAAAGGAATCACGGTGGAGCCCACACAGCTCGACCTCATGGATGACTGTAATACGCTCGAGCTCCTTGTACCTTTTTCCTATATATATATATATATATATATATATATATATATATATATATATATATATATATATATATATATATATATATATATAAGGCGTTGAGCCCCAAATTGAAGCATATCAAAAGATCAAGTGGACCATACCACGGGAAACAGTGGTCATAATGATTTTCCAGTTTGCCCCACTGAATTTCTAGTTTGCCCCCTGATTATCTAGTTTGCTTAGCTCAATTTCATGCTTGCCCCACTGATTTTCTAGTTTGCCCCGCTCAATTTCATGCTTGCCCCGCTCAATTTCATGTTTGCCCTGCTGATTGTCTAGTTTGCCCTGCTGAATTTCATATTTGCCCCATTGATTGTCTAGTTTGCCCCGCTGAATTTCATGTTTGCCCCGCTGATATTTTATTTTACCCCGCTGATTTTTTTGTACGCTCCCATTGTACTAAGTAAACTCAGTTGGGCCCACATTGAATGTATGTAGTATATCCACGCTGTCCATCCATTTTTCCATCTAATTTTAGCGGTTTAGCCCCAAATTGAAGCATATCAAAAGATCTAGTGAATCATACCACGAGAAATAGTGGGGCATAATGATTTTCACTGTTGAAACCATAGTGGGCCCAACAGTGATGTTTGTTTGTTATCAAACCTATTCATAAGATCATACAAATATGGATTAATAGAAAACACAATTATAAGTTTGATCCAAAACCTCTGTGGCCCCTAAGAAATGATCAACATTAGAAGTTCAATTCAAAATTTCATGTGGTGTAGTCCATTTGAACATTGGATATGTTTAGATTTTTTGACTCAAGCCATGCAATTATTCGTTAAGTTTGCCCCGTTCATTTCATGTTTACCCCACTAATTTCCTAATTTGCCCTGCTGATTTTCTAGTTTCCCCTGCTGATTTTTCAGGTTGCCCCGCTGATTTTCTAGTTTGCCCCGCTGATTTTCAAGTTTCCCTTGCTGATTTTCCAGTTTCCCCCCGCTGATTTTCCAGTTTGCCTCGCTGATTTTCTAGTTTGTTCTGCTGATTTCTTAGTTTGCCCCGCTGATCTTCTAGTTTGCCCCGCTAATCTTCTAGTTTTCCCTACTGATTATCCAGTTTGCCCCGCTGATTTTCTAGTTTGCCCCGCTGAATTTCATGATTTGTCCTACTGAATCTCATGTTTCTCCCGCTGAATATCGAGTTTACCCCAATCAATTTCATGTTTTTCCCACTGAATTTCATGTTTTCCCTGCTGAATTTAATGTCTCCCCCGCTGAATTTCATGTTTGTCCCGTTCAATTTCATGTTTGTCCCGCTGAATGTCTAGGTTCCCCCCCTCAATGTCTAGGATCCCTTCCACATATGGAGTTTTCGTGTATATATATTGCGATGAAAACGAAGGGGTATTACATAATCCGATGAACATGATGTATTACAAATAAAACATCATTGTGGGACGTAGCAAGTGTAATCGGATTGCGTACTGAGTTAGTCAGTACGTTCCTATTGTACTAAGTAAACTCGGTTGGGCCCACATTGAATGTATGTAGTATATCCACGCCGTCCATCTGTTTTTCCATTTATTTTAAGGGGTTTAGCCCCCAAATTGAAGCATATCAAAAGATTAAGTGGATCACATGGGAAACAGTGGGTATAATGATTTCTACCCGCTGAAACCATAGTCGGCTCAACAGTGACGTTTGTTTATTATCAAACCTATTCATAAGATCATACAGATATGGATTAATAGAAAACACAATTATAAGCTTGATCCAAAACTTCTGTGGCCCCTAAGAAATTATCAACATTAGAAGTTCAATTCAAAATTTCATGTGGTGTGGTCCATTTGAATATTGGATATGTTTAAATTTTTCGGCTTAAGCCACGAAATTATTTGTTAAGTTTGCCCTGCTGATTTTCATGTTTGCCCTACTGATATCCTAGTTTGCCCCGTTGATTTTTCAATTTGCCCTGCTGATTTTCTAGTTCCCCTACTGATTTTTCAGTTTGCCCCGCTGATTTTCCAATTTTCCCCGTTGATTTTCTAGTTTGCCCCACTGATTTTTCAGTTTCCCCCGCTGATTTTCTAGTTTGCCCCGTTTATTTCCTAGTTTGCCCCGCTGATTTCCTAGTTTGCCCCGCTGATCATCTAGTTTCCCTCGCTGATTTTCCAGTTTGCCCCGCTGAATTTAATGATTTATCCCGCTGATTTTCTAATTTCCCCCGCTGATTTTCCAATTAAATAATGAAGGACCGACAGCTTAGTTTCTGTTATAGATGAGCATGATAAAGTCTTATTTAGGTACGTTTCCTTGGCTGGTTGCTAAAAAATACAAACACTAAAAGCAAACAAGGTGTTTTAATGCTTTATTTATTTATTATTATTATTATTATTATTATTATTATTATTATTATTATTTTTGCATAGGCGACTAGAGCTTCAAACTCCAGATTGGAAATCTCTATGGCATAAATTTGGAACTTTTCATATTAAAGGTTACAGTCGGCTTTTCACACATGACTGTGTTTGGTTGATTGCATTTCGTACGTTGCAAAGATGGCTCAAACTGCACTGGTGTAGCAGGAAATTTGTATATACTCACACTATAAGAAAGTAGGTCTTTAGCCTCGATTCAAAAAAAGGAGGCTAAATGTGGTTTTTAGCCTCGGTTGTAAAGGAAATGAGGTTAAAATTTTATAAGATCATACATATATGGATTAATAGAAAACACAATCATCTTCACAAAAGTGACATAGTCACACACCTCCATTCTTAATTTCTCTATCATTTAATTGATCTAGGAATGTCTGATGGTTTGAACTATGAGAACCAAATTGTTGTTGGATTCTTGTAAGTAAATCATTGCCTTTCTGTCTTGGTATTTATCAGTTCAAAGTGCTTCATTAGAATGCCTGATTTTGTGTTTCAACAAGAAGTATATTTATTCATTTTGAAATACTTATTCTGCATTTTTGTCTACCTAATTTATGTTGATCTGTATGGCTGCATAGTTGGATAGTCTGTTGTGGTAGAGCCCTCTCTTTTACACATGCTGCTCTAGGTTTTGATGAATGTTTTTTGGAGTTTTCTTTTTTTAACTGTTGGGAGGGTTATTATGGTGTTCTAAGCTGCCTTATCAATGTTTGTTTTGCTGCATTTTTCCGTAGGGCGTGGAAATGGATGGTAAGTCATCTGAAGGTAAGGAAAAGGGACCCATGAAGAGATCAAAAGGAAGTTTAGGCAGCTTGAATATGCTTATGGGCAAGGATAACAGTGAGCCGGGTAAAACATCTGGAGAGCTGGGAATGGATTTGTCTCCCAAAGGTATTATTGATACCCAGGAGATTATTTCCATCATCATAATTTATTTAAGATGTTTTGGCACCCATTCAATTGCATACTGACTACAGCTGGTAATTGAAACAAAACCTGAAATCTGTAGTGGTGACAGTGCAAGTGAAGGTTCCAGTGAAGGAAGTGATGCCAACTCTCAGAACGTAAGTACTATGGCAACTTCGTTTTCTGGTCTAATGAGCTGCTATCAACATATTCACATGATTATGATCCAGGAACAAACATAACAGATATTTGTTTGGTAGTTAATAGGCCTTGAGCTAATTTTCTGGAACAACAATTGAAATATTCTTCTAACAGTGTTGCCTCTGGAGTTGTTGGGGAATATGAAAATATATTGCAGTAATCAACTGCAATGATATATACATACACATAGCAACATGTATGCAGGCATGCATATAAGGAATTTATGGTAGAATTTAACTAGATGATCAGAATTTCCCATTTATTCCTATTCTTTTGGTTAATTATAAAACAATCACTAAATTCAATTATAGCCTCATAGAATTGTGGTTACATGCATCTGTTGCACATCAGAAAGAACCAGCCTTAGTTTGCTCACCTAAACTTACTTGTCTCCTGTTTTTTTTTTTTTGTTTTTTTTTTTTCCTGCTTCCTTTATGGAAGTTTTCAACTTCAGTAAAAGATGAATGCATATATGACTTTGTGAGTCCAATGCCTTTTTAGAAATGCAATTTTAGTTGGAGCATATGCATAAAGCATCATTGTCACTGTTTTGAATGTAAACACTACCCAGACATTTCGTATTCATAATTCCCACTCGTCATGTGCAGGACACACAACAGAAGGCAAGCGGTGGGAAAGATTCTTTGGAAGGTAGATTTATAAAAAATGTTCCTCCCTGTCATTACATGGACATTTTTCAATATTGAGCAGGGTACCATAATCTATGAATTGCAGCTGAGGCGTCTAAGAATGGGAGTTCTGTCCGTGGTCCTCAGAATGGTGTGGCTCGCAGTCCATCACAAACAATGTTGAATCAAACAATGCCTGTCATGCCAATGGCAACACTTGTGTAAGTTCAATTTAAAATTTTATGTGGTGTGGTCCATTTGAACATTGGCTATGTTTAGATTTTTCGGCTCAAGCTATGAAATTATTTGTTAAGTTTGCCCCGCTGATTTCCTTGTTTGTCCCGCTGATTTTCTAGTTTGCCTAACTGATTTTTCAGTTTGCCCCGCTCAATTTCATGTTTGCCCCGTTCAATTTCATGTTTGTCTCGCTGAATGTCTAGGTTCCCTCCCTCAATGTCTAGGTTCCCTTCCACATATGGGGTTTTGGTGTATACATATTGCGATGAAAACGGAGGGGTATTACATAATCCGATGAACATGATGTATTACAAATAAAACACCATTGCGGGGCGTAGCAAGTGTAATCGGATTGCATACTGAGTTAGTCAGTACGCTCCCATTGTACTAAGTAAACTCAGTTGGGCCCACATTGAATGTATGTAGTATATCCACGCTGTCCATCCATTTTTCCATTTATTTTAAGGGGTTTAGCCCCCAAATTGAAGCATATCAAAAGATCAAGTGGATCATACCATGAGAAACAGCGGGCATAATGATTTCCACCGCTGAAACCATAGTCGGCCCAACAGTGACGTTTGTTTGTTATCAAACCTATTTATAAGATCATACAGATATGGATTAATAGAAAACACAATTATAAGCTTGATCCAAAACTTCTGTGGCCCCTAAGAAATGATCAACATTAGAAGTTCAATTCAAAATTTCATGTGGTGTGGTCCATTTGAACATTGGATATGTTTAGATTTTTCGGCTCAAGCCACGAAATTATTTGTTAAGTTTGCCTCGCTCATTTTCATGTTTACCCCGCTAATATCCTAGTTTGCCCCGCTGATTTTTCAGTTTGCCCAGTTGATTTTCTAGTTTGCCCCGATGATTTTCCAGTTTCCCCCGCTAATTTTCCAGTTTGCCCCGCTGATTTTCTAGTTTGTTCCGCTAATTTCCTAGTTTGCCCCGCTGATCTTCTAGTTTCCCCCGCTGATTTTCCAGTTTGCCCCGCTGAATTTAATGATTTGCCCAGAATGACTATTTTTCAAAATTCAAATTCATTTAATGTTTCTAATCTCTGTTTAGTAAGCATTTATTCGTTGAATTTGGAACTGTTTTCATTTAGCTATCCTTTAACTATCTATCAACTGATTCAACCCATCAAGTTTTTTAAAAATAATAATCAAATTACTAATGTATTATTGTTTGATATCCATATGAATAAAAGCCTATAACTTGTACAATACTCAAAAGGGTTCATAAAAAAAAATTCCACAGAGAATCATTCTCAACGCAAGAAAATCATCCATGTCTCCGTTATCTGAAAACCAATACAATGACACGTTATCAGTGAATCGTAAATCAATAGAACCTTACCATATGACTCGCTCAATCCCAAAGATATCAAGTAGTTCAGAATTAATGATCACAAGGGCTTCAAGCTCGAATTCTTCTTTAATCCTAACCCATACTTCAAGAACACTGTTCTAACGAAGACATATCACATGATTGATGATGATGAACCTATTCTTGAGAAGGCCATAGGGTACTGTTATTGCTCATAACTTTCCATGACTAAGAAATTCTACTAGTTGGTCTTCTTCTTCCTATTGTATTTAATTTAGTTCAATTTTATTTCTTGCATGATGTGGAATTTGGTTGGGGTACTTATAGGACGGAGATTGAATGGTATCCTGGAAAGAGCCTGACACAGAAGGTTCTAAAAAAGAAGACACAAAAGGGATCAAAGAATACCAAGCCCATCACAAAAACTGAACAATGTGATAGTTTCTTCAACTTCTTCAATCCACCACAAGTCCCGGATGATGATGATGATATTGATGAAGAGACAGTAAGTTCAATGTCACTACACCATTGTGGGGCGTAGCAAGCGATACCTATGGCTACGGTTATAATCCGTAGCTATAGAGGCCGCCAAATCAGTAGCTAGGCCGTTTTTTTTTTTTTTTTTTTTTCTCTCTTTCTTCTTGTTGTAATCCCCACCGATTTTTGTGGGTCCCATTATGAGGTATGTGTTATATCCAAACCGTCCATCTATTTGGAGAACTCGTATTAAGGCTTGAGGTGAAAAATAAGACAGATCTAGCTATCAAGTGGACCACACTGTGAAAGGCAGTGGGGAATTGAACATAGCCTTGATTATTCTCTACTTGAACGATTCTCCCTGATAACGTTGCCATTTCAATTGTTACTATGGTCGAATAGAGGCTGGCTTCTCCGACAGACAATGTGTACGAACCTCAATAGGTAAAATCTTATACATGCATAAATAAGTAACATAGCTAATGTAAAAGTGAGTAGTTAAAATTATATAAATCAAATAAAAAAAATAAGCGTTTGGATAGGTTAAGAAGACTAGTCTAAGGAGGGGAGAATTGCATATTACTCGACGATCTAGGCAAATGACAAATCAAGCCTTCATTGACAAGGTTGATCTTCACACCAGTCCCTTTCTTCAATTATCAATCTCCATGATCTCTAAATTTTAAATTTTAAATATTAATGGGTTTTGATGCTCTATACTTTAAACAACTCAGTTGAGTCACTCAACTAGAGTTAATTTCTTAAGTTTTAAGACTACAAACCATACACCCATATCCATAGCTCAAGTGGTAGACCGAGTGAAAGATACCTCGTTTCAACACTGAGGTCTTGGTATCGATTCCCTAGAGGGGGTGGCTAATAGTGAAGTATGAACTGACAACGGGTGTACTAACAAGCTAAAAAAGAAGAAGACTACAAACCATCTTATATGCAACATACTTGCATGACAATTCAGACCATCCAAGTTGTGACCCTTATATGAGATGGAGATGGTGTTGTGAGGTTTTCTATTTGGTGTGTGGGGCCTTATTTTAGTGAGGTTAGCACATGTGGGCTCGAGGGGCTGAGACTACGAGGGGCCCACTGTGATGTATGGGTTTGTCTACACTGTTCATCTATTTTTTTCATGTCATTTTAGAATATAAATTAAAAAATGAGGTAAATACAAGACTCAAGTGGGACCACACCACATGAAGCAACTGTGATAATGATGTCCACCCTTGAAACCCTTATGTGGCCCACAGAGATATTTATTTTCCATCCAAACTGTTCATAAAGTTGCATGATACCGAGATGAAGGCAAATACAAATATCCAAAACTTCTGTAACTCCCAATTTTTATTATTATTATTATTTTTTTTAATGATGGGAGTTGAATCCCTTGCATGATCCACTTGAGGATTGGATATGTCCCTCTTGTAATGCTCCTTGCTCCCATTGAGAGAATGGAACCCACCTATTTATAGCTAGGCATGTAAAATCCATCTGATAAGCAAGTGGGTCCCAAACAACCAGAATAGATTACAAGGGAAATGATAAATGAGGGACTAGGAAGTTATTTTTACTATCTAGGTCATTTTATTTTGAACAAGCTACCACATCAAGCTGTCTAAAACACTTATAGACATGGCTTGGGTATTACTTCCATCAGGACTTAGAAAGATATGGATGGTTGCATTAAGACTTTATGGGGCTCATCGTGACCTATATGTTTTATTCGTGTAAATCATCCCAGGATTGCTATATAGAGTCTGTTTGGCACGCCCGGCCAATCTCGGGATTAAACCTTCCCATCCCTTTCAATCCCTCAAACCAAACACGTCCCAGGCAAATTTGAATGGATTAGGGTGGATTGGATGGGATTTAAAGGTAATGATAGTGTTGTCAGTGGATTGTCTTAAGATCCATAGTGTTGTCAGTGGATTGTTAGTGGATTGTCTTAAGATCCGGGATTAAACCTTCCCATCCCGTTCATGTTATTTATTTTTATTTTTTAGGAGAACTTTTTCTCTCCTACATTTTTCTCTAATACATATTTATATAAATATGTATATATAAGCATATAAAAATATTTTTCTCTCTTTTTATTCATTTCGTTCTTTATTCATTTAATAAACATATCTCTTAAACCAGAACGAGTTACTTGACGTACCATATAGGATTTGGGGGTAGGAGATGCTACTTTAGCTAACCAACCTACTTATTTTCCAAGATTCCATCAGGTCGATGGTCGAAAATTCATTTCATTCACTTCGTGGCCAATTTCAATCAGCTCGTGGTCGAAATTTCACTACCTATGGATACTCGAACGCTTGAGCGGGTGTTGAAACTCCTAATAGTCTACCACTCGAGCGGGGCAAACATGAAAATGAGCGGGGCAAACTAGAAAATCAGCGGGGCAAACTGAAATATGAGCGGGGCAAACTAAAATATGAGCGGGGCAAACTAGAAAAACAGCGGGGTAAACTGAAATATGAGCGGGGCAAACTAGAAAAACAGTGGGGCAAACTAAAATATGAGCGGGCAAACTAGAAAAATAGCGGGGCAAACTGAAATATGAGCGGGGCAAACAAGAAAAACAGCAGGACAAACAGAAATATGAGCAAGGCAAACTATCTGATTTTGCTGATGAATTTGGAACTTTGAATATCTTTTCTTTGAGAGTAATAATCTCCTACAACCAGTTGTTAGATAGCTTACAATACAGTCCATCTAACCTGTAAACCTATCATTTGCCTGGGACATGAGGGCCCTTGAAGAATCATTTGGTGAAAAAACCAAGCCATTGTGCATGAAAAAAATAGAGAGTTTAAATCAGAGATGCTGATGGTGTGCTTCCATGTACTCATTTGGCCCACCTGATAAATGAGTAGGGCTGATTTTTGTGCCAGCTGACCTACATGGTGGGTCACATTTCTTCGTAGTTCAAATATCCTATACATGACATATTGGCACATGTGATTAGTTGTATCTTAAGCTAAGCAACAATGAATTTTTCAAGATTCCATCGCTATTTTTCATGTTTCCCTCGCTGTTTTTCTAGTTTCCCCCGCTTTTTTTTTTTAGTTTGCCCCGCTCATTTTCATGTTTCCCTCGCTGTTTTTCATGCTTCCCCCGCTGTTTTTCATGTTTCCCCCACTGTTTTTCTAGTTTCCCCCGCT
Organism: Magnolia officinalis; assembly: GCA_021015155.1. NCBI lineage: Eukaryota > Viridiplantae > Streptophyta > Magnoliopsida > Magnoliales > Magnoliaceae > Magnolia > Magnolia officinalis. Next base: position 65,083,414 of record JAJHSJ010000006.1, on the reverse strand, counting down.
GTTTTTCATGTTTCCTCAGCTGCTTTTCTAGTTTGCCCCGCTATTTTTCATGTTTCTCCCACTATTTTTCTAGTTTGCCCCACTGTTTTTCATGTTTCCCCCACTGCTTTTCTAGTTTGCCCCACTCATACTTCAGTTTGCCCTGCTCTTTTTCATGCTTACCCTGCTCTTTTTCATGTTTGCCCCGCTCATTTAACCGTAGCCATAACTGTAGTGCTATGCACTTTTTTCTTTTTTTTTTCTTTTTTTTTTTTTTTCTTTTTATTTTTTACATGGAGAACATTTTCCCCCTTAGGGCCCGTTTGGCCGGGTGGATTGGAAGGGAGTGAATGGTATTAGGGTGGATGACATGGATTTCAAGGTAATGATGGTGTTGTCAGTGGATTGTCTTAAGATTCATGGGATTGCTATATCCCGGGATTGCTATATAGAGTCTGTTTGGCACGCCCGGCCAATCCCGGGATTAAACCTTCCCATCCCTTTCAATCCCTCAAACCAAACACGTCCCAGGCAAATTTGAACGGATTAGGGTGGATTGGATGGGATTTAAAGGTAATGATAGTGTTGTCAGTGGATTGTCTTAAGATCCATGGGAGAATCAGGTCACCCTGTCTGTTTGGCACTCCGGGCCAATTCCAGGATTTAACTTCCAATCCCTTCCAATCCGCCCGGCCAAACGAGCCCTTACATTTTTCTTTAGTACATAATTATGTAAATATGTATATATAAGTATATAAAAATATTTGGTAATTAGCTTCTCTTACCCCAAAATCATATGTGGTAAGTTAAGTAAATCATTCCAGTGAGATATGCTTGTTAAATAAATAGACAAAGAAATGAATTAAAAGATAGAAAAATATTTTTATATACTTATATATACATATTTACATAATTACGTATTAAGGAAAAATGTAAGGGGGAAAACGTTCTCCATGTAAAAAAAATAATAATAATAAAAAAATAATAAAAAAATAAAAATAAAAAAAAGAAAAAAGGTGCATAACACTACAGTTTTGGCTACGGTTATAATCCGTAGCGATAGACCCAGCTCTGACCCGTTCGACCGGGTCCCAACCCGGTCGACCCCAACTCACTGGCTTCGTTTTTTTTTTTCTTGTTTTTTTTTTTTTTTTTTTTTTTTTTTTTTTTTTTTTTTTTTTTTTTTTTTAATCCTGTTGTAATCCCCACCAATTTTTGTGGGTCCCATTATGAGGTATGTGTTATATCCAAACCGTCCATCTATTTGGCGAACTCGAATTAAGGCTTTAGGTGAAAAATAAGACAGATCTAGATATCAAGTGGACCACACTGTAAAAGGCAGTGAGGAATTGAATGTCTACCATTGAAACCCTTTTAGGTTTTACAGAAGTTTTGGATCATTATGAAATTTGTTTTTCCTCTTCATCCAGGTCTTTGTGACCCTATGAATGAACTTAGACGGGGAGGATTTCTCACAAACATCACAGTGGGCTCCACCTGAGTTTCTAATGGTTGACGCTCACTCAACACTGTTTCCTGTAATGTGGTACACTTGAGATTTAGATATACCTAATTTTTGGTCTCATACCATAAAATGATCTGGAAAAATATATGGACGGCATGGATGAAAAGTATACATCATGGTGGGGTCCACAGACCACCGACCGTCCGCCATTAGCAGGTGGCAGGGGGAGTACCGAATCCGCTTCTGTCAAAAGGAGGGGTATTTTCGTCCTGAAATTCCGACTCCGTACGAGGAGGTCCAAGTGCGTATGTTAAGTTCATATTGTTTCAAGAATATCTAACGGATAAAGGTGGGGTCCACAGTCGTAAATTTCTGTAGTTTCTGCTATTTGAGCTTTCTATTACTTGAGGAACATGTATCCCAAGTTTATAATTTTTATGTCCATGTGCATGGAAAAAAGAAAAATAGAAAATAAATGACAACGGGCTGATTGATGATAATCTAATGGACTATTAAATGGAAAATATTCAAAGGTCCAAATTCAAGAAACAAGTGTCCATTAATCTATAGTTAGGATGATATGATTAATCTGATTTTGGGGCTACATTTCATTTATAATAGTTTCTGTTATTTGAGCTTTCTATTACTCAAGGAACATATCCAAAGTTTACAATTTTCAAGTGCGTGTGCATGGAGCAAGAGACTATTCCTTAGTATCCAATCTCCTATGGAGTAGGTATCAATCGCATTCCCTGGAATAATGAAGTTTTTATCTAAAACTTTCGATGCTCTGGTCTACATTGATATTTCATATGCATGCAGTTAGCATATGGACCGTAGGTGTAATTTAAAGTGGACTAGGAGTGGGGGTAGCCTGTCTGCACTGAACTAGGCACATGTACTACGTGACAAGATTCGAATGAACGGTGGGCTATTATTAGAGATGGGCCAGCTCAATACCTACTTGACCAAATAACTTTCAAAGATATTTTGCATGATATATTTCTAACAGCCTCTTATCCGATCAAATCCTGCCAACTAATGCTTGTGCTTAGCTTGGTAGAAGCTAGGGCAATACCCAATCATTGTATGCTTAAATTAAAGTGTCTAAATTGGAGGCCTCTTTCAAATGGGTCATGAGCAAAAAGAAATAGTGATTGGATGGCAGCTGGCCACTTGGTGGACATCAATGTACAGTTTAAATGGGAGTTGGCCACTTAGTGGACATCAATGTACAGTTTAAATGTAAAACAGTAAATGGCCGATGTTCACCAAACAAATGTCCACTAATTAGTGGTTTGAAACATTCAATCAATTTGCCCATACTTGAGGGTGGTAATGGGCCGGAACCATGATGAACCCAACCTAGCTTTACGATGGGCTTAAGCCCGCATCATGGCCCTGGAGCTGTACATGACCTGAGCCGAGTCGAGCTTGGCCCAGCTCGGCTCGACTCGGCCAACAGGCTACCCCAACACAAACTCGGCTCGGTCCTCTAGCCTGATTGGTCTGCTCAGCTTGACTCGATCTGCAACTTGGGTCATTTTGAGCTTGATCTTTCGAGCCGAGTTTGAGTTGGAGCCTACGACTTGAGTTTGAGTTTAGGTGGGTGTGTGTGTGTGTGTGTGTGTGTGTTGTGTGTGGTGTGTATATATATATATATATATAATAATTTATTTAAATATATAAATATTTATATTAAGTGAATCCAATCCGAGTCAAATCAATTCGAACAGAGTCAAGTTTTGAGCTGAGCCGAGTTGAGCTCGGTCTAGCTCGGACTCCGCTCGAAATTTTTCAAGCTAAAAAAGTCAACTTGAGTCGACTCGAACACAGTTTCGAGTCGAGTCGATTCGAGCTTTTCCAAGTCGAGTCGAGCAAGTTATCTGAGCTAACTCAGTTCGTGTACATCTCTACATGGCCCAATGATTTTTTAGGTTAGGCTTAGGGTCAAATCATTTTAGCTTAACTCGACTTTTATATTTATCCTATAAATATTTCATTCTAATATTTAATTATGCATCAAGTCGAGCGAGTTAACTGAGCTAACTCAGCTCATGTACATCTCTACATTGCCCAATGATTTTTAAATATGTCATTCTAATATTTAATTATGTCAACTACTATCTTGAATGTCGACTAGTGGTTTCATTCCACCAATGTGTGCGTGTGCGCGCACTTGTGTGTCCATGTATAGACCACTTAATAAATGGAAAGATTTGAAAGATTCAAGGATGATATAGGGATGTTACCATATGAAATCGAACATGTTTCCACAAAAAAAAAAAATGTCTCTTAATATTACGTATGATTTCTCATGTACATCATATCAAAATTCTAAATTAATCAAAACATAAGGATGGTTTACACCTTACTTTCGCATGATTGATCGCGATGAGAACAATCTAATAATTGATTCTAATCCTCCAAGCTAGGACGTCTCTCCCTGATCTATTGCATGTGAAAAAGGTTAAAGAGTTGTTGTTTATGCCTCTGATAGGGGCTGAGGAAGATGCATACTATCCACACAAGTAAACCATACACGATCACACATATGTTCAGAGATATGTGAATGAGAGAAAACTTCCTTTAAGCACCTTTTATTTTCTCCAAGTGATGCCCACGGGGGGACATCGGGGCTCTCTCATTGCTCTCCTCTTTGGGATATGATCACATATATAAGGAGTTAGGATTTGAAGGTACACTCAAGTAAGTCGTCTACTACTTTATTATCTTTGGGATACTATACTATTATGGGAAAATGCAGTCTGACCACCTTCAGGGTCTGCTTGGGCCGACGAGCACACATTCCTACATCCCATCGGGAAAGGATGGGCTTCACACCTTCAATTGGGATGGATTCAGGAGGGGTAGTCAGCTCAGCAAGGTGATGGGCTCGTTGGGAATAAAAAACCATATAAATATACCCCTCCGCTTGGAAAGATCAACAGCCCAGACGAATGAGAGTTTGGCAGCTACCAACCAATGAAGAAATTCCGAGGTCTTCGTAATAACAATCAGCTAACCAACCGACCAGTTTAGCTTGGCCTCAACGCAAATGACTGAGGATTCAGTTCGGCTCGGCACACACCGGGCTACACGACATCCTCCCTCCTCGGTTCGGTGGATGATCTTCTTCAGATGAGCGCAAATTCAGAGTAACCGTCACCGTCCATCACTCACACGTAACTGTCCACCACGTGATTACAAGATAACTATCGACATCCATCACTCACCCACATCTCGCCTAAATGGCTAAGATCGTGCCTGAGATGGCAGGCCACCCCGTCCCATGAACACTATAAGTAAGGGGGGCCATCGACATGAAAAGGTACGCAAATTATCTCACGTAAAATCCATCACCACTACTCAGACCCAGATTCCTAGCCTGACTTTGGCATCGAAGGGTCCCCTACTCGAGTCAGGGTCTCCTTTGTCTACTTCCTGTGCAGGTGTATAAAGGTCTAGCAGCTCGGCGAGGGTGAACAAGTTTTTTGCACCAACATTTTGGCGTTGTCTGTGGGAACGACATCAAAGTCATTTTTGCTTTACCAGAGAAAGAACAATGGCGAAAGGAAGGAAGAAAGCTCCTCCAACCACTGCTGCTGTCAGTCCTGAGCTTGCAGGACAACCTAATCACCAGAACTTGTCTTCCAACTCCAGGCCAAGTTCGCTCCTACGGGCACGACGCAATGATCTCAGAACCAGGGGGGTCGTTACCTTTCCTTGTAGAACCAGGTCGAAATGCTGGCCAGTGAGCTCAGTCAGATAAGACAGATGTTAGAAAGACAACTCCCCCTCCCCAATCAGGAAACAACTGCTCGAGCAGCTGCCGAGAACTCTACGCCAGCTGATTCTCGAAGAGAAGTGTCTTGGGGCGTATTCGCTCAGGCACCGTCTCATGTTTTGGGAAGCTCAGTGCTGGCTCCTTCCGATCTACGTCACGAACTGGAGAAGAGGAGGTGCGGAAAAGCTCCCGAGGAAGATTTGGACCCCGAAACTATCATCGAAAATAAGTATCCCTGGAAGGTCCTACTTGACGAGCTGCGGGGTCAGATCGGTGACATGCACCACTCTTATCGAGCGCAAGCCCCGACTTCGATAGATGACATGATGGAAGAAACAGAACCACCATTCATTGATGAGATCATGAGCTCTGCTCTACCCCTAAGGTTTCGGATGTCGCCCATCACCCCGTATTCAGGTATTGGAGACCCTACTGAGCATCTAGAATCCTATTGAGCTTGGATGGTAATCCAGTCGGCGTCCAAGTCAATTATGTGTCGCGCCTTCTCCTTAACCTTAACAAGAGTCGTGCGGAGCTGGTACAAGCAACTGGAGCAGAGGTCAATCAGTTCCTTCGCCAACCTCAGCAAGACATTCCTGACATAGTTTATTGTCAGGAAGGAACAACGGAAACCGTCTACTCACCTGCTCACCATCAAGCAAAGAGAAAGTGAAACCCTGAAAGACTACATCGTGCAGTTCAATGGGGAGGCAGTGGAGGTAGACGATTATTCGAACAAAATAGCATTGACCGCCATGATAGTTGGCCTCAGAGAGGGAAGGTTCCTCTTTTCAATAAGAAAGAACCCTCCGACAACCCTGGGAGAGCTCATGAATCGGGCACATAAGTACTCCAATGCCGATGACCTCTTCAGTTCTCGAAAAGTTACTCGAAACATTGAGAGCTCTGCAAAAGATAAAAAACGCAGAGAGAAAGCCCCATCCCAAGCGCCCTCCTACAAAAAGAGATCGGACGAGGGTATGACAAGAGGACAACGACCGAGCAGACGTCCTGAGAGAGGTTCGGTTCATACACCCCTCTCAACATGTCATCGGAGCAGGTCCTTCTGGAAGTACGGGATCGACGACTATTAAAGTGGCTGACCTGTATGAAAACTAGTGCAGACCAGCGAGATAAGCAGAAATACTGCCACTTCCACCGTGACCACGGCCACAACACCAACGACTGCTTCGACTTCAAGGAAAAGATCGAGGTCCTCATCCGCAGCGGCCATTTACGAGAGTAAGTCAAAGGAGAACAACCATGATGGAAAGACGAGTAGCCCAATAAAGTCACTGATGGTAGCCTCGAAATCTGCACTATCTGTGGTGGGCTCGCAGGAGGTGGTGACTCAAACCGAGCCCGGAGGCCCATGCTCAAAGTACTGACTCGAGCCATTATGTTCATCTCGCCAGCAGGCCGTCCAAAGAGCAGCAAATGCGTCCGTGTAGCTTGACATTCTCTGAGGAGGATGCTCGCAGTATCCGACATCCACACAATGATGCTCTAGTCATGGCTATGACCATAGCTAATCGAAAGGTATTCTGCATTCTTGTGGATACAGGCAGTTCGACCAATATACTCTTCGCCGAAGTGTTCGATAATTGTAAGTGCTATGTTTTCTAGCTCCTATGACTGTCAAATTTTGGAGTGCCAAAACCTCTTAGAATCTGTATCTTGTTTAGCTCGTCTTCATATTCAAGATGTTCCATTTTAAGATTCAAGTACAAGTTCAAGATGATCCATTTCAAGATTCAAGCATCACAAGTATAAGAGTTCAAGCACAACATCAACATCACAAGTATAAGAGTTCAAGCACAACATCAACTGATAGTTCAAGCTTTCAAAGCTTCATCTAAGTCAAGATAATATACTTGACTTTGGCACTCAAAGCTCAAGGTGAAATGCAACTCAAGTATCTCAAGCTCAAGCTTCAAAGTGTTTCAAAATCAAGCTTCAAAGTGTTACAAGTTCAAGCTTCAACATACTTCAAGATGTCAAGATTCATGTACGTCAAGATCAACTATCAATCAAAGCAAAAGATGATTCAATGTTCAAACATCATTTATAAGGTATGAATGACCCTAGATTGACCATAGGTTAAGTCATATTGATTGCATACTTAAATTGGGTCACTAAATAAGTGTATAGGCTGTTTCTCGACTAGTCTTAGCCTATGCTCGATTAGTCGTAGTACTGGTTTGACCGGTCCAAGAAATTCCTCGACCAGTCCAAGGTTTGTTACTAATTTTTGAGATTTTTTGTTGGATGTTCGACTAGTCCTGGAGACTACTCGACCAGTCAAGTGAACAGTGCTCGACCAGTCAAGCAGGCTTAACTCAAAGTCTAACAACTAAAATGGGTCACACACGACCAATCGAGAGTAGGGTTCGACCGGTCGTGCAGGCCACATGACCAGTCGAACCTCCCACTCGACCAGTCGTGGAACGACCTTATCTTATCGCGCTCAAATTTTCAAAAGTTTGTTGGTCCTTCGACCAGTCGAGCTGACCTCTGGGCCAGTCGAGTGAACAATTTCTACAACTATAAATAGAGCACGATTTTCAGAGTTTTTCATTCAATTCAAGCAAAACCAAGACACCACTCTGAGAGATAAGTTTGTGATATTCTTAAGCTATTTAGTGCTCATTTAATATTCTCTTTAATTAGCTTTTTGTATTTGATTTTGAGTTCTACATTCCAATCTTATTTGAAGAAGGGATTGAAGTTTTCTCATTTCTTGGAATCAAAATCAAATCAAGCAAGCCCAAAGTGATTTAATCTAAAAAATTATTTAGAACTTAGAACCTTTTCATAAGTGAGTGTGGACATTGAACATCTACGTTATTTGAGATTATGCCAGGAAAAATCTCTTTATTTTGGTTTGTCTGAGGTGATCCAGAAAACTCAGAGTGTGGGGTTTTTGAATTGTGTAAGCCCACTTGAAAGACACAATTGTAAAGGTTTTAGGTGAACCTGGAAAAACCTATCTCATAGTGAACGCTGATATCCACTGTGTGAGGATATTGGGAGTGGAGTAGTTGTGTGGCTGTTTTTCTAAACAGTTGGTGTACACACAAGCGAACCACTATAATTTCTGGCCTTGTGGTGAATGATTGATTGTGACATTGTGTGGATGTTGTAATTTCCTTTTTAAGCATTTGTGGAGAATGTTGTAATTTCTTTTACGCAAGTGTGAGAATGTTGTAATAGCTTAGTTAATTTCTTTGCTATTTTATTCTTTATTCCTCTGTATCGGTTTAAGATTTTGATACATAGACCGTTCTATGAATCAGGTTGTCCTACCATAAACCATTGGTTTTTGGTGTAAGGTTGTCCTTAGAACACACATCTTTATCAACCTCTCAATACTTGTACGTTTGAGGTTGTTATTCATTTCTGCATTGTGAGATTATTTATGTGTTATCTTTATTTAAATTTATTTAATTCCGTAGTTAATTTTTAATTTGGCATGGTCCTATTCACCCCCCTCCCTCTAGGACTCTTAGCTCGGCCTCTTCATAGGTCACACCTCCGACCTGTTAAAACCCCATTGCACGGCTTCGCAGGGGGTAAGGTCATCTCTGAAGGCTCTATCCTGCTCCTTGTTACTACCGGGGAAGGACAAATCAGACTACCATAATGGTCGACTTCTTGGTGGTAAACTGCCCTTCAACCTACAATGTCATCCTCAGATGACCATCTCTCAACTCCATGAGAGCCGTGGTATTCACATACCACCTCATGATGAAGTTTCCCACCGAGGATGGGGTCGGTTATCTCCGGGGAGACCAACGCGAAGCTCGACAATGCTACTCAACCTCCCTAAGAAGAAAAACCCTTGTGCAGACCCTAGTGGTCAACTCGCTTGATCCTAGGGAAGACTCGTCAGAGAGAGGTTCTCCAGTAGAAGACCTCCTAATTATTCCCCTCAATGAGGCTGACCCGACCTGAATAGTTCAGATCGGGTCATTGCCGACCCTCGACTACCGCAAGCAAATAATGGATCTCCTTCGACGTAACGCTGACGTGTTTGCCTGGTCCCATTAGGATATGCCAGGTATCAGCCCCAAGGTGATGGTCCATAAATTGAACGTGGACCCAGACCGTGAACTAGTCAGGCAAAAAAGGAGAGTGTTTGAGCCAAAGTGGTACACCGTGATTACCAAAGAGGTCAGAAAACTTTTGGACGCAAGGTTCATTGAAGAAGTCTACTACCCCGACTGGATCGCCAACGTCGTTCTGGTAAGGAAGTCTAGTGGGAAGTCGCGGGTTTGTGTCGAATATACTGAACTGAACAAAGCCTGCCCTAAGGATAACTTTCGTCTCCCCAAAATCGACTAGCCGGTCGATAGCACAACCAGGCATGAACTCTTAAGCTTCATGGACACATACTCGAGATATAATCAGATAGTCATGCATCCGTGTGACAAACAGAAGATGACCTTTGTCACTGACAAAGTCATGCCCTTCGGACTGAAAAATGTTGAAACTACATATTAGCAGCTAGTGAATAAAATGTTTGATTAGCAGATTGGGCGGTCCATGGAGGTCTACGTCGACGACATGCTAGTGAAGAGTGTCAAGGCCGCTGACAACGTGACTGACCTCGGTGAGACTTTCTCAATCTTGAGGCAATACCAAATGAAGTTGAGCCCCCACCAAGTGTACATTCGGGGTCAGCTCAGGCAAGTTCCTCGGCTTCCTGGTCAGCCAAAGAGGAATCAAAGCAAATCCCGATAAAATCAAAGCTTTGTTGGACATGAAATCTCCTCGAACCGTGAAAGAGATCCAATGCCTCACTGGAAGAATCGCTGCCCTCAATCGCTTTGTGTCCAGGGCAACTAACAAGTGCCTCCCCTTCTTTCAACAATTAAAGGGTAATAAGAAGGTAAAATGGACCCCAAATTGTGAGCAAGCATTTCAGCAGTTAAAGCAGTACTTGGGATCACCCCCACTACTGTCGAAACCAGAATTGGGAGAACCCTCACTGCTATACTTGGCAGTCTCTGCGATGGCGGTCAGATCAGCCCTCATCCGAGAGTCTGAAGGGAAGCAACGCTTAGTGTACTACGTCGGCAAGGCCTTAGTTCCAGTAAAGACATGATACCCAGACCTGGAGAATCTGGCTCTAGCTATGATAATTTCGTCTCGATGACTTCGCCCTTACTTCCAGGCTCACACGATAGTTGTCCTGACCAACCAGCCTCTCCGTTAGGTACTTTAGAGGCCCAAGGTATTGGGAAGGCTCACCAAATGGGCGATCGAGCTCAGTGAGTTCGATATCAAGTACCAACCTAGGAGCGCCATCAAGGGCCAAGCAATGGCTGACTTCATCGTCGAGCTCACTGATCAGGAGAACAGGGTTGCCCCGAATAGCTCGAAAGAACCTCTCAACCTGACTAGTAGATCCGACCAAGAAAGCGAAGCCGACCAATCAACTGTTGTGCCGAATGATATGGGGCTCGTTCGGCTAACCAAGAACGTCCAGGCGATGAAGGATGACCAGAGCATTTGGACACTATATGTGGACGAATAGTCCAACTCCAAGCACGGCGGGGCCGAAATCGTCCTCCTAGCCCCCGATCTGACATCAATCCAATGCGCTCTAAGGTTCAACTTCTGCACTTCGAACAACGTGGCTGAGTACGAAGCGCTGCTAACGGGGCTCAGATTAGCGATGACCATGGGAGCTCAGGTCCTCGAGGTCCATTGCGACTCTCAGCTTGTCATCAACTAGATCTCTGAAGAATATCAAGTGAAGGAGATGCGAATGATCGCATACTTGAGCGAGGCTCGAGAATTGATGAGCAAATTCCAGAAATGTAGTGTCAACTTAATCTCGAGGGTGAAAAACTCATGGGCGGATGCACTAGCAAAACTAGCATCTGCGACCGAAGGGGTCATCCTGAAGACTGTCCCGATAGAGTTCCTCGTCGAGCCGAGCATTAATCGGGCCAGCCAAGAAACTGTTCAACCCGTGCACATGACCCCAAGATGGATGGACCCGATCATAAAATACCTCGGGGGAGGAAAGCTCCCCGAAGATAAATTGGAAGCATGGCGACTCAATCTCAGATCGTCTTGGTACATGATGATCGGAGACGTCCTGTACAAAAAAGGGTTCTCCCTGCCCTATCTCAGGTGCCTCCGACTAGAAGAGTCCGACTACGTCCTGAGAGAAATTCACGAGGGAATATGTGGTAATCACTCTGGCGGTCCAACCTTAGCCCACAAGGTTATCCGGTAGGGCTACATATGGCCGACCCTCCGAGAAGTCGCCAAGCGCTTTGCCCGGAAGTGCGACAAGTGCTAAAGATTTGCAGTCATTCCTAGACAACCCGCTGAAGAGCTAACCCCTATGAATGGACCCTGGTTGTTCGCTTAGTGGGGGATTGACATCATAAGGCCATTACACCTAGGCAAAGGGCAAACTCGATACGCTATTTTAACGGTCAATTATTTACAAAGTGGGCGGAAGCCAAGCCCGTGGCCAGAATCACCGAGCAAAAAGTCACCGATTTCATATGGAAGAACATCATCTGTCGACTCAGTATCCCACACACCATCGTCTTAGACAATGGGAGGCAATTCAACAATGACATATTTTATGGCATGTGTCGAAGAAGGCTCGACATCCAAAATGCCTATTGGTCACCTCAGCACCCTCAATCAAATGAACAAGTCAAAGTGGTCAATAAAATAATAAAAAATCATCTCAAGTCCAAGCTTGAGAAGGCAAAAAGCATCTGGGTGAAGAACTCCCTTTCGTGTTCTAGGTTTATATGACTACAGCTCGGTCCTCGATCGGAGAAACCCCATTCTCTCTCTCTCTCTCTCTCTCTCTCTCTCTCTCTCTCTCTCTCTCTCTCTCTCTCTCTCTCTCTTTCGGAGCTGAGGCCATCATCCCAGTAGAAGTGTGGGCTCCCTACAGCACGCGTGCGGTCTTATGACGAGGACCATAATGTTGAGTAGACGACTATGAGCCTCGATCTCCTCGAAGAAACAAGGAACTGTCCAGGCTTAGAATCATGGCTCAACAACAACATGTCGCTCGATTTTACAACTCTAGGGTCAGAATCTGAAGGTTTCGACCAGGGGACCTAGTCCTCCGCAAGACGTTCCAGAACACTGTGGAACATGGAAAGGGAGCCCTAGGACCGACCTGGGAGGGACCTTATCGGATAGTTAGTGCGGCTCATCCCAGCTCCTATCGACTTGAAGATCTAGAAATCTAGCTTATACCTCATCCATGGAATGCCGAGCATATGAAAATCTACCACTCGTAAGAAGCGACCGAGGTCAGGAACCACTTGTGCTGCATGTAAATCCCTTTAGATATTCATTATAAAAACTCCTCGGCACGGGAGATTTTCATCTAGACTTTGAGTCTACTTATTCATGCTATGAAGGACCTCCTTCAATGCAAGGAGAAATATTCCTCTGATGGTTCGACCTTTAAAGAAGTGGTCGGTCCATTAAATATAACTACACGATCATTCATGCTACCAAGGAGCTCCTTCAATACAAAGGGAAACATTCCTCTGATGGCCCGACTCTTAAAGAAGTGGTTGGTCCATTAATTATGACTATACATGTTAACGAATAATCCAAGTCAATGCTCATAAACCATCATGGCTAACTGCGTCGCCACTACATATAAGTGCGAGGCTCAACATATCTACTAGACAGATGCATAAAAATACAATAGGATAGGACACAAGATGCTTTCTATTCATTGAAACAGGGCAGATTACAAAATTATTGTGACAAAAAGGAAAAATATAGCTAGTTTACCCGAGGGGGGGGTTGTTCGGAGGGAGGCGGCTGCTCGGCTTCAACCTGTGAGGGCCGCTCTAAGGCTTCATCACTGATGAGGGCGTCCGGGTTTAGGTCAGGATATAAGCGATTGACATCCTCGACGTAGCGATCATAGCCATAACTGTAGATGACATCGACCTCGTCAGATCTTTCCTTCGAGGCTTTATACTCTTCCACAATGGTGGCCTTGACCGATAGAAGAGACGCCCTAAACTTGGCTTGTTGATCGGCCAAAGTCTTCTCCACCTCGGCCAATCTAGTCATCGAACTGGCCTTCACCATCTTTAGCTCGGCCATTAGGCCTGTGGCATCTGCCGCGACAAACGAGAGGTGCGCCTTCACCCACTCTAGCCCAGCCTTGGCGGAGCCAAGGTGGGACTTCGTTCCGTCAAGTTCAGCCATCATCAAGTCTTCCTTATCCCAGGCCTCCGCAAGCTGGGCCCTCAGAGCATCTCGCTCCTCCCTCAAGGCCTCAGCTTTGGCCACCTTCCTTTGAAGATGTTCGCTAAGGGCCCCGACCTCAGCGGTCTTCTGTTGAAGATCCCCCTTCAGGACCTCCACCTCGACAATCTTCTCTTACAGGGCCACCTTAGTCGCCTCATAGTCGTTCACCACTCGCCTCACTGTGTTGCGGGTAGATAAAAGAGAAGGGGCAAGATGTACATGAGGAAATACACACAGGTCAGAAAATACGAGCGAGAAAACAAGACCTGTCAGCAGAAAGTAAGAGGAGGGGTCATACCTTATAGCAGATCGCGACCACGTTGGTGAGGAAGGACTTCAGATGTGAAGTCATCAAATCCGTGATCTCCTCCTCCGGTGTGTGCTTCACCGCCCATTTGGTCAGCTGAGACATATGTGTCCTGATGAGTATACCCTCACCCTCTCCGGTTCCTGAAGGCTCGGGGCAGTGGCCCCTTCGACGATTGGAGAAGCCGGGAGATCAGGTTCAACCATCAAGGGGCCAGCCTCCTCCGAGATGAGGTAAGCAACCTCCATGGCAATGAGACCGGCCTCCTCCCCTTCAGCCACAGGAGCCTCGAGGGCTGGGGAGGTCTTCTCCACATCCAAATCGATCACCTCCACAACGCTTGGCTGTAATGGGGCGACCGGCACGGGAGCCTCTCCTCCCACATCAGCTGAGGCTGGTTGGTCGGCCAAGGGCTGCTCAGCCCCGACCCCCAACCTCATCTCCGTGGTGAAGGAGAACATTTGGATGACAGTGGGAGTCACCTTCTTCTGAACAACTGTCTTCGTCCGAAACATCTCCTCGACGGAGGGGCACTTCCTCTTCCTGGTCTTGTGGGGCTCGGCCATACTTGCACAGCATAACTTAAGTCAGTTGAGCATTAACGCAAGAGAATCCTAACTAATAAACAACGGCTTACCAAGTGAAGAGGGGGAAGAGACCGATCTGCAGAGCCTGGATCGGTGTAGCAAGTCGGGAGTGATGAGTTTGCTCTAAATGTGAAGTTCCTCCTTCAACACCATCGCTTTGTCCACTTGACCGCGGTGGAAGGAAGACAGCTCAGGCGAGCCCTTTGAGTAAACTGCAGAAGTACAAAGGAGATATGGTCAGCTTAAAGTTCAACAGCAAGAAAAGAAGATCCGAGTGCCGCACTGATGTCCGACATAGGGTGGTAAATTTAGTGGGTACTCTAACCTGAAGACTAGCCAGTTCGGTAGCGAGCGCCTCCCATTCTCTCGACGCACAGAACCATTTGTTTTTCCAATGCTTATTGGAGGACAGAAGTTTAGCAACGAGGCTTCGACCTTGATTGGCTCGTGCTGAGAAATAGTACCAACACGGTTACATAAGATTGTGCTTGGTCTGATATGATGTACAATCCCGAACAGTGCCCTCCAGGCTTTAGTATGAGTGGACCCGGAGCCAACCTCAGTTGTGCCATCATAGCACTCACAAACGGGTGGATTGGAAGCAGAAGTACACACTGGAGGGCGAAGATGAATATGGATACCTCCCTTTTAGCTGGAGCCCCAGGTACATCATAAGGAGCAGGTGCCCGGATGTGAACAGAGTCTAGAATCTGGTATTCCAAATGAATCTCGGCCACGACGGCCTCCATTAGAATTGACCCCCCAGGGACGACCTCAGAGGGTTGCTCGGCTGATGGTCGAGTGGCCGCCCTTCCAGACCGCAACGGAACCCGAGAAGGTGGTTCCGATGAGACCCTAGCCTGGGAACCCACACTCTCCTGGTTGGAATTGCCCTCGAAGGCATAGGCCTCATGCCACTCGTTTGAGCCTTCCGACATATCGGGTAGAAAACGAAAAAAAGGGGAGAAAGAAGGGAAGCAATCACAGCGCGGAAAGATCAGAAAAGATGGTGAACTCACGAGCAGGAAGACCAAAAAGATGGTGAACTCATCGAAAATCACCTGCTCTGGGAGTCTAGTAGCACTTAGAATGCGTGGGAAGCAAATAACCAAGCTAATTGCCGGGGTCGTCCGCTTTTATAGACCTACTCAGCTGCGAGAATTAATGACCCACATTAAATGCCGCAGGCGAAGAGCCATCTTTCCGACCACTGTCTTACACACGGTGACCTCCCATTGGCTCTGTCAATTCGAATCCCTGACTTGCGCCACGTCTCTGGTGAGCAGCATTAAATGCCGTAGACAAAGAGTCGTCTCCCTGTCCACCACCTTACATGTGGTGGCCTCCCATTCTTCCTGACGATCCGCGTTCTCGGCGTGCGCCACGCGTCCGTACCGTATAGGTCTGCAACCGAAAAGCTGCCGCAACAGAGTATGGCGCCTCGATCGTGTCAAGCCATCATTGCAAATTTACCTCGATCCTGCTGCTCTCGCCAGCTGGCAGTTAATGTATAATGGCTTGTCTGCCCGACCTCATTCCACCGACTTACTTCCTGAGTTCACATTGTAAACTCGAGAAGTAGGGGGCTTCTATTATGGGAAAATGCAGTCCGGCCACCTTCAGGGTTGGCTCAGGTCAATGAGCCCACATTCCTACATCCCATCCGGAAAGGCTGAGCTTCACACCTTCAATTGGGATGGATTCAGGAGGGGTAGTCAGCTCAGTGAGGTGATGGGCTCATTGAGAATAGAAAACTATCGGGGTGATAAATATACCCCTTCACTCAGAAAGATCAATAACCCAGACGAATGAGAGTTCGACAGCCGCCGACCAATGCAGAAATTCTGAGCTCTTCGCAATAACAATCAATCAACCAACCGACCAGTTTAGTTTGGCCTCGACGTAGATGACTGAGGATTCGGATTGTAACGACCCGTAAATTTTCGTACTTTGGCTCGAGTACCATCTCGACCAGAAATCAATTAGGATTAAATCCTTTAGAAATTTAACAAAGTTAACTAAGTGCAAAACTCGATTAGCCATGAAATCCATTGGGATCGCTTTAAATACGATCTGCAAGACCCAAAACTTGCAAAATCAGTGACTCTAGGTTACCCTAAAGTTTAGAACCAAACTCATTACCCGGCTGCTCCCGGGAATGAAATGAAGTTTCGTATTAGGTCTAGACCGTGCATCGGAAGTCCGATTAACACGAACTTAAGGATCTAGGACCGCCTCACTGGGCTTGACAATCATCTCGAAAATCAGGTCCAACCAATGTCCCACGGCCATTCGTTTGGATTCAGAGCGAGGGAGTGTGAAAAATACTATTCCCTTTACAAAATAAATATCTGGAATAGTGATCTGGCACCATTCGCTTGCGCATCAGTGTTAAGCAACCAGACCGTCAGAATCAGACCAAATTACACCCTCAGATCAGGAAAAATTTCAGGAACATTTACATGTACTTGGAATTTCGGATCGTGGCCCACTGACCGTTGAACTGAAAGTGGTCCGCCATTTACGATTTGGGATTCTGACTGGAATGAAAACTCAGGGGATCATGGATCCGGTGATGGTGAGCTTAAGTCCGATCGCACGCGGAAAAGGGCCGCCAGAAGTACCCTTTTTAGACGGAACTGGCCCGTTTTGGATATAACCTAAGTATACCTTGACTTAAGGTCTATTTCGGTTATGTTCTAACCTATATAAGGACCTTAAACCCTCCCTATTCAGCCCATAAGAATTTGGGAGAAAACCCTAGCAAGGAGAGAGAGAAAAGAGAGAAAATAAGAGAGAAGTGGGAGATCTTCCCTGCCCTTTTTCCCTGCCATTCTACAAGTCACACCGCCTTATTCTAGACGCTTTTCCGGCGTTCCCGACGTCACTTATAGGTAAGAAAACCCTAACCCTAAACTGATCTAAGGTTGGGAGAGTTCCAAGTGATGAAATAGCTAACCTATTTCCTTCCCTAGGTTGCCTAGTTGCGGTACACGGAAGCTAGACAAATCTAGCGGGTTCCTTACACTCCAACAGCTTAAAGGTGAGGACTTTAGGTGTATAGGTTATGGTTTTCAAGGCTTTCAATGCCGGTTAATGATTTATTCATGACATGGGTGCTATTTCACATGCAAATAGTGTCGTCTGTTTCCCGTTTCAGTTAGAGATGAACTATATAGGATTTCGCCTAATCTATGTGTATGTTGAAATATTTGAAAATGTTTAGAATTTGGAATTGTGATTAACATGTTTATTTGTCGTAAATATATGCCTAATACATGTGTAACAACTCCTTAGTGAAAGGACTTGCCCTAAATCACTCCATGGCAAAAACACACTATATGTGCTAAAAGTGTGTAGCCTAAGTGTTTGTGAAAATGTTTCAATGTACATGGAACTTGTATCCATGCATGCCATGATCATTCATCATGGGTACAAGTACACGGTAGACGAGGCAGCCCTCTAGTGGAAGGATTTGGTCTAACACATGTACGATGTATCATACATCACGTGATATGATGTATGTAATCTATGTGTTTGTAAAGATGGTTGAATGTGCTAATGAGCATCTAGCACACTTGTATGTGGATCGAGATACAAATCTCGACCACTTTAATGGTGTGAATGATTTCCTACATGTATGCTTCCTTGTAAATCCGGTTTAATTATGCATGAATTGTGTTATGAAATCATGTTTGTATGGAAATATGCTTGACTTTAAATTTCTGTTTCATAACATGCTTAGGTGCTTGAAATTCTTATATTATGGAATTCATTATAGTGTGATGTCTCATATGATTACATGATTCAATTGCTTGGGATTGGGGCTATGAGTTAGTCCAGGCAGTCGGTAATGGAATGGAATTCGTGGTTGAGATTCTTTCACCACATAGGACGTGTTAGGCGAACCCGAGTCGTGCATCGGTTGGCGGCAGTGGTTAGGCCACGCGAAGCACTTGCGCTTCATGTCGTTTAATGGATCGTGCGCTCGAGCTAGCCGAGCTCGTCAAGTAACCCGATCTGTCTTATGTATGTTCACCATGTTTGGTCGCCTCTGTTTGAACCTAGGGTACCAAACTTACCAATGGAATCCTGTTAACCATGGTACCTCGATCCGCTAAGACTCATGAGCCGGGCATGGTGGTATGGGACACCGTGGTCGAGCTGTCGGCCTACGCTGGGGTTTCGTGGTGTTGCGATTGCGTCAGCCCGAGCCTCCCCGTAGTGACCATTGAGCAAATAGACTCGTGAGCCGATTATGGTGGTATGGGACACTATATTTGAGCTGTCGGCCTACATTGATAAGGTGATGGGGGAGCGGTGCAACGATTGCGAGTAACAGCCCTGGCAGCCCTTTGTAGTGACCTTGAGCGTACTCTGAGTCTACGTGGAGGCGACGACCCTTCCGTAGCGACAGGAGTACATACTAGGCCTGTATCAGCTTAGTGATGAACCGTTAAAAAGGTGATGGGGGAGCGGTGTAACGATTGCGCGTAACAGCCCTGGCAGCCTTTGCAGCGACCTAGAACTACACTTCGTATGAGATTACCTAGGATTGACGACCCTAAAATGGATCATGTTTGAGAATAATACAAGGGAGGTACCTTAGTTTCCCAATCCTACTATTTGGTAATCATGTTCATCATCGCACTGCATGTGCCAGGAAGATGTGGAGCACTGAGGAATGTATGCATGCCGCGGACGTAAGATGGTGTCGCATGAGGGAGAACGTCGGTGAGGGCATGCACGCATAACTGCATTTCATACTTGCATTAATAAGAGTCTTTAGGATTATTTGTTTGTACTGCTTTATCATTACTGCTTGACTGAATTGATAACATGTTAACCCATGCTCTATTGTTCCACTGAGTTAGCTACTCACTCCCACGTTACGGGATGGTGTTCTGGACACCCATCAGACTCGGACCTAGATACAGGTATAGACGGGTTGACGGAGACTGAGCCTGATTTCGAGGATGATCAGGAGGAGTACTCATACATGCAGTACGCTGGTGGCTTCTTATAGGCTGGCCAGTGATCGCGGGACTTCGGGATCGATATTTCCAGTTGTATATTTTGATATTTTGTTTTAGAAACAACACATGTATATGTATACTCAGTTAGTGTTCATACTCTGGAGGTTGAGATGGTTGTTATACCTTACATACATTATATATGCATTTTTAGTCTTCCGCTTGCCTTTTTGAAATTGTTCTGGAGTATGAATTACTGTTTTGGATTAATCTCATTCATGTTTATTGCACTAACATAGTCAACATTCAATCATATTCATTTATGTTGCATAAGTGATGTTTTGGAACTCAGGAGTTGAGTTATGTTCGACCCCCGATTTTCAAGGCGTTACAAAGCCCTTTGAGTAAACTGCAGAAGTACAAAGGAGATATGGTCAGCTTAAAGTTCAACAGCAAGAAAAGAAGACCCGAGTGCCGCACTGATGTCCGACATAGGGTGGTAAATTTAGTGGGTACTCTAACCTGAAGACTAGCCAGTTCGGTAGCGAGCGCCTCCCATTCTCTCGACGCACAGAACCATTTGTTTTTCCAATGCTTATTGGAGGACAGAAGTTTAGCAACGAGGCTTCGACCTTGATTGGCTCGTGCTGAGAAATAGTACCAACACGGTTGCATAAGATTGTGCTTGGTCTGATATGATGTACAATCCCGAACAGTGCCCTCCAGGCTTTAGTATGAGTGGACCCGGAGCCAACCTCAGTTGTGCCATCATAGCACTCACAAACGGGTGGATTGGAAGCAGAAGTACACACTGGAGGGCGAAGATGAATATGGATACCTCCCTTTCAGCTGGAGCCCCAGGTACATCATAAGGAGCAGGTGCCCGGATGTGAACAGAGTCTAGAATCTGGTATTCCAAATGAATCTTGGCCACGACGGCCTCCATTAGAATTGACCCCCCAGGGACGACCTCAAAGGGTTGCTCGGCTGATGGTCGAGTGGCCGCCCTTCCAGACCGCAACGGAACCCGAGAAGGTGGTTCCGATGAGACCCTAGCCTGGGAACCCACACTCTCCTGGTTGGAATTGCCCTCGAAGGCATAGGCCTCATGCCACTCGTTTGAGCCTTCCGACATATCGGGTAGAAAACGAAAAAAGGGGAGAAAGAAGGGAAGCAATCACAGAGCGGGAAGATCAGAAAAGATGGTGAACTCACGAGCAGGAAGACCAAAAAAGATGGTGAACTCATCGGAAATCACCTGCTCTGGGAGTCTAGTAGCACTTAGAACGCGTGGGAAGCAAATAACCAAGCTAATGCCGGGGTCGTCCGCTTTTATAGACCTACTCAGCTGCGAGAATTAATGACCCACATTAAATGCCGCAGGCGAAGAGCCATCTTTCCGACCACTGTCTTACACAGGGTGACCTCCCATTGGCTCTGTCAATCCGAATCCCTGACTTGCGCCACGCCTCTGGTGAGCAGCATAAATGCCGTAGACGAAGAGTCGTCTCCCTGTCCACCACCTTACATGTGGTGGCCTCCCATTCTTCCTGACGATCCGCGTTCTCGGCGTGCGCCACGCGTCCGCACCGTATAGGTCTGCAGCCGAAAAGCTGCCGCAACAGAGTATGGCGCCTCGATCGTGTCAAGCCATCATTGCGAATTTACCTCGATCCTGCTGCTCTCGCCAACTGGCAGTTAATGCATAATGGCTTTTCTGTCCGACCTCATTCCACCGACTTACTTCCTGAGTTCACATTGTAAACTCGAGAAGTAGGGGGCTTCTATTATGGGAAAATGCAGTCTGACCACCTTCAGGGTTGGCTCAGGTCAATGAGCCCACATTCCTACATCCCATCCGGAAAGGCTGGGCTTCACACCTTCAATTGGGATGGATTCAGGAGGGGTAGTCAGCTCAGTGAGGTGATGGGCTCATTGAGAATAGAAAACTATCGGGGTGATAAATATACCCCTTCGCTCAGAAAGATCAATAACCCAGACGAATGAGAGTTCGACAGCCGCCGACCAATGCAGAAATTCTGAGCTCTTCGCAATAACAATCAATCAACCAACCGACCAGTTTAGCTTGGCCTCGACGTAGATGACTGAGGATTCAGTTCGGCTTGACACACACCAGGCTGCATGACATCCTCCCTCCTCGGTTCGGTGGATGATCTTCTTCAGATGAGCGCGAATTCAGAGTAACCGTCAGCGTCCATCACTCACATATAACCATCCACCGTGTGATTACAGGATAACTGTCGACATCCATCACTCACACATCTCACCTAAACGGCTAAGATCATGCCTGAGATGGCGGGCTACCCCATCCTACGAACATTGTAAGAAGGGCCATCGAAATGAAAAGGTATGAAAATTCTCTCACCCAAAACCTATCACCACTACTTAGACCTGGATTCCTAGCTTGACTTTGGCATCGGAGGGTCCCCTGCTCGAGCTAAGGTCTCATTTGTTTCCTTCCTGTGTATGTGTGTGAAGGTCCAGCGGCTCGGTGAGGGTGAACAAGTTTTTTGCATCAACATATACCATAAAAGAAGTCCATTAAATACAATATATTAAATACCTTATCTATGCATATACTCATGATCTGATCCTTTTACCGCTATGGCTATCCACAAAGTTCTATATCACATGCTAAGCAAATAACGGAACATCAAATTTGGGTCAACAAATCATCATCAAGTGCAATCGAAAATATTTTAATAATTAAAAAAATCAATGGTAAAAAACATTTGAAAAATTGTTTAAAAACTTTCAAGTGAGGGGCTCAACGATAAAACCACTTGATAAGTCTTAATTTAATCAAATATAGCTATATACATTTGTCCCTAGGTAAACCCAATTGATCCCTTATTAGCTAATGTGAGAATCAACAAGTTCCAATGGAATGGCCAACTATGTTACTTTTAATGGCTCATACATGGACCTTGTAAGAAGAGCTAATTTCAACCAATCAGAATTGCGACCCTTACACACCCCAGGTCTAAAGACTGATCATCTTGATTACATCGTGAAGTCCTCATCAATTTATCATAGTCTAAGCTAATGAGCAGTTAAACTATTAACTTGATCTTGATCCTACCAATATAGGTGTCCAAAGGTCCAACCCTAAATCTTATATCCATAGCACACATATACTCTTATGCGAGGCAAGAGGAGGCACACCAACACTAAGTTGGTCCCGGCAGCGGAGACTGTCCATCCTGACCCAAGTCAGTCCCCTCACATGGGATGACCATACATTTCATGATACATTGTCTACAACTATGCCGAAGTACCTATGACAGCATTATATATTATGGTACTGAAACTAATGAATCACAAATGCCTTCGGCCAATGACCATTTGTCTAACCTCAACTTCCCAGGGACATTTCAAAGAACCAATCCTCTACTCAACCCAAACCCATATGTGTTTAAGGTGACATCATTAACTAACTAAGACACCATAACATATTCACCAAGGACATTTAGTCACTATGATTGCAATATAGATTGTACCTATCAAATCCATATGGCCAATGAATTCATGGTACCCATTAGTTTTCCAATACACCAATCCAATAAGATCAGATCGGATAGGCCCTAGGCCCAATCAAAAAAATATTGGTTGAGCTTAGGCTTGATATTCTATGCCCATGTCGGGCTCAAGCCTTTGGTCTTAACTATCAGGTTGGCCCTAGCTTAACCTAGCCCGCCCCAAACCTAGCACATTGCCACGCCACTTAACCTATCTATAGTGGATCCCACAATTTAGATTATTTTCATTAAGTTATATTTGTGTCAGATGTATGGTCATTTGCATAGAAGGTCTTGCATTTACCCCTGCTAGATGATGATTTAGGTGGAGGATTTATATCTCATATAAAGGTGAGTTACAAATTTTCGAATTGCTTTTTCTTTCTCTATGCTTATATTCTATGATGTCTCTATTTATAAAAGGGAGAGATTCTCTTTGCTAAAAGCATGCATTCCAAAAATGATTAGAGAGATAATAAGGAGGAAGGAATATTAGTTCATCCATAACAACTCCCATCATATGACCTAAACTATTGATCGTATCTAGTGGCCATCCCAACTGTGAATCAAAGATATGCTTAGTTCATTTATGCTGATGTAGTAGTTGGGAGAATTGCTCGATGAGGGCCATCCATCTTCGTCTTGGTGAAAGTCCTGAAAAATCACGTAAATATCATCAGATCCTATGGACCTACCAATCTGGCCCTTTCAAAGTTGTATCAGAGTGGCTTCAACAGATCTTTGATTCTTGTGGATCAACACCATATCAAGTTAAGTTTCTTTTTTCAATCTAAAATTTTGTTTCTTTAATGCTTTTTACTATCCATACATTCAATCGTTGTCTTTGCCTTTTTTTAGTCTGAATAAAGGTGTCTACCATACTTTTAAATAAATAAAAGAGGGAGTTGTAGCCATGACCGCCATCACTAAGAGAGGAAAGATAGTCATAGCCACCACCGAAATAGGAAAAAGATAGCAGGGTCACAACCACCCACCATGTTGTTTGTATGGCATCTCGTGGTGCTTTTATGACACCATGGTAGATCCAAACCATCAAGTGGGGCACACCATAAAAAACAATGAACAACCCACATAAAAAAGTTCACATTAAGTGGGGAACATGCATCTAATGCTTGAATCAACCTAATTTTTTGGGTAACCCATTGTCATGGTGAGATAACCTTATCGGACGAGCAAGATGTCATATATGAGGTGGTCTTAAGCCCAACTGGTTGGACCATAAGTTATGGTCCACCAACGGATAACTTCCAACCTTTCATGTGCATGCCACATCCAATCCATTTAATAAGTTAGCCCCACCATGAGGATTGTCTCATGCAAAAATCGGCCACATCAACTTATACAAAATTACACATCTATGAAGGAAAGATATTGTGACAGCTATACCAAAATTTTAGAACTATTAATATATACTTGATTCTTATCCACCGGTATCATTGAGCTTGTGTAGTATTTGTAAACAATATTCTTTTGATATATATATATATATATATATATATATATTATATATATATATATATATATATATATATATATATATATATATATATATATATATTTAAAAAAGATATTTCAATCAATGCTTATAAAAAAATTAAGATTTCTAAATAAACTCTATAGGTTGGATAAGTACATATGTTAATAAGGTATTCTAAATCGGAATTCAACCCCATCCAATGTAGTCATGCAAATTGAGACAGGTGGAACAAAGCTTGGGTTGTTAAATGCTACCTAAGTGGTCACTTAATGCTCAACATTTGTGGGAAAACAACAATGTTCCACCTAGTTACACGTGTTTCATTCTTTTGATCCTTTGGTTTTTAGTTGTTATTAAGTGAATTAGATGGACAATCTACATTATAACCCTCCCATAACATGATTGGGTGGGAGATGTTAGATATAGACCCTAGAGCCCACTTGTGGGCAACTACTAGTGGGCAAGTCCTATATAATTTCCTTCAAAATATCTCCATGTAGATATTGCTTCTCTAGATGCATATATTTCTTCTTAATTCAAATATTATGAAGAGAAAGAAGATGAAACAGAATAGATATAGATTAATTAAAATAGAGATAATATATTATCCATGTCCCTATCCTAACAAGCTCTACTAATCTTCTGCAATACCTTTCTTTATAAAAGGGAGGAATTTTCTTAGAAAAGCATCAAAGATAAAATATGGAGAAAAGAGGGAATATTTATTTGTCCATAATAGCTCTAATCATACGATTTAAATTGTTAATCGTATATTTCCACGCGCATGACAATTAGGTGGATTGCTGGATAAAGATTGAGGAGGCAGAGATTGAGATCCAACCGAATCCAACAACACTGTAATCCATAGCTTAGAGAGGCAAAGATTGAGCTTCGAAGAGAAGAAGAGTGCTTAGAGTTGGATGCTTGTTAAATGTGGTGAACTCACACTGAAATTTCGTTTTCAAAAAAGCAAAATCTAGTAGGCTATGCTCAGGTGAGCCACACCTTGATGTCATGTGAAATCCAACCTAATCCCTAGTGGGCTGTGCTCAAGTGGGCCACACATTGATGTCCATGTGAAATCCAACCCGACCCCTAGGTTTGTCATCCAAAATTAAACGTATGGCACAAAAATCATGATGGTCTTTGATTTAGGTGGGTCATACAAATGGGAATAATAAGAATAGAGACACCCGCCTTTAATTTTTATGTGGCCCATTGTGATGGCTATATGAGTTCTAATCTAACCTTTACATCGCCTTGTAAAAATTATGAGTAGTGAGAAAAAAATCAGATGTAATTGTGATTTTGGTAGGCCACACAAATGAAAATAGTTTCGAGGGTGAGCATTCTATTGTATTGCTTTCAATTGTGTGATCCATTATAATAACAAATGGAAGAAATTTGATCTCTAGTCCTAATATGGGGTGAAGCATGTGATGGTCTAGGTGGATTTTACATGCAAATTATGATGGGCCACCTCATTTTTAATGGCATGTCACATGACATGATTGCAATTCGAAGGGGGATTGTAATCCTGACGTAGATTCAAAGGACGTGGATTGCGTACTAGCATTGCTCTGTGGACCCCACCATGATGCATGTATTTTATCCATACTTCCATCCCTTTTGGATCATTATTTTAGGGCACAAAACTAAAAAATAAGAATTGATCACCTATGTCACGCCCCAAACTCGGAAACTGGGCTCACAAAATTCTCGATCGCCGAATCCGGCGCTGACAGCCTCCGTAGAACTCCATTCTCGGCTCCCAGCGCTCATACGCCAGGTTCCGATCCTGGGATGCTACAAGGAGGATTTTTCAACATCCGTTTAATTTGTAATAAGCATAACCAAAGGCATAACCCACAAACAACAACAAAAAACTCCATCACATTTCCACTATGATCAAAAACTTTACAAGTACAATGAGCATAAAGGGAAATACAATGAGAATGGACAAAAAGCTCCAAAAGATCTGCTCTGCGCTCCTGCCTCAGCGCTGCTGCGTCCTCGCGTCACCTGCACGCAACGGTTGTGCATAAGCTTATAGAAAGCTTAGAGGGTGGTGAAAGTGTGTGCACAAGGTAGTAATGCAGACATGCAGTATCAGAGTAATGTGGAACATACTGATGAATCCATGAATACTACTAGCCGTACCAAGGCTATACGATGCAAAGACATGAATGATGTTGGCCATACCAAGGCCATGCGATGCGAAATGCAACTCAAGCATACGAATCCTTATCTAAGTCCACATGTCAATACAGCTCAAATCTGGGATATCACCGGGGTCTAGTACACTCTAAACCAGATTGCCGCCCCATCGCGCGCAATAAGGTAAGTAGAGGAGACCTCACTACCCGCCTGCCAATATCGGGCGCGGCTCGTCGGTAGCGGACCCATTCCTCGAGCTGGTCAAACTCAGCCTAGCGTTGCCTCCTCCTCTCGGGCGGGTAAGGTCGTACCCCCTTCCAACCGACCACGACACAGTGGAAAGCGCAGCCATCTGGTAATCGGCACTCGGTGCTCCTGCACCCACTCGGTCTAGATGTTGGAGCAACCTCTTGGTACCATAAGGGTTTAGAGACTTTCACCGAGGGATATCTATAGCACCCCATGTAGAACAAGATTTCCGGTATCCAATCCTGTCAACCACGATATGCCTGTGGCGACTATGGCCCTGATGTCGCTAGGGCGTACAGTAATCATATCACACAATGCGAATGCATGAATCACACTATCCAGTCATGCAACAATCCTGCGTGTCTCGTGCGCTCATGTGGGGCAACACCGCCTAACCGGGAGCCCCTAAACAATCTGCCTAAAGGCATATGCTATGATCAGTCATTTCTCATACCAAACATACATATGATGCGTATGATCATGAATCATGGAACTATACTAAACGTATCATACGGTAATGGATGTTGTTCATAACGAAGATTGGCCTAGACGGCCTACGAGTATGGGCCTAACGATAGGCCCTAGGGAGAATCATAATGCGGACATTTAACCAACATTATTCTTCAATGTGGACGTCAAACCAACATTTCTCCCAAGGCATGGCCTGCCTAATATCACCACACAAGCCATGGAAAAATCACACATTGCAATGGACCCTAAGGACACCCTGTTGGGCCTCGACCCATGGGCCTTGGGTACATCAAATGGGCCGCGTTATGTGGGCTTTATATAAATCAAGTGAGCCACATCAATGGGCCTTATGTACATTGCAATGGGTCATAACCCTTGGACTTATATATCAAAGTGGGCCTCAACCACGGGTTACAAATACAACAAATGGGCCTAATCATATAGACCTCATGCATATCAAGGTGGGCCACAACGGATGGGTGGGTATAATACGGACATCAAGATGGGCCTACTGGTGCCGCACCCAAGTTCGGGAGAGGAACCAGGCGAGGATAAAATACATACCTCACGATGGGTCCCACCATCAAAATAGATGTACGGCATGTGTAAAACCCAAACATCATGGCTGGGATCCACCGTCAATGGGCTGGATGGTGGATGCAGCGCATCCCCAAGGTGGTCCCACCATAAAAATGGATGGACGGCTGGAGTAAAACACATACATTAAGTGGGGCCTACACCCTGCTGACACACACAGGGAGAGAGAGATAGAGAGAGAGAGTGTTAGAGAGAGAGTGAGAGAAAGTTAGAGAGAGAGAGCTAGAGAGAGAGAGATGAAGAGAGAGAGAGCATGAGAGAGATGTGTCAGAGAGAGATGAAGAGAGAGAGAGAGCGTGAGGAATAGTGAGAGGTGTAGAGAGAGATGTGGAGAGAGAGAGGGCACGTGGATGCCTCTCCTCTTTCCCTTTTACTTTTTCTTTCTTTTTCTTTTTCTTTTCTTTTTTTTTTTCTTGTTTCTTCCTGCCACAACAGATGTGGGTCCCACGTAGGGCCCACCACCATATCATATACGATATTATATAAGATATATATTATATAATATAATATATCATACGTATATAATATAATATAATATACAATATATATAATATAATATATATAAAAACACGCGTCCAGGCCATCCACGGCCTGGACGGTGACGTGGATCAAGGGGAGGCTCCACACGTGGGGTGTGGGTCCCACCGTTGGCCAACATCTAAACCATCCGTTAGATGCACCATTCCAGCGTGGCCCTAGGCCTCAAAAATCAAGTCAAACCGTGACTTGTGTGGGCTCCACCAAATACAGCAGTTGAGAGGGCTACCCTCCATCAAAAAACATTCATAATCATTTTAGGCCCGCCGAGATGGGGTCCACAAATCCAGCCCACCCATCGTGGGTGTCCCACTTGAATGAAGGGTCAGACCCAGTTTCAGCCGCACCCAAGGTCAGGTGGGCCCACATCAGTGGTCACGTCACTGTTAGCCACCCCACAGGGACGGTACCAAGACCTCAGCGTTTTGAAACGAGGTATCTTTACTCCGTCTGCCAATTGCGTTTTGGATCTGGGTGTCCAACGAGGGCCCTACACCAACGTGGGTTCCACCGTCCAGAATGGTGGACGGCTGGATGAGACACATACACAATGGTGGGCCCCATCAGAAATGGTGGACGGTGTGGATGGCCCTGTGGACCCATGCCAGTCCACACCCACTGATCAGTGCACACCCGCTACCAGTGCACACTCCGTGTTAGCCACCACTACAGGGAATTGACGTCCAGACCTTGTGTCGAAACAAGGCATCTTTCACTCGTCTGCCACTTGGGCCATGGGGCTAGGTGGGTCCCACATCAGTTGCACTCCACTGGCAGCCACACCCCTGATAGCACATCAAGGTGGGCTCCTAATGGAAGGTTGGGATGACATATAAATATCATGGTGCGTCCCACCTGAATGGGGTCCACCGGTAGGTGTAATGGATGAAATACACACATTAGGTGGGCCATAAACATAAAAAGAGAGAGAGAAACACCGGCAAAGATGGAGGGGCCCCACCACTATGGGCCCCTCTTGCAACCAAACATACATCAAGTAGGTCCCATTACACATGGGCCCATTAAATCCAAAATCCAACGGTGAGGATCCCTTCTCCACTAGAGTAGACGGTTTAGATGACCCTAGGTATACAAGAAAATAAACATCATGATGGGGTCCATGGAGGATGGCCCCATCATGGAATGATCATGATGATTAAAATGGGCCATCGGCCACATCTTAGGGTCCCAAGTGAGATCCAAACCATTGATCGGTTGGCCTCACTTGGCCCATCTCAAAAACATGAAAAACTACTCTTATCAAGCACCTACCGTTTGATCTTCTTGCTCCTATGGGTTCCTTAGCTCCTTAGCTTTGATTCCAATGGGGGAGATGAGGTTTGGATGGTTAGGATGATGGTTCTTAGGGTGGGAAAAGTGGGTCACACTTGTGGCTCTCTTGGAGAGATGGGAGAGGCTTGGACGTGTGGAGGGTTTCTCTTGCTTGGGATGAGTTTGAAAATGAAGGGGAGAGAGACTTGTAAAGGGAGAGATGGGTGATGGATGTGGTGTGATGGATGTGGTGGTGATGGGTGTGTAAGAGCCCTTTTTGACTTTTGGGGTAAAAGGTGTAAGAGAAGTATGGGTTTGTAAGAATCTTTTTGACTTTGGGGCTTGCTTGGGAAAAGGTGAAAAGTTGATGTGTACTTGACATGATGGGATTGATTGATGGATGATTGATGTGACATCTCGTTGAGATTCTCTTGGGTTTCGCAACGCGCGGCGTTTTCCTCGCACCGAACGCTGGCCTACATCTCCTAGCCAGAGTATCGCCTCGGCGCACGAGTCACGGCATCGGAACCGCAGCGACTGTGCGGTCGTGAGGGTACAAGTCTCGGGTTGAGTCTAATCGGGTTAACGACGCGTGAATCAGGGTCGCGCGCAACGCCGGTTAAGGGTCGAAGGTTGCCGGAATTTGATCGGAAAGACCGCGAAAGTCTATGTAACGGTACGGTCAAGGATACGGGTCTTACACCCTATTAGTGTTAAGTTAAAAATCATTGAGCATGGTGGTACTCAATGTTTAAAAAATTTTCACTAGATGATTTATGTTTTGAACTCACAAATTGATTACCTACCGAGTGTACTAAGATTTAGATCGAAAATTAGATTGACACTACTCACAAAGCTTTTTGCCTTAGAATTCGGGTATTTGGGTCACGTTGATGTTACATGAATATATGAAGCTAGTCCTGTAACTGAACTTTCACTTTTTATTCTTGAATTCTTTTGGCATATTTTGCTCAGGACCAGTAAAATGTTGGTTGGAGGGTGTGATAACTGTATAATATTGTATATTTATCCCCACTTTTGCATCCTTTTCCCTTGTATAAGAATGGTAAACTGACATAATTAGGTAATTTTTCAGTATATAGAAGAATTTGGAAGTCTGAGATAAACTAACCCATTCATAGAGATTTAAGGCTAAAAAAGATATCAGGCTCAAGAATGTGAAGTACTGAAAAATTCCATGTTTAAAGATTATGAAGAACTATTTATTTCAGATGTAAGAAGATCGTTGATCAAGAGTTGAGAATTCAAAAGAAATAAGAGAAAATTCGATCAATTGATCATAGTGTTTGATCGATCAAAAGACCTTCGATTGGACTCAATTGGAAGTTGATCGATCAAGAATACTTGGAAAATTCAAATTCCTTGTTGGACACTTTTTGACACTTTCAATTCGATTGAAGGTCGAGTTCGATCAATTGAGATAATTCTGAATTTTTGAGAAAACTCATTGGACAGTTTTGGACATGTTCGATTCGATCAACAAGTAGATTTTGATTGATCGAAGTTCATCGATTGAAGTTGATCGATCGACGGTGTGCGTAAAGTTGCATAAGTGCGTAATTTCGAAGACGGTAGAACTAAAGCTATTTAAATAGGCTTTCTAAACACGAATTAGGAAACCTAGGGCATCAAAGGTAGAGAGAGAGAGAGAGAGAGAGAGAGAGAGAGAGAGAGAGTGTGTGTGTGTGTGTGTGTCTTTGACGTCATTTTTCTTCTCCAACCTTCTGTTTTAATTGTTTATTTTATGTTTTTCTTTCTTTTAAGATTAGTTTCATTAGCTATGCTTAGCTAATCTCTTAACTAAGACTAAGGGTGAACCTTTTAATAGACTCTTATTGTTAATTCTTTTTTAATTCAAGGATTATGGGTTGAATGATGAATCGATATTGTTTTGATTGAATTCTTAATATTGGTGAAAATTTTGATTTTTAAAATCCATTTATCTATTGCTAACTCCATGTACAATAAATGCTTGAAATTTCCTGCGATCAATTACTTAGTTCTTCGTGAGAGATTGATTAATTGGGATTCATGCCTTGTTTGAATGTTATAATTTGAATTAATTATTTTATTTTTCGATTTGAATGAATTATTATTCAATTTCAATTGAGTTATTAGATTGAATTGACGAATTAATATTAAGAATTTGTTAAAAGTGGATCCCTAGCTCCTTAGTTGTCGTTTATTATTGTTTTCTAAGCAATTTTCAATTCACCATAATAGAAAAACCTAAATTTATATTTGCTTTCTAGTTCTAGTAGTGTTTCTACTCTCTAGTCCTCAATGAGTCGACATTGATCTTACCAAGTAATTTACTACTTCGCAAACCTGCACTTGGCTTAGCCTAGTCAATAATCTCAAAAAGTCGAGCCTAACAAGGGTGGCGTAGAAGAGCGATTCGCTTTAGCATGCCTCGCTACCAATATTTCAGAACCTAAACCTAGCTTTAGCGGGCCTTTTGAAGCTAGGTCACTAAAGATTGTTGGCTTACATTTGTGGATTGTACATTGATGCATTAACTTAAGTCCCTACATATGGTGGATAATTTGGCGGGACATACACTTAGCCTATGAATGACCTTATTTGACTCCAATGTACCATTTTAAAAAAAAACCCTTGATAGTTTGGATGAACATAATTAATAATTCATTAATGTTGGCTTATTAATTGTAAATCAAAATTAATTGTAAAATAACCTATACACCTGTTAGTAACTTAACTCTAATTTGTAGGGTGGCCTTGGGCCAAACCTAGCCTGGTCCTCTGGAGCACGGCCAGGGCTGGGGCCTCTTTTGCCCGTTAGTGCTTGGGACAGGCCAGGGGCGGAGCTCTAGGGCCAGGCTAGGCCAACCTTGACCCGACTCACTGCCACACCTAATTTGGAGCAGAACGATTGCCTTCTTCTTCTTCTTTTTTTTTTTTTTTTTTTTTTTTTTTTTTTTTCTTATTTTAAGTAATTTTAGATATTTTAATTATAAGCCTTAATTATACCACTCGCTGAGGAGAATGAAGCATTTATGGGAAAAAAAAATCAAGGGAAAAATGGCATTAGATAGCTTTTTGACTAGAAGGGCGTTTGGCTGCTGGTATTTATATTTCCTGATGTCTTACTTTACTTTTCAAGAAAACAAATTTAGTTTGCACTTTTTGGTTAATTTTTTCCTTGCTCAAAAATTCTATTTTTCAGTTTTTACTAAAAAGCTTCTTCTTGCAGGTTTTTTTGCAAGAGGAATGAAAAACTGTAAAATTAAAATAGAAATTTTAAAGCCGGTTTGAGTGGTCATAATTTCATGTAGTTAACTGTAAATAAGTAATAATAATTTACATTTATAATATCTGAAAATGTAAATTTGTGACATTGGGTATAGTGCAATGTAGCAAAACTTTGTGGGCCCTACTGTGATGTATATGTTTCATCCATGCCGTTCATTTATTTTGTCAAATCATTTGGGGCAGATCCAAAGCTCAAATGGTCCACAATGAGAATAATGACATCCACCAATGAACCTACTATTTTCAGTGGTGTGGTCCAATTGAGCATTGGATCCGCCTCATTTTTCGGCTCATTAATTAAGATGATTTGAAAAAAATGGATGAGATATAAGATATGCATCATGGTAGGGCCCACAAAATTTTGGCCTCAAAGGAGGTTGAAATTTACAGGCGGAGCATCCAGTGATACCATTGTGCTTTTACCATTCAAGGAAAAAGAAAAGAAAAATAAAAATCCTCAAACTAAATAAGTGAAATCTCTTGCATAAAAGTTATGTGCAGCTTTACAAGGTACACATGGCAAAATGTTGGGTGATGGCAACAGGAAACGGATTGGCTACTACCCCTGCCACCAGCCAATGGCTGATGGTCGGTGCTCCGTGGGCCCTGCCATGATGTATGTGTTTCATCCATGCTGTCCATCTATTTTTACTGATCATTTTATGGTATGATACCAAAAATGAGGTATATCCCAATCTCAAGTGGACCACATTACAGGAAACAGTGTTGAATGAGCATCGACCATTAAAAACCTTTTGGGGGCATAAAAGTTTTGGATCAAGCTGATCTTTGTTTTTTCCCTTCATTTGGGCCTGTATGACATAATCAACAGATTTGATGTCAAATAAACAGTACAGTGGGCCTTATGAGGATTTTATTATGGATATCCGATTGCTATATATATATTTTTTTTCCTGCGGTGATCCACCTGATATTTATATCCCTCTCATTTTTGGGATCAAGCCCTAAAATGATTTGAAAAAAATGATGAACGGAATGGATGAAACACACACATCATGGTGGGGGTCCACAGAGCACCGACCACCGACCACCAGGCTGGTGGCAGGGGGCATAGTCAACCCGTTTCCATGGCAACAATTGTACCAGACGTAGATTTTTAAAATTTTTTTTTTTTGTTAGCTTATTAGTATACCCCACTCTCAGTTCACACTTCACTGTTAGCCACCCCCCACTGGGGAATCGATGCAAGACCTCGGTGTTGAAACAACGTATCTTTTGTTGGGGATTTTGACCTGCGGAATCACACAGATCTAGATCTAGGATAATAATCCAATGGCACCAAGCACACACAAGAGAACACAGATTTAACGTGGAAAACCCTTGCAGGAAAAAACCACGGCACAAAGCGACAGATCTCCACTATGAAAATAGAAATCACAAAGAGAAAGGACTTACCCGATTCGAACAACCTCGAATCTCACCCTTGCTACACCCTTTAGAAACCCTAAAATCTATTTAGGAACCCTTGGAACTCTTTTAAAAAGCCTTGACATACATCTCAATCCTGCTACACCCCTTTATATAAGTTTAAAAAAAAGCAGACTCGGAATATGAAACAAAATCTGCAAAATCTGCGTTTCCACAATCGCATCTGCTGAACTATTCATATCATCGAAGGTCTCTCGATGACAACTTCGATATCATCGACGGTCCTTCGATGATATCGAAACAGGACCAAAACTGTCCAGCGACCAGGGGTGAAAAATACTGTGAATTATCGATGGCATCAAGACCCTGTCGATGACAGCCTCGATATCATCGACAGACCACCAGACAGATTTGAGACATCTGTCTATAACAATCTCCACCATGTCTGCAATCTTCATTTGTGTAGCTTCTTGACTTCTTCTCTTATTTCTACACCATATCATAGCTTCTCTTGCACACTCCGTCTTCATTTTACGCCATCGTCAAGCCTAGAGAAATTACACAGAACTTGAACTTCTCTACAAGAACATTCTTGTTGATCATGTCTGTTGGATCTAAATCCACATGCTCAACCACCTTTGCTCCTGTCTTCCTAAAAGAAAAGACATAGTCTTCTTACCATCTCACCTCTACCCAATATTGTTTGCCGGGGTACTTGCTCACAACACTAATAGCCTGTGAAATAACTGGTCTAATCTAGACTATGGCATACACTGTCAACCGCATTCGAGTAAGGCTCATGAGATATCTTGCTTTTCCTCATCTGTTTTGGGACATGTCCTGAGGAAAACTTGAGGAGAGACGCGTAGGGAACGCTCTCCGGCTTTACCTGGCCCATCACATCCTTAATCAATACCTACACACAAGGTATTCCTCCTGTGATTACCAAAGCTTACTCCTCTTTCAGTCTCAACGCCGAGAACCATCTTTGTAGCCCCCCGATCCTTCATCCTGAATGTCTCACTTAACCGAGTCTTCAGTACATTGATTTCAGACATGTCATAATTGGCGATTTACATGTCATCAATTCCTGACTCACCATGAAGGAATCAAACCACTGCCTAGGCGACAGGTCAAACCACAACCTCCTGCAAAGTCTTTTCTCAGCCCCTTTAACTTCGAACCGCTCTAGTTGCTTCATGTAGATCTGCTCTTCACTTTCCCTTAAAGAAGTGCAGACTCCACATCCATCCTTCCAGCTCAAGATCACATTGGCCAACCAACGCCAATCACGGATCTAATAGACACCTGCTATACCGTCGGCGCGAATATCTCTGAGAAGTCGATCCATTCTCTCTTAGCATAACCCTTCGCTACCAACCTCGCCCTGTATCTATGTTGTATCCTCCTAAAGATCCACCTGCATCCAACCGCTTTCCGGCCCACTGGAAGCTCCACCAGCTCCCATATGTCGGTCTGGTACTACGAATCCATCACATCGTCCATAGTCACCTTTCACTTCTCAGCATCAGGCTCACCTAGAGCCTTCTGAATAGAAGATGAATCCCTTGAGATATTGGAATCATCCATGTACCTCGCCGATATCCTGCTATCATGCCGTGTGATTCTTCTCACAGGTGGTTGCTCCACCTGCTCTATATCCCTGTCCGCACGTCTCAGCCTTCCTGCCCTGCCCACTCATGTGGCCGTACCCATCATGCCACACACATGCAGAGGTGGAATCCGCTACATCCACTGCAGCTCCACCTTTTGAAGTGCTCCCGATCAACCTGTACAAGTTACCGAGTCGTTGCGCTTTCATGATTACCCGTGCCCACTTAAATACCTTAAGAACACCATCAATACCTGTGTACTTGCATTCTTTTGCCTCAAGTACACCAAGAGAAACCAGATTCTCCCTCAAATCAGGAACGTGCCTAACATCAGTCAAGGTATGCTCCACCCCATTAAACATCCTGATGCGCACCGTACCAATAGCCACAACATTACATGCAAAGCCATTGCCCATAAACACCTGTCCACCATCGCACTTGCTATAGCTGACGAGCTAACTCCGATGAGGAGTCATGTGAAAAGATGCCCCTGTGTCTAGCATCTACTCGTCCTTATGATCATCGTATGGCTGTCTGATAGTAGAGATAGACAAAACATCACCATCACATCCACTCGATCCATCTGACGTGGCAACATTGGCCTCCCTGTACGAAGCCTCAGAATCTTCTCTCTTCGATTTAGAATTTCCACAATCCTTCTTCACATGTCCTTCCTTCCCACAATTCCAGGACTTTACCTTTCCTTTGCCCTTGCCCTTGGATTTGGATCTACAACCTGAAGAACCTGTACCTTGTCCAGAATTACTACCCACTGTAAACAGTGCATCAGAAGACGTCCCATGTCGCTGTTTAGTTGTCTCATAGCCTTCCCTTGAAGAGTCGAGATAACGGTATCGACACTCAGGGTTTTGTTCATGCTGCACATAGTGTCCTTGAATGCCTCAAAAGACGCCGGGAGAGAATTCAGCATGTTCTTCATCTTTCATCACTTCCTCCATATCTAACAATTTGCAAACCAATTTATTAAAGTTGCTGATGTGAGCCTCCAGATCTCCACCCTCTGCCATCTTGAAGTTATACCACTGTCGCTTCAAGTGCAGGCGATTTTCAGAGGATTTCTTCGCATAAACATCCTCTAACTTCGCCCATAACTTAGCCGCAGTTTTCTCCCTTATGACGTTGTATAGAACCTCATCCGTGAAACATAAACGAATCGATGATAAAGCCTTCTTATCAAGAATATTCCATTCACCATCAGTCATAGTAGACTTTCGCTCCTCAAGAGCACCATCTTCGCCTTGCTTGATTAAGGAACTCATCATCTTGATCTTCCATAACTCAAAATTATTTTTCCCTGAGTACTTCTCAATCTCATACCTGGCGCTCGCCATTATTACTAATCCTGCAGATTCAGATCTGTGCCCCAACCGATTGCTTTGATACCACTTGTTGGGGATTTTGACCTGCGGAATCACACAGATCTAGATCTAGGATAGTAATCCAATGGCACCAAGCACACACAAGAGAACAAAGATTTAACGTGGAAAACCCTTTTGGGAAAAAACCACGGCACAAAGCGACAGATCTCCACTATAAAAATAGAAATTACAAAGAGAAAGGACTTACCCGATTCGAACAACCTCGAATCTCACCCTTGCTACACCCTTTAGAAACCCTAAAATCCCTTTAGGAACCCTCGAAACTCTTTTAGAAAGTCTTGGTACACATCTCAATCCCGCACACACCCCTTTATATAAGTTTAAAAAGAAGCAGACTCGGAATAGGAAACAAAATTCGTAAAATCTGCGTTTCAGCAATCGCATCTGCGGAACTCTTCGATGTCATGGAAGGTCTCTCGATGACAGCTCCGATATCATCGACAGTCCTTCGATGATATTGAAACAGGACCAAAACTGTCCAGCGACCAGGGGTGAAAAATATTGTAAATTATCGATGGCATCAAGACCCTGTCGATGACAGCCTCGATATCATCGACAGACCACCAGACAGATTTAAAACATCTGTCTATAACATCTTTCACTCCGTCTACCACTTGAGCTACGTAGATTGCGTACAAACTAACTTATTATGCTAGAGTAAACTCAATAGAGCCCACCATGATGTATGTGTCTTATCCACACCGATCCATCCATTTTATCAGCTCATTTAAGCACATGAGCCTGAAATTGAAGCACATCCAAAACTCAAGTAGACCACATCATAGGAAACAGTGAGGATGATAATGTCCACAGTTGAAACCTTCCTAGGGTCTGTAGTAATGTTTATTTGTCATTTAACCTGCTCATGAGGCCACACAAACGAAGATGAAGGAAAAACCCTTGATCCAAAACTTAAGTAGGCTCCAATCTATTTGCACCATAAAGCAAATGGAGACTTTAAATTCAGAGGATTTCAAGTACTTGAGGTGAGGGAATGTTTGAAATCTAAGGCGAAAGTTAAGATTTCATGTAAAATCCTCCTATGAGTCACATGTGTAATATTTATGTCACTAGCTAATTAATTTATTGAGCACGTGGCCCACGGATGATATCCCAAGACAATCAGATTATTAACTGCATCTCTAAAATTATTTTAATAGAATGATCTGCATAGTCCAAACATTGTCCATGTAAATCAATAGTTAAAAATTGTTGATTAGTCGCTTTGTTGTGATCTTATGCTTGTGATCGATCCAGGATTTGGAATTTTATCATTTTCACCCAAAGAATATATTCCAGTGGGCTTATTAAAATCATGGTGTCAAATGTTACATACATATATTAATTTACGTTAAATACATATATTAATATGGAATATTAAAGTTGATTTAATAATTAAATTCAAACCCTCGTAAATATAGTATGGATGACTACTTTGGGATGGGAAGGGATTTTTCCAAAGGTGCCAAACATGGCTGAAAGATTCCAAATCCAATTATTTCATATCCAAGGAATTTCACTCGGTGCTTTTTGTTTCCTGTGGTGTGTTCACTTGAGCTTGGATGAGACACATACATCATGACAGCCCCCCACAGAACTTGCGTATGACATACTGATATTAGGATACGTGCACACTAGCCTTTGAATTTGGTGTCTGCTTTCAACGACTTTGTATGATGGGACATCTTGGATGAGTGGCTAGCATTAGATAAAAAAACTCGTGTTGGTTATTGTTATCCCTTTGATCGTTTGAACTTTCTACTTTCAAAAACATACAATTTACTCAACCTGGAATTATTAACTGTTTAAAATTAAAATTTTCAATTTGAGAGTTTTTCTAATCATCCCCCATCCACTCTAAGGTCTATCATGTGGACGGTTTGGATCGCTGAAAAGGACCCTGATCCAACGGATAAACTCTGGTATTCTAGTGCAATATGCTGCCATGTATTCTAGCAAACCTCATTATACCAATAAAACAACAAAGGGGATTAGATCAGGTCAGGGCTATCAACGGGCCTGGCCTTGGGTTGCTTTTAGCTCGATAATGAAATAGTTCTGGACCTGTTGGCTACTCTTCCATTGACAGACCAGAATTTGTTGTACTACCATCTTCCCCACCCGTTCCCTTCAAAACTTTGATTTTTGTGGGTCGAGGCCCAGCCCATTGATAGCTTTATCAGTAGCATGAAAACAGTAGGCCCCACCATCTGAATCGACTGGGACAGCCATTTAGCTCTTCAGCTGGGTGACACTGTTGGAATCAATGGACAATGGAGTCTTACTCAACATATAGGTGGGGCCCACCTAATGAGCTACAAAGCTCGACCTCATGGGAAGCTCCGTGATGTCGACCTCATCATAAGAAACACGTGCATGGGGCATACAATAAATTCAATAGATTGGCCTTATCATAAGAAACACTTTACACGGACAATCGGCCCTATCCATATACATTCATCAAGTGGACCCCACACATGTATTTTGCTATTTATCAATGGTTATACATTGTTTTCTATGGTGTGGTTCACTTCTTAAGTGGATAGGGCTGAATTTTTCACGAGGATCACCTCGTGGGGCCAACATAGTAGGAGGATTGGATGTCACAAGTATTTGGAGTCATCTACTGGCTGGACCGTAAACTCTGGTACTTGAGACCTTCCGTAAGGTCAATCTCACAAGAACTTCCCATGAGCATGATGTGTGTTGGACATTTATACCATTCATTTGGTGGGTCACCCCTAGGTGATGGGATGTCCCAAAAATCAGATGTATCCGAAACTCAAGTGGGCCACACAATCTAAAATCATGCTTGAAACATCTAAAAGCACTTGGTGGGGCCCGCCTGAGTTTAGAAATAACCAGAAAATTGGTGTGACCCCTCATCTAAGTGAGACACACAATGGATGAGTTAGATGTGTGAACCACATCTCAATGGGCACTATAAACAATCAGGAAGGTTTTAATAGGTGGGCATCCACTCTCAACTATTGTCTAAGGTGTGGGTGGCCTACTTAAGTCATGGATTGACCTGATTTTTAGGTCCATGGCCCACACGGGTACATCTAATAGATGGTGTGAACGTGACACACCATGTCGGGATCCACATAGCTCGACCTCATGGGAAGTTCCCACAAGGTATATATACAGTGATTTGGCATGGTTGCATCGCAATCAGACAGAAAATGGCAGTGACAATCAGAGCTGTCCTTGATATTTCGACCACTCACTATCTTACCTTTACCCATCCCTTGGATGGCTAGGATTGCTCAATCAGTCCGATTTTGGAGATACTCAAAGACTTGACTCAATTTAATAATTAGTAATATAAAAAACAAATCGGTTTGTATTTATTTATAGTTTTTTTTTTTTTTTTTTACTCGTATAAGTAATATAAAAGTACTTAAATAACCAACGGGGAAATGTGTAGTGCACCGGTAAAGTCCTTTGCTTCTCTTCTACAGGTTCTGTCTTGAAATCCAGTTTACCCTTGTTTTCTCTTCTTCTTCTTCTTCTTCTTTTTTATTTTTTTTATTTTTATTTTTATTTTTCATAAAACCCTCCTCAGGCTGACTCAACGAGTCTTTCTGAGTCAGAACTAAGTCTATGTTATGAACTGAGTTTCCTGATGACTCAGCTCGAAATTTCGTAGATTTGACTTGACTCGGCTGAGAACTATGTTCTGAATTATGGGTAAAACTCGGGCAGGTTGGGGTCTGGCTGAGGGTCAATCTGAGCCTGACCAACCCTCAAAAAGGACCCAACGTGTGACCTGACCTGAATTCCAATCCGAAGTGCCTGATCCAAATACCCAACCCAAATTCATCTTTACTCAACCCTAAACCAACCCAAGCTAATTCAAATACATGTGATTATTCCCAACCTTACCAGAATTTTCTCACAACCTACTCAACCTGATTCGAATCGGGCTGAACCATAAACCGACCGGAGGATCCTGACAACCTGACCCGAACTCCATGCACAATGAGTTCCCATCAATCATCAACTGAGAACCAAGTTCTAAAATGTGTAGAAATCTGCTAGTTGCATCGTAAAATAGAGCGTTAAAAGTCTTCCCCTGAGGAGAAAATCAAAAAAGAAAGAAAAGAAAAAAACTCATAATAATTGATATTCTGTTGGGCACGATGATACATTCATAAGGCCATACAATACATACGTCCTGGCCATATAGGAGTGATGGGTCACTGGACGAAACCAGTGACTCAATGAGGTCTGGGTGCAACAGTTCATCCGTTAGTAAATGAATTGGGTCCATGCCCTCTCAAAACCAAGGTGACTGACGTGCTGTCCCATTTTTCAAGTGGAGCTGATTTGGACCACCATAAAAAATGGACCTGGCCTGGACTGACCTGGACCCAACTCTTAAGTGTGTGGGAGCATGACACATTTGAGGCGTCACTCAACGTATTTCGAGTAATCATTTGCATGGGAGCCTAGACACCGTGACATTTGATGATGATGATGGTGATGGTGGTGGCTGTGGAGCGGAGCCGATATACAAGCACAAGCAGCATATTTGAAGCATAATGTGTAATGGGAGTGGAGGTGGCATCATTTGTGTGAGAGCAGGGAAGGTGACAACAACGGTGATGAGATAACATAAGAGACCTGCATGACCTCTTCCACTATGCCCATTTGTTTTAAAATCTTTCAACCACTAGTCCAGCATTGGCTTCAGATTGGCGCCAAGTTAGTCCTATAGGGAAGTGAATTGCCTCTAACCAAGGGTTACAATAATCTCCTGTGACATGACCCAGTGAAAAATCTCCGCATGCACATGTTAGACACGGGGCACGCGGTGAAAAGTAAATATTCCTCCAAGTGCAATAACATTTTTGCCCTTCAAACTATAGGCTCAACTTCTGACAAGCGCATATAGCATTTTTTCATTGGGCCAAGACGAGGATTACATGGGATTGTTGTAACCTCTGGTTGAGGTCCAATGTATAGGAAGTAATTCCCCCAGCACCCCATATGAGTAGGCATGGTTTTCTGCCCCCAATGCTTCTACTGCCACCCCAACAAGGGCAATTTTATTAGATTGATTCTTTAGCTTGCCACCACTTCCAAACACCAAAGAAATCCTCCAATCTCCTCAATCTAATCAAGAATCACAAGATGACAGCTTGCCACCAGCAAACTGAAGATGCAAATGGCAAAACTCACATTGAAAGTGACTATGAAGAAGAAAGGAGATTAGAGGTTTGAAAATACCTTCCGGGGAGCCATTTATCCACCTCACCTACTTACTCTGGACTGCATTCCTACCTTATACAAGAACGGACCAATCTGAAAGAAGCTAGAACGAGAAAAGCTTCCAAAGAGACGCCAATTAGTATGCCACTTCCATAGCTTCAGGTCCAGCTCATTCACATCCACTTGAACATCATTGAGATTGCTCATTAACGCTTCAAAGCAAATAATTTCATCAGACTTTAAGGTTTCAGCATAAATGGAGATTCCACACCACCGGCACATATCTCATAGAAATCCTTGGAGCCTTATTATGAGCAATGGAGACCAACAGTAGATAATCATTTGCGACAGTTTCATAACCAACCCAATAGTCTCTCCACCTAATTGCAATCAAGAAAGTTCTAGAGTAAACACGGCAGTATTTTAAATTTGGAGCAGTGAATCTGATGTGAAGGACATGGGGACCGCCAAAATCTGTATTAGGTTAAATCCTGATTTTGCAGGATCACCTACCAAAACAAACCCTAAATTGGTAGTTAAGGGTTAAAATAGGAAAGTTGCAAACCTATTGCCTATTTGTGTCTGCTGCATAGAAATCTATGTTTGCTCACTTAATGAAATTTCATATTGCTTTTCATCTTCTATAGACTGTAGTGCGTTTTGTTCAGGAGTGTGACTCTCCTATCTAGCGGTGTGGCGCTACTAGGAATTCTTATTATTGGTGCAACTTAAAGACCTTTTATCTTATTATTATCTGTTGTTATTTGTAGTTGGTTTGAAGCTAAGCCGAAGATCTCTTACCGGTCAATAGTCATTGACCCTCATGGAGCATGAAGTGAAGCAGCAACAAATTTGGGTGCAGGGGCGGCAGTAAGAGTCCGAAGTGGGGATTCGAAGTGGAAGAGGCACCTAGTTGGAAGGATACTGCAACTAAAATCCATATAA
Source organism: Magnolia officinalis (assembly GCA_021015155.1). NCBI lineage: Eukaryota > Viridiplantae > Streptophyta > Magnoliopsida > Magnoliales > Magnoliaceae > Magnolia > Magnolia officinalis. The sequence continues at coordinate 65,039,873 of JAJHSJ010000006.1, read as the reverse complement.
CTGATTGCTTCTGCCTCGTGGAAAGCTCCAAAATTCTGCCCTCGAATGATAGTAAGAATCTGAAACAGGATCGCTGCACTAATAATCCTGCTCATTAGTTCAATGAGTAGGAGCGTATGTTGCATCAGATATGGATCGCCAACCTGCAGCTCATAGCCTTCCTCTGGGGTTCTATATCCAGACTGTTGTCACCCTCTTCGGATCAAAGATCCCGCGGGATCAACAGTTGTGCAGCACCCATGTTTAGATTTAGGTTCCGTGCCCCCAAAAGCCCTATTTTATTAGGACTACAGTGTCTTTGAAAGAGAGTTCAATCCACTAAACCCCGTCTCATGTTTTCAGTCCAAGATTCCAAATCAAATTCCAAGGTGAAGATGGAAGTATACAAGCATGCAGCGGATGGCTGGAAATTCCTAGTGAGCTTGGCTTAAGAGGTTCACTCCACACCTACAAATCCAAGCAGCACAATTGCTGGTATACTCTAGATACCCCCAATATAAGATGGACAGAAGCAACATACCCATTCAAGCCATCTCTCTAATTCAATATTTATTGATTATGAATCTGATGTGAAGAAAATAGAGATTCAGAGCAGATTATGAACAATTCCAGATCTGCAGCAGACTTCAACTATTTTCCACCACTCTTGTGAGTTGGGCATTTACCAAAATTTCCCATCAAGGATGTCAGCCAAAGCTCAAATTCTGTATTAGCAATTTTCACCAACATTGCACTGGTTCTGTTCGAACTGTTGAGAGATTTAATGCCAACACTTCCTATGGTTAGGATTCCAAACCAAGAACATCTTATTGATGCTAAATTCTGACACATTTAATTTTCAAAAGGTAAAAAAAAAAAATCCGTTGCATGTTCATGCGAAATCAGTAATTGCTAAATTATGACATGAATGACTGGTTAGCAACTTACCATGCATGACCCATAGTTCTACAACTCAGTGATTCTACTCAACACGACTCAAAGTGGGCCACTCGCTTCAGCTCTGTTTATATAAAAAGGTAAGAAGAGGGTCTTGAACCCAAGACATAAAGGAAAATAATGCAACGAGATCAAGAAGAAACTAATCACAATGAAATTCAACATACCAGATTGAAAGTTTGAATCACACAAGAGAAAAGATGCAATGACTGGGCTTTTGTGGATTAAGCAGCGGAATCAAACATGTCTTCCACAAATCCAGCCCTTGATGTCCTATCTGGATCACGACGGATTTCTAAATCAAATCTAAACATAATGAATTATTTAAATCTTACCACCACGCGATCGATTGTGATGAAAACAATCTAGTCATTGATGTCGATCCTCCAAGCAAAGAGGTCTCTCACCAATCTATCCCAGCTGGAAGATGTTAGAGAGCTGCTATCAGATCCTCTGGTAGGTGCATGCATGCCGTCCACACAAGCAAACCCCACAAACCCAATGTGTGATAGAAGGAGACGGAAGAACGATGGAGATGCTCTCAATTGGTGCACCTAGTACATGGTATGTTGTAAAGGTTGTTATGGGGACGTAAAGGTAACGGTGGCAATCATTACAAGTTACGGGGTCGTAACGCCGTATGATGCAGGATACTTGCTCTAAGAGCTCGAACTGTTAGAGTATGGCGAATTAATCTCTTTATCTCATAGCCCAAGCCCCACATCTTATGGGTTAGGACCTCGGCCGAACCCACTTCGTATGCCCCAACTCACATGGGTACCGCCTCACATAGGCCGCCTACCCTGAGTGTGTCTCCACATCCCACAGGCTACCTCACTCGAGCCCGGTGTGAAATGCGCATTAATCACCCCCGATGAGGAGTTTTGAACACGAGACCTCCCCCGTGGGCCTCGCCCACCCCGAGTGCGCCCTTGCATCCCACAGGCGACCCCACTCGAGCCAGTGTGAAAATGCCCCTGCATTAATCACCCCCGATGAGGAGTCTTGAACACGAGACCTTCCGATCTGATACCAATTTGATGCAGGACAATTAACCGCTTGCTCTAAAAGCTCGAACTGTTAGAGTATGGTGAATTAATCCCTTTATCTCATAGCCTAGGCCCCACATCTCATGAGTTAGGACCTCGGCCGACCCCCCTTCGTGGGCCCCAAATCACATGGGTACAGCCTCACATGGGTCGCCCACCCCAAGTGTCCCGCATCCCATAGGCTACACCACTTGAGTCCGGTATGAAATGCGCATTAATCACCCCCAGTGAAGAGTCGAACACGAGACCTCCTCCGTGAGCCTCGCCCACCCCGAGTGTGCCCCTGCATCCCACAGGCGACCCCACTCGAGCCCGGTGTGAAAATGCCCATGCATTACCATAACAACCATTATGGGAAAAAAAGGGCCCTGTAACCGCCATTAACAGCTCATTACGTCCCATGTAAAGGCCATAACAGCTCCGTAATAGTCTGTTACAAGGTAAATACAGGTTTTTTAGACTTCCTTTTTTCAACGTTACGAGGCAAATACATGTTTTTTGGGTTTTCTTTTCAATAATAAAAAAAGAGTCCATAACAACATTTGTGGGGGCTGTAACAACCATGATGACCCGTATCGTAAAGGTAACGGTGGTGAGGGCCACCATTACGGAATACCTTCACCTAGTATGGTGCTCCGCCACCCTACAAACTTTGTGTGACCTATTGTGAAGGAAGTCCATTCAAAATACCTTATCATGTATATACTCATGATATAATCCTTTCATTGTCATGGCTATCCACCAGAAATATATATCCCATGCTTACCAAACAGTGGACCATCATATCTACGATATAAGATCATTATCAAGTGCGATCAAAGTAGCTTTAGCAGTTAAAAGAAAACTTCAATAGTTGGAAGCCTTTGTAAAGTTGTTTAAAACATTTTATGTATTGGGCCCAATAGTAAAATCACTTGATGGGTCTCTAATCTAATCAGATCTAGCCATATACATGTCCCTAGGTAAAACTCATTGGATCCCTTGTTGACCCATGCACGAATCAACGGCTCCTGATGGAAGTACCCAACTACGTCCACTTTTAATGGCCACATGGTGGCCTCATAAGAAGAGCCGAAATCAATCAATTAAGGTACTGACTCTTACACGTCCTTGACTTTAAGGATTGATTATCTTTCATACAACATCAAGTCTTGATATCATGATCATCTGATCTAGGGTAATGGGCCTCTGGACCAGTGACTTGATCTCAATCCTACCAATGTAAGTGCCTAAAGGTCTAGACCAGGATCTTGTATCCATGGCACACTCACACTCCCATATAGGGTAAGGGTGAAGGCATACTGATACCAAGTCAAGCCCCAACGGTGTAGAATGTCCATCTTGACCCAACTCAGTCCCCCCACATAGGATGGCGATACATATCATAAGTGAATGCCCATAGGTGTGTCTTACATACTTGTGACAGTCATGGCCTAAACAGGGTGCTGAGATCCATGGACCACAATTCTCCCTAGTCAACAACAGTCGCATCCAATCTCAAGTTCCCAAGGACTAACCAAGGAATCACTCATCCACATAAGTTTAAAGTGACACCACATAATAAGGCATATCCAATTATCAACATGGGATACATGGTTATCATGTATCTATGGCTAAGATCAGCCCTATCAAATCCACTTGGGCATGGGCAATGGATTAGGGCTCATATTGGTTTTCCAGGCACAAACTCCAATAGTCTTATGCTAGAGATCACCACTCCCACCCCGCGTAAAGAAACAAGAGAACTTTTGCTCAAAGAAAATATCATTCAACTATCTTATTCCATAGGTCCTATGCCTTATTTATAATGAAAGTTTACAAGGTTTCCTCAAGAAAATCTCTAGCATAATCTAAGAAGTCTAAAAATAAAATTCATTACAAGCCAAGAACTCTAGAACCTTAAACATGAAAATGTATTAACTTATTTCCTAGCATAAAGATATTTTCCTAGCATAGAAATATGAAAACAAAAGAGAAAGGAAATTAGGAACAAGCTAGAGAAGGAAATTGGGCCTTTTCTTATGCACACGTGTGGAGCGTGCACATGGGGAATGTGGCACGATTGCCATGGTGTGCCATAACGGCCATTACGTACTTGTAACGGTGGAAACCTTTGTGTTATGGGGTTGTAACTGCCATTACGGAAAAATGCCCCTAACAGCCTCATTACGGCCCATTCCTAAGTGGATATAAGTTTTTTTTCAGGAAAAAAAAAAATCATAACGATAACAGTGGTGGCCTTTATGGCCACTGGTACCATTACGGAATACCTTGTCGATTGCATCTATTCTCCCCAGCTAGGAAAAACTTGGCCCATTGAGTTAATGGCAATGTACTCCTCATGTGCTTGAAATCGTCTACTGAGATCCACGTGTTGTCAGATCCTAGCAGACCATTAAACTTAATGGAAAACTTCTAATGCCCTCCTTAGCATGTGGAAACTATATGATCGTCTAACACATCTTCAATGATTTCTTCAAACTAGCATGGTACCTCAGGTATCTGGATAGCTCGTTCTTCCATGCTCTCATCTTCATGATGTTCAAGATAAATTGTAAGGTCTTCCACACTGAAAACGAGGGTAATTTTTATTTCAGGTGGAAGCTTGATCAAGTATGCATTATCACCTAGCTTCTTTAAAATCCGATAACGAGCCACCTTTTTGGAGTGGAACTTGGTGGTAAGAGTTTGCTGGAAACTTCTTAGTTTTGAGCCACACCTTAATCCTATCATCTTCTTGAAATTGTGCAAAACGTTGCCAAACATCTAGATACCCCTTATAATTTTCATTACTAAGGTTGATCTTCCATTGGACTTTCTCATGTATCTCCTTAATATGCTATGGAAAAGCTTCTGTCTTGACTTAATCGAGTTGTAATAAGAAGTTGGACTAAATCAATAGGTTGTCGGTGTCGCACTAGTTACAATTTTCAAAGGACAATCCCATAGTGCGGTTCGCGGAATAGTTATAGGCAAACTCAGTCTGTGATAACACGATGTCCCATGAATTGATGGGACCACCAACCAAATATCGAAGCAGATTATAGGACTGTAGTTGTTGGCCTCTATCTGTCCATCTATTTCTAGATGATAAGCACTTGAGAACTTTAGTTTAGTTCCCATCTTGGCCCACAATGTTCGCCAAAAGTAGCTCATAAATTTAACATCATAATCAATACAATGTCTTGGGAACATCATGTAGATGAACCGCCTCTTTGAAGAAAACATTAGCGATGTGTAGGGCATCTAATGTCTTCTTGCGAGGGGATGAAACGGGCCATCTTAGAAAACCTATTGACCACAACACAATTAGAGTCATAGCCACGTTGAGCATTACGTAATCCCATGACGAAATCCATGATGATGTTTTCCCATGGTGCATCTAGCACAGGCAATGGAGTATAAAGACAAGTATTCTGCTTGTTACCTTTGCTTAGTTGGCACAGTCAACACTGTTGAACGATGATTCCAACATCTTTCTTCAAACGTGGACAATCAAAACAGCCCTCGACCACGACTATTGTTTTGTCGAAACCAAAGTGACCACCGTGGCCACTTAAATGAAGCTCTCATATCACAACCTCTTGCAAGGATGTTTTAGGAAGACACAACCTCATAGTATAAAGTAAGTATCCATCATGCAGGCCGGTATCATGGGTACTCGGTGCTTGAACTGGCAAAGTGTTGAAAATACTTTTCCAAAATCATCATTTGTTGCATTGTTTCTTTTAAGTTCCTCGAGCCCAACAAAGGAGACTGAGATGTGATTTTCGGTTGAGGATTTTTTTTGGGTTTTTTATTTTTATTATTATTATTATTATTTAATATGGGGAATGGAAGGTTTTGGGAAGGTTAGTTGTATGATAGATTATGGGTTGTTTACTATTTGAACAATGGGCAAGATTTGATGGGATAGAAATAGGGTGATGGCTTAGGTAAGATGGAGGCTATATATGGTCTGTGGTGAAATGGCTAAATAATAGGCCGATTTAGGGAATTGAGGATAGGTTTGGTATGAATATTAGGGCGGAATTTGTGAAAAGAAGGTGGGGAAGAAAAAAAGTAAAAAGGAAAATAATTTCCCAAGAGCAGAACTTGCTTTGATACCAAAATAATGCAAGTAGATTAAGGAAGAAACTAATTGCAATGAAGTTTGATTTACCAGATTGAAAGTTCAAATCACACGACAAGAGAAAAGACCCCCCCCCCCCCCCCCCCCCCCCCCCCCCCCCCCCCCCCCCACACCACACACACACACACACACACACACACATTCGTAGAGAAATAAGAGAACTTACTTAAAGAAAATATCACTCAACTGTCTTATTCCATAGGGGCCATCCCTTATTTATAATGAGTTTTTACAAAGTTTCCTCTTTGAGAAAAATCTCTAGCATAATCTAAGGAATCTAAAAATAAAATTCCTTGCTAGCTAAGATCTTTGAAATAATAGAACCCTGGAACATGAAAATCCAATAATACTCATTTCCTAGGATAGAGATATTTTCCTAACATAGAAATATGAATGATAGGAAATTTGGAACAAGCTAAAAAAGGAAATTGGGCATTCTCTTGTGAATAGATGTAGAGCATGCACGGATGCAGCAAGATTACATCACATAGAGGGATATATCTTTAACCAACAAGCCAAGCACCACATGTTTGCATATTCTTCCATTATTTATATATTTTACCTTCATTACTATTTAAAATATTTATAGATAATATTATGCTAATTGTTAAATATTGAGTTGGAGTCAAGTGAAGGCTCATCCAAGTCTTTGAGTCAACCCCCAAACCCAGTTAGACATTGTGTCAAGTCAATTTTTTGAGAGTTTAAACTATGGTATAACCATATAATAGATAGCTAAAGGGAATTCTCATGATGTCACCAATTTATTCCATTCTAATTCATCAACGGATTATAAATTGATCTCCGGCCATTATGCATCTTGCGTCCTCAAGTTGCCAAAAGAGGTGGATTACATCCTCTTTTTTTATAATAACGATGAAAGTTCATTAGCCAAGAAAATAGGAACCTTATCCATTAAGGCAACGGATGAGCATCACATGATTACGCAGTTGACCACTATGTAAAGACGAATCAGATAAAATCATCAACACTTCAATAAAACAACTGCAGGAAAGGAGGAAAGGTGCTTCAGCATTTGCTTCCTTATCCTATGTTGGAAATTTAGAAGGCAAGATATAACAAAAATTTCAAGCAAGAGTCGATTCCCAGGCCGAAGTTGCAAGAAAAAAAGAAGAAGAATTATCATATGGGCCCTTGTATCCCCCATCATTAGTATCGAAGAAGAAGAAGAAGAAGAAGAAGAATTATATGGGCCCTCATATCGCCCATCATTAGTATCTCCACATTGGATATGTGTAGTAGTTGGTTGGTCGTTGCAATGAGCACTCCATCGCTCCATCTTTAGTGAAATTGGATCCACCATCTCTAGTTTAAACATTTTGTTTACTCATGCTGGTAGAATGGTTAATTTCTTTGCTGATGAAATGGCTAAAGAGTGATTGGTCCGTCTGGCCCTTTGTATTGGGAATCTATTCCCTCAGCTCAATCTTTTGAGCTTAATTTTCATTTTATCTTCCCCAAAAATAAAATAACAACAGAATTATTGGCATTCTTGAGCTTGAAAATGGATGAATCACTAATTATACTTCTTTATGATCTCCAATGAACATGTACCTCAGAAATCCATAATGCGGGTTGACAATTCAAGAGTACTTCAGATTTTAGTATGTGAATGGAACTGAAATTTCACTTCTAGAAGTTAAGCTTGCAATATAATATAAGAAGGAAAAAATAGAAAAGAAACAGAAGGTACAAGGTAGAAGTCCTATCCAACTCACATGAACATGGGGTACCAATCTCGCATCTTAAAGGTCTTCTTGGTCTCTTCATCTAAAAATACCATGGCCGACCTTAAAAGAGCCCCGCAAAACATATGCCAAACTCACCATTGCCTCCCGCATTACCAGATTCAAACACGAAAACCGCTCCGAGTAATGGCGACCATCGCGATCACACCCATTTCCATGCAAGCACAATTACAGCAAACTTCAAAGACAAGTAGCTATCCAGCAGCCTTCTCGATGAGAGGAGGAAAAAAAATAACATGAATCACACTCATTATTGGGATGCAGCAACAACATTACTGCTGCCTAATCCCATCTTCTGCCCCAAAAGTGTCAGCTGATCGACAAACTCCACCCCAGTGAGAACCTCTGTGGTCCCATATATGACATGCTTCGCTGGCTGCTGACGTTGAGCCAGCTCCTGCAAGCCACCGTACTCCACATAATTCCCACCACCAATCATGAACACAATGGCTTCCTTGAATGGCCCTTTCAAATGGTTGCTGCCTGCCCCAGAGCTTGACTTCGGTACACGTGGATCAAACACAAGGTATGAATCCACCTCTGGGTTTGGCTTCCCTTCCATCAGTGCTTCTACAGTCCTTGTTAGTGCCAGCTGTCTCCCACCTGACAATAGATTCTTCATACCTGCCGTCACAGCACTGATCGACTGTCCATAGAGCTTCTCGGCCCAATCTACAATGTTGCTCTTGCTTGCTGAGTTTACTGAATTCGCCAATGACACATTCAATGATTTTATTTTCTTTACATATTGAAATGCACATGTGTCCACCTCAGACTCCCGCAACACTGCCTCCACAGCTTCCAGCTCCGACTGTGGCAGCGCCTCTGCTGAAAGTAGACAAATGATTGCGAGCCGCAGCTTATCGACTTTTGTCCCTTTCCCTTTGAGGGCCCCGAGCAGGGCAGTCCGATCAATACTCCCTCTCGTCAGCATATCATTTTCAACATTATAATATGAATCCAATGCTCTCTCCTTGATCTCACCTAATAAGACGGTTGCAATGTTCGTGTGCTTGTCGATCACCTTCTTCCTCTCAGTGAGCTCTGGCAGTGAATTCACTGCACTCATCAGATGCTTTGTGTTCCCAATCAAATCCTGGCCGTCAAATTCACTCACATCTTTACCACCCGTCCGACGGTTTACCTCATCAACATCCTGCTTATATCTACTCAACTGAGCCTCAATCTCTTCCGCAACCTTTGGGAAGGGTGACGATCCATTGGCAGACCAGAACGGATCCGAATCATCCAATTCATATGATTTGACGGCACCCTTCTCCTCCCGAACACTCACCCTGTTCAGCTTCAACCCGAGAACATCATGCACAAGTGGGCGATAACTCCAATCATGCTGAATGCCAACCGAGAGCTCAAAATTCCGATCAAAAATACATAAGATCGGCCGTTGAAAAGAGCTACCCAAGTTCCCGCCCTCCGAGAACAGGTTGTTCTTCGATATCAGATGGTCACGCAGCCGCAAATCAAGCGCGGAAGCGACCATCTCAGCCGGCCCACCACGCGCACACCGAATTACTGGCACCACTGCAAGTGTGGCCAGTACACAAAACAACCCGCCTACAATCTTCTCTATGATCTCTTCAATCTCGTGGTCCCCGGCTGACGGATCGTTCAATTGGACATATGTGGCCCGCTGGGCAAGCGAGAACATGTTGTCTTCCAACGTAATGAATTCTAAGTACTGATCATAAATTTTCGAGATGCGGTGGATGGAGTCAGATTGAAGCGTACCAGAGGCAAGATCTTCAAGGAGGGGGCGAGGGAGGGATGAGGAGAAGTTGAGGTGGAAGGACTGGTAGAGGGCGCGGGAGGCGTCGGATATGATACGTTGGATGTTGGATGGGGTGGGTCGGACGAAAAAAACGGCCGGGACATCGGGGATCATCTGACGGTCCTTGTCAATGAGGAAATAGAGGGTGACACCGTGCTTTCGGAGGTCCTTGACGTGGATCAGAGGGGAGAGGATGTCGCGGCAGAGCGGGTCGAGGATGAGGATCTTGTAGACTTCTTCCTCGGAGTTGGAGGGATTTATGACAGTGCCACCAACGGGGTTTGGGGGATGGTTGAGGTTGAGCATGCGAACGATGCAGCCTGCGGGTGGAGAAATGGAGTGGATCGGAATTAGATGGATTGAAGGGGGGTAAACATGAAATTTGTAGAAATGAAAGAGTGGAGAGAGAGAACTTACTGGTTTGTTTCTGACGGAGATTGAGCGCCATTGAAGATCGTGCCGCCTGAGAAATGAAGATCTGTTTCTAGGGTTAGGGTTTTGGTTCCTAGTGTTTTCGGTTTGAAGGGATCGGGGTTTGGGAATTGGGGATCTGTTCGACAGAGAGAGAGGGAGGGAGAGGAAGAGAGCGAGCTCGAGAGAGGGAGAAAGAAGCACGCGAGTATTTTTCAACGGCAGACCTGGAAAGGGATTGGCTACTCCCCCTGCCGCTAGCCAACAGGGCTGAAAGTTGGGCGGTTCAACCCGACCGACCTGTGACCGACCCGACGTTGTGCTGGGCTCGGGCAGGACATATCCAGTCCGATCTCAAGTTTGGGCTATACAAACACCAACCCGATAAAACTTGGGTCAGGCTTGGGTTGAGATCTTGGGTTGCCCAACCCAACCCGGATCCGAACCCGAACCCATCTATGTAAGTTACATATAAATTATAATTGAGTGTGGATCATCGGTGTTGAAGGTACGAGAAATTCTAGTGCCGTTGAGTTTCATTGGTACATATAGATTGCGTGCCACACAATACGTCTTTTAAAGGGGTAGTTGTCTTATATTTTACCTTATTTGTTTAAAAAAAAAAAAAAAAATCTTTTTTTACAATAAATAACTACATATATAATTAATAAAATCATATATACAAAATAAGTATGTATTGAAATATAATAGACGAATGTAATAATGAAAATACTAGCATATATCCACCCGACCAACTTGACTAACCCGACCGAGTCCGCCTGGGTTGGGCTTGGGTTGAGAATTTCCAACCCGAGGTTGGATTAGGTTAGGATTGAGGTACATGAACCTTGGGTTGGGCTAGGGTTGAGCACCAACCCGACCCGACCCGACCCAACCCAACCCAACCCAACCCAACCCGCCCGACTTTTAGCCCTACTAGCCAATGGCTAGTGGTCGGTGCTCTATGGGCCCCACCATGATATGTATTTCATCCATTTGACCACCCATTATGTCAGATCATTTTATAGTATGAGTCCAGAAATGAGAACGATCCAAATCCCAAGTGGACCGCATGGTGTTGATTGAACGCCTATCATTAAAAACTTATCGGGGGCCACAAAAGTTTTATATCAAGATGATATATTTTTTTTTCCCTTCATCTAAGTCTGTATGACCTAATCAACAAGTTAGATGTCAAATAACCATTACGTGGACTTTAGGAGGTTTTTATTGGTGGAAATTCAATCACTACTGTTTTCCATGGTGTGATCTACCTAAGATTTAAATCTATCTCGTTTTTAGCATAAAGCTCTAAAATTATCTCTCATAATAGATGGACTGCGGCCATAAAATATGTATATCATGGTAGGTTCACGTACCGCCGACCGGCGTCACTAGCCAAACCGCGTCCCCAAATCCTACTCTCCGTTAGAGTGCGGCGCGTACGTATAAGATCCGTGTCGTTCATAAGGTAGGCCATACCGTTTATTTCAAGTGGCCTGAGAATCCGGCGAGTTGGATTGGCACGGATTGGGTACTACCCCCACCAGGACCTGGCTAGAGACGGACGGTCCTGTCGGAGGCTTTATGGGTCCACCCTGATGTATACGTTTTATCCACACCGTCCATCCATTTTGACGGAGCCCTGGAAGTTGCAGATTGAAGGCTCAGGGTCCGACCGGACGCGTGAACCCGCGAGTAGGATTTTAGCCCGACTCGAATGCTACTCGCGCGAGTCCCGTTGGCAGTCCCTCGGCTCTTTTGGCGGACATGCACCTCAACGCATTTGCAAGGTGAGAGCGGCGACGGCCATTTCAAAACAGGCAGCAAATATCTGTATTTGAAATCTCTCTCTCTCTCTCTCTCTCTCTCTCTCTCTCTCACGCGCGATTGCGTGAGAAAGAGAAAAGATGGCAAAGGGCATTCATGGCCAAAATCTTCCAGCAGACGTCAGTAATTTGATCGAGCAGCTAGAACGCCATTGCCTCGCTCCTGATGGATCCAACGTCTCCAAATCCGCCTACTACGATCTCCAACAGGTCTCGTCTCCTCCTCACCACCACCAATCCACCACCGCTCTCTCTCTCTCTCTCTCTCTCTCTCTCTCTCTCTCTCTCTGATTTCTCATAAATTTCAATTGCAGGCGAGGGAGGAGATGTCAAGGGAGAGACTCCGCTATTTGGAAGCGATGGTACATTTTACATTTTCACCTACATTCGTAATCTATTTTGTTATTTTTACCATAATTTTCTTTTCTTTTTTTGGGTTCTATGTTGGGGAAATCTATATTGAATGCCGCACCCATTTCCTCATCCGGTCCACCCCTCTCAAATTGGACATGACCTGCAGTCTCCTACGTGATGCAGACTGTTCACATGGTCGTTCGCATCATGGATGGACTGCTGCCCGTAAACTGCACTAGTTGGGATATCCTAACTGTCTACTTGGTGGCCCCCTTTTGTGTTCAGTGCTGACAGTTGCCAACATTTATCCCAACATATATTTGTAAGTTCCTGTTTGGGCAATTAATATTGTGCAACTGGTGGGATTTCTTACTACTGCTGAACCATCACGGGACACCTAATTAACCGTCTCTATCACAGGATGGTGCACCGCATGTTCACTCATTAGGTTTCCTTTCATATATTATATTCTATCTTATTTTAAATAAATTTTCTTAGATTTGATGTGGATTTGTATAGGCCATATACTGTGAGGCAGTTGCGATGGTGGAAGAATATCAACAAGCAGCAAATCTTGGTGGGAGTCTTCAGGGTCTCTATCCGCATCTGGGCTTGAAGAGCTCCCCTCAGGTGGATTTCTCTCATTCATGCCTCAGGTGGATTTCTCTCATTCATGTGATTCTCCTTCTGGCAAAGAAATTATGCAAAACTAACAATTTAGGCAATTTACGTGCATTTATTAGTCAGCAATTGATGTTATGTGTGGAGAGAAATCACGTGAAAGCAACACAAAACTGAATTGCATTGAAGTAGTCAAAAGCCATTGGGCTCGAACAACTCCATAAAAACTATTCAAAATTCTAACCGGTTGTTTGGATGCCTATGAAGTTTTAAGTTTTAAACACTTTATACCTGAAAAGAGTTTTGAGGTGTAAACTGTTTACATGCTATTTTGTTTGGCTTTTAATTGATATTCTGTTCAGAGACAAACAAATTATGTGTTTGGCCAACTTGTAAAGTGTTTACTTTGTATAAAGTAGATATTCACACCACAGAGTTGGGGTGGTAAATCCCGCCAAAGTATGCAAATCACATAAAATGACTTTATTTTTTTTGGGCTCTAGATGAGCATCAAAGTACGCACAGGTTGGACGGATTGGATGCACTGCACCCATCATAGTGGGCCCCACATGCAATCTGGAATGTTTTTAATGGTGGATGCCTCATCCCAAATTTTCCCTCTCATGCAGTCTGTATGAGGATCAATTAGGCTGTTTTTTGGGGGCTATAGGAGAGCATCTAGGGACACACATGATGGACAGATGGGATGTACCATATACATCATTGTGGGAGCCATACATCATGAGTGTGTGTCAACCGATTATGTTCTGCTATGTTTAATGTCTTTCAGCTATAAAGACTTCACCCATGGCTTTTTGCCAGGAAAAAAAAGGTGAGCTTACTTGTAAAGTGTTTACAACTTGTAAACACTTTTACATGCAAATTTTTCCATCCAAACACCTGCCTGGAAAGTGTTTACCTGTAACTCCTTTACAATGAAGGATTTTGCAGCTTTCCAAACGACCCTTAATTATATTCTAAATAGGAATTCGAAAACAACTTGTTGATTGTAATCATCCTATATAATAGAGTGCTATTTAATGGACTATTAGATAGCGCTTGATTATAATCAACCTATGTAATAGTTTATTACATAGCGCTTGTGACAGTTATGTGCTCCCATTGACGGTTCGAAGCTCGGACAATGGAGGGTTGCGTCAGGTGGCGTCAACTTTTGCCATCATGAATCCCAATGATATGACTGTAGATTAATATAGAAGATAAAAGAAGAAAGAGATGAAGAAAAAGTGTTGTAGAGAAGAGAATGAGAATAATAGAGAATAGGGAAAAAACATTCCCCCCCCTCCCCCGCGCTATATAATAGAGTGCTATTTAATGGACTATTAGATAGCGCTTGATTGTAATCAACCTATGTAATAGTTTATTACATAGCGCTTGTGACAGTTATGTGCTCCCATTGACGGTTCGAAGCTCGGACAATGGAGGGTTGCGTCAGGTGGCGTCAACTTTTGCCATCATGAATCCCAATGATATGACTGTAGATTAATATAGAAGATAAAAGAAGAAAGAGATGAAGAAAAAGTGTTGTAGAGAAGAGAATGAGAATAATAGAGAATAGGGAAAAAACATCCCCCCCCCCCCCCTCTTATATTTAAGAGATAAAAAAGAAAAAAATAGCCAAAGTACCCTAAACATTAAGAAATAAGACTTAACACATAAATAAGATCAACACCATGGCTAGGTGGGCTGTATAGCACACTTGTGTTCGTTAACACTACCCTCAAGCTGCCATATATGTCGTCGATGCCAAGTTTGGAATAAATGCGAGTATATTGACTGCGATTGAGTGTCTTGGTGAACACATCAACAAGTTGATCTTGAGCTTGGACATGGCGTAGAGATTTCTCCATTAGAGACCTTCTCATGTATGAAGTGACAATCAACTTCAGTATGTGTGGTTATCTCATGGACTGGATTATTTGCAATGTGGGAGGCCGCTTGAATATCACTAAATAATTGCATTGGTTGGTTCATTGCAAAACTCATTTCTTGCAATAGCTTCCTGATCCATTCGAGCTCACATGTGGTAGGATATCGCCCTATATTTTGCTTTAGCGCGTGATCAGGCTACAACACTTTGCTTTTTACTCTTTCACGTAACCAAATTTCCTCCCACAAATGTGCAATACTCGGAAATAGACCACCCCTCGGTTAGAGAGCCTGCCCAATCTACATCAAAGTACGCCATGACTTGATGATGATGATTCGTTGTGTACACAATTCTCTAGCATGGATTCCATTGTGGCATAAGACGCTATTGAGATACCAAAAAATCCAAACAATTAAATCTATGTGAGGCACCCTTGGAGAGCTCATAAAATGGCTCATCATGCTCACAATATATGATATATCTGGCATGGTAATAGTGAGATAGATAAGCTTTTCAACCAGTCTTATATACCTTCCTGGGTTTTTAACCACATCTCCTTGATCACCAACTAGTTTGGATCAATTGGTTTGTCAACTAGCTTAGTACCAAGAATACCTGTCTTTGTGAACAAATTCAAAACTTATTTTCGCTGAGCGAGATTAATTCTGCAATTTGATTTGGCAACTTCTATACCAAGAAAGTATCAAAGATGACTCAAATCTTTTGTTAGAAAATGACTTTGAAGATACTTTTTAAGTTCCTCAATTCCCCTACTGTCACTCATTGCAATTACAGTATCATCAACACATACAACTAACACAATTAGACTTGAGGCGCCTCTTCTCACAAAGATGGAATGATCAACAAAACCATAGTTCAATACAACCTTACTAAACTTATCAAACCATGCATGCGGTGACTGTTTTAACCTATAAATTGAATTTCTAGTTACACACCTTATCTGACTCCCTCTAGGCAATGAACTAGGTGATTGCTCCATATAGACCTCCTTTGTAAGATTACTATGAAGAAAATTATCTTTGATGTCAAGCTGGAAGAGGGGTCAACTATGATTGACATCTCTACTAAAAGAATAAGCCAAATAGAATTCAACTTGGCAACTAGAGAGAAAGTTTCAGTATAATTAATGCCGAGTGTCTGAGCATATCCCTTTACGACCAAACGAGCCTTTAATCGTTCAACTATACCATCAAGCTGAAATTTAATGGTGTACACCCATTGGCAACCATTAGTACATTTACCAACAAAAAGACTGGTTGGCTCCCAAGTGTTATTCTTCTTAAGTACAACAATTTTGTCTATCATCACATGCTTCTACCTCTTATGTAACAAGGCTTCCTAGTATGACTTATGAACAAAATGATATGATAAAGATAAGGCAAATATGTGGAAATTGGAAGATAAGCACCGAAAGGAAACATATTTGGAGTTAAGATGGTCAATACATGCACACTTATCTTTCCTCAAAGCCATAGGAATATCAGATGAATCATGATATATAAGAGGAAAAACTAGATCAATAAGCTCAGAAGAAGATACGGTGGATGGCACATCATGGTTGGCCATATTGTCTTCCCATTTTCATCATGAGTAGACTTTAAGAGGAGGCACGACAGGAAGTGACTAACTAATAGAAGGAGACAATTGGATAATTTCTTCAATAGGAACAAGTGCTAATGGTGAAGCTTCCAGTTCAAGAGATTTACATGCTTTTGAGAAGAATGGAGTGGACTACAAAAAAAAGTAACATCCACACACATTAA
Source organism: Magnolia officinalis (assembly GCA_021015155.1). Lineage (NCBI taxonomy): Eukaryota > Viridiplantae > Streptophyta > Magnoliopsida > Magnoliales > Magnoliaceae > Magnolia > Magnolia officinalis. The sequence goes on along the minus strand of JAJHSJ010000006.1, from coordinate 65,023,308 downwards.
TTGCCTTTGAAGTGAAGGATCGTAACATTCGTAGCTACTAGCTCCTCTGTGTTTTAGAGTACTCAAGAAAAATGCATTTAATTGCTTTAAGATCATATTTATCATGAACTGATTTCAATTGATGAAAAAAGCATACACATCCCAAAACCTTGTGAGGCAAAGAAAACAATGGAATATCTGAAAATAAAATTGCATGAGGCAATTGATCCATTAAAACAATTGAGGATCAGAGAGCATGCTGTTAAAATTGCATCATTCCAAGAACTTTTGGGAACATTCATATGAATCAATAAAGCACACCTCAAGCAAGTGGCAATTTTTTTCATTCTGCAACACCGTTTTGTTACGGAGTGTGTGCACACAATGCTAGATGCAAGATACCGTTATTAGAGAAATACAAGCTAAAAGACCGGGACATGTACTCCTTATCATTATTTGAATGAAACATAGACTCTGATGGGGACATCACGCGCACACGCGCACGCACGCCGCCCCCTATGCACTTACGAAAGGAGAGGGAGGGCCCCACCGTCGATCTGGCTCAATGATGACGTCCAAGGAGGGCCTCCTAGTTAGAAGACAGAGTTTTGGTTCATTACAGTGGGCGTGATAATCAAGTAAAGCCCATCATAGGATCTCATGATCGGGGCCCACTAGTCGGATTAACTTCATATTTTAGGTTTTGCTTATTTATATTATTTAGAACATCATGAATGTTTTAGATTTCTTTGATTGTTTTTTATTTTAGTTTACTTCATCGCCAAGTAATAGGTTGCGCACATGGCGCGAATTTTGGGGTATAGGGTTTTCTTATAAATAGGTACCCCTTATAGTTCTTTTAATTCAATGAAGATGAATAAAAATGGATGCGTTTTCCTGCTCCTTTTTGAGTTATGAAAACCTAATTGGGTGTGAAGCCCTCCATTCTTCGAAGGGCTAACTATCGTGGTGCGAAGCCACATCTATCCCGATTCGCCCCACCTTCTTCCATCCATATTTCTCTTCTCCTACAAGCATTCCATCTGCAAATCCATTAATAGTTGTAGCCGTTTTTCTCCATACAGCAGATTTCCAGAATCTGGTCCTACAGGAGGGCCGAAACTTCGGCGGAGCACCACGCACAAACCGTGCATCGAATCGAGCTGAGATTTGGGGGTTTAGAGTCCATCCTTGGCCAACCAGGGCCAAGGTGGCCTTTTTTTGAATAGTGGGCCCCACACACGTGCGGCCGTGATAACACGCACGTGCGTCTGAGCCATTGTTGCTGTCCGTGTGCGGAAACTGTCTTTCGGTTCAGGTTTTCTTCTTATTTTACTCTCTCATACCAGTTTTTCATAAACCCTAACCCTAGATTGCATTATCCTTAATTTATTTGCCAATTTTCTCACCCTAGAGTTCCTTGAATTGAAATTGGTGAATCCCTTGGATTAGAGACTGATTGCCGTGCATGTGTGGATGATTACTACTTATCTTTGAGTATCGTTTGATTTATAATTTTAACAGATCCAGCCCTAACCTGTGTAGTCCTGGACTCATGCAGATTCCCCTTTACTTGAATGTTTGAGCTTTTGTGTAGGATGTGGAATTAATATGGATTGTTTCGAATTGGTATGATCTAAAGCCTGAGATCTTGCATATCATATTTAATTTTCCATGTCCTGCATCAAATTTGGTATCAGAGCTTAGGGTTCTTATAGGGGAATGCATTAAGTGTTTAGGGTTTAGTTGTTTATGTCCATTACGCATTAATTCTCATCATAAATGTTTGTTTAAAGGTTTATAAAGCCTGACATAAGCTACTGAAATTTTCTGTTATCCCCTTATTTGAATTATTTTAGAAATTAACTTAGCTTTCTATTTTTAGGTTTAGAAACTTTTCTTTTCTGTTTTTAGAAACTAATTTTTTAGAAACTTTCTTAATCTGTTTTTAGAAACTAATTTCCTTTCCTTTTTCTTTTTTAGAGACTAGTTTACTTTCTTTTTTCTTTTTTAGAAGCTAGCTTACTTTCTTTTTTAGAAACTTTTTTTTTTTTTTTTTATTTTTTTTATTTTTATTTTAGAAACGAGGTTGCTTTTTAGATACTTTCCTTTTTCGTTTTTAGAAACTAGGTTGCTTTTTTTAGAAATTTTCCTAATTTGTTTTTTTAAAAAACTTTCCTAATTTGTTTTTTAGAAACCTTCCTAATTTGTTTTTAGAAACTTTCCGTTTTCATTTTTAGAAACTAGGTTGCTTCTTTAAAAAAAAAAAAAAAACTTTCTTATAATTTGACAACTATATTGCTGAATTTTGGTTGTAGTTTTCCTCATATAGAGTCTCATAGGATCATTTAGTTGCATATAGTCATAGTAGAAGGTCCTTAGGTGGAGTTAGCAGTCATATGCCCCCACGTACGGGTCGTGGTTGGTTTGCACCCTACACTAAACATGGAACAATTGCAAGAGTCACTAAATAAACTGTCCCAGGAGATTGAGTCTTTGGGTAAGCGCTTGGATATGGACTAATGCTTTGAACAACTTGATGTGTGCATTAACCAACTAAAGGCCTCCGCCAGGACAAACCCCACCATTGGGGTGGATGTCCAATCTCAGGCAGGTGGCCAGGAGGATAGATCAATGAATACAGTTGGCCGAGGAATCAGTTATGAGCGTGCACCCGTGCACCCACCCCATGAGGACATCAAGACCACTATTTTGAGGGGTATAACATGTGCGGCCTTGTGGCTAGAGAGATTGCACCAGAGGCTAGTTTAGAGTTACCCACTGAGGCCATTCCGGTAGTGGATGAGTTTCGTGATGTTTGTCCTGATGATCTACCGGATGAGTCTCCCCTTAGGAGGGATATAGAGCACACCAGAACATGGGACACCGTAATACCTACAGCCGAGTTTGTGTTTCATAGTTCTGTCGATAGGTCCACAGATCTCAATCATTATGAAGTCGTTACTGGTTATGAACCTAAGAAACGTATTGATCTTGTCCCTATGTCACTGTCCCATAGGCCGTCAGAGCCTGCGGAATCTTTTGTGCATCACATTCATTCATGGTATCAAGAAATCAGGCAGAAAATCACTACTAGTAATGAAAATTACAAATTTTCTGCAGACCAACATAATTATTTCTAGGAATTCAAAGTAAGGGAATCTGTGATGGTCCGCATCAGGTCTGAGCGGTATCCTCTGGGGGACGTTCGTAAGTTACATGCACGTAGCACTGGAACCTTCAAAATTATAAAACGAAACAGTCTCAATGCGTATGTGGCAAATCTTCCACCCTCCATGAGAATTAGTTTCACATTCAATGTGGAGGATCTAGTTGCATTTCAAGGGGCCATTGATGAATTGTCCAGCCTTTCGCCTAACCATCCTGATTCCCCAGACCTTTCCCTTGATCCATGGCCCCCTCCCGACCCATTTTCCCAGCCTCTACCTCCCATACTTACCCTTCTCGACTCATTTTCCCAACCTCTACGTCTCATACCTACCCGTCCTGACCCATTTTCCCAGCCTCTACCTCCCATACTTAGCCTTCACACACCCAGAGAGGAAATAGAGGATATCATGAACCATTAGATAGTTTCAACGTTGGACGGCGGGTTTCAGAAGTACATGGTTAAATGGAAGTCATGCCCAGCTTCAGACAGTACGTGGCTCACTGAGGAGGAGCTTCAGAGACTTGATCCTAATATCTTGGAGCGGTTCATGATTTTTATTTCGTCAGTGGCGAAATCTTCGCAGCCGGGGAGAATTGATGGAACATTACGCGCACACCCGCATGCACGCCGCCCCCTACGCACGTATGGAAGGAGATGGAGGGCCCCACCATTGATCTGGCTCGATGACGACGTCCAGGAGGGCCTCCTAGTTAGAAGACAGAGTTTTGGTTCATTAGAGTAGGCCCGATAATCACGTAAAGCCCATCATGGGATCTCATGATCGGGGCCCACTAGTCGGATTAAGTTCATACTTTAGGTTTTGCTTATTTATATTATTTAGAACATCATGAACACTTTAGATTTCTTTGATCGGTTTTATTTTAATTTACTTCATCGCCAAGTAATAGGTTGCGCACATGGCGCGAGTTTTGGGGTATATGGTTTTCTTATAAATAGGCACCCCTTGTAGTTCTTTTAATTCAATGAAGATGAATAAAAATTACTACGTTTTCCTGCTCCTTTCCGAGTTATGAAAACCTAATTGGGTGCGAAGCCCTCCCTTCTTCGAAGGGCTAACTATCGTGGTGCAAAGCCACATCTATCCCGATTCGCCCCCTTCTTCCATCCATATTTATCTTCTCCTACAAGCTTTCCATCTGCAAATCCATCAATAGTTGCAGCTGTTTTTCTCTCTACAGCAGATTTCCAGAATCTGGCCCTGCATGAAACTTTGGCGGAGTACCACGCACAAACCGTGCATCGGATTGAGCTGAGATTTGGGGGTTTTGGAGTCCATCCTTGACCGACCAGGGCCAAGGTGGCCTTTTCTGAATAGTGGTCCCCTCACACGTGCGTCTGGGCCATTGTTGCTGTCCACGCACGGGAACTGTCTTTCCGGTTCAGGTTTTCTTCTTATTTTTACCCTATCATACCAATTTTTCATAAACCCTAACCCTAGATTGCATTATCCTTAATTTATTTGCCCATTTTCTCACCTTAGGGTTCCTTGAATTGAAATTGGTGAATCCCTTGGATTAGGGACTGATTGATGTGCATGTATGGATGATTACTGCTTATCTTTGAGCATCGTTTGGTTTATAATTTTAACGGATCCAGCCCTAACCTGTGTAGGCCTGACCCGTGCAGATTCCCCTTTACTTGAATGTTTGAGCTTTTGTGTAAGATGTGGAATTAATATGGATTGTTTTGAATTATTATGATCTAAGGCCGGAGATCTTGCGTATCATATTCAATTTTACATGTCCTGCATCAAATTTGGTATCAGAGCTTAGGGTTCTTATAGGGGAATGCATTACGTGTTTAGGGTTTAGTTGTTTATGTCCATTACGCATTAATTCTCATCATATATGGCTGTTTAAAGGTCCATAAAGCTTGACATAAGCTGCTGAAATTTTCTGTTATCCCCTTATTTGAATTATTTTAGAAATTAACTTAGCTTTCTATTTCTAGGTTTAGAAACTTTCCTTTTCTGTTTTTAGAAAGTTTCTTAATCGGTTTTTAGAAACTAATTTCCTTTCCTTTTTCTTTTTTAGAAACTAGTTTACTTTCCTTTTTCTTTTTTAGAAACTAGTTTACTTTCTATTTTTAGAAACTAGGTTGTTTTTTAGAAACTTTCCTAATTTGTTTTTTTAGAAACTTTCCTAATTTGTTTTTTAGAAACCTTCCTACTTTGTTTTTAGAAACTTTCCTTTTTGGTTTTTATAAACTAGGTTGCTTCTTTAAAAAAAAAAAAAAAAAACTTTTTTATAATTTGACAACTATATTGCTGAATTTTGGTAGTGTTTTGTCTAGTTTTCCTCATATAGAGTCTCATAGGATCATTTAATCCCATTTGGTTGCATATAATCGTAGTAAAAGGTCCTTAGGTGGAGTTAGCAGTAGTATGCCCCCACGTACAGGTCGTGGTTGGTTTGCACCCTACACTAAATATGGAACGACTGCAAGAGTCAGTAAATAAACTGTCCCAGCAGATTGAGTCTTTGGGTAAGCGCTTGGATACGGACCAATGCTTTAAATAACTTGATGTGCGCATTATCCAATTAAAGGCCTCCGCCAGGACAAACCCCACCATTGGGGTGGATGTCCAATCTCATGCAGGTGACCAGGAGAATAGACCAATGAATGTAGTTGGCCGAGGAATCAGTTATGGGCGTGCACTCGTGCACCCACCCCATGAGGGACATCAAGACCACTATTTTGAGGGGTACAACATGTGCAGCCTTGTGGCTGGAGAGATTGCTCCAGAGGCTAGTGTAGAGTTACCTACTGAGGCCATTCCGGTAGTGGATGAGTTTCGTGATATTTGTTCTGATGATCTACTGAATGAGTCTTCCCCTAGGAGGGATATAGAGCACACCAGAACATGGGACACCATAACACCTACAACCGAGTTTGCGTTTAATAGTTTTGTCGATAGGTCCATAGGTCTCAATCGTTATGAAGTCGTTACTGGTTATAAACCTGAGAAACCTATTGATCTTGTCCCTATGTCACTGTCCCATAGGCTGTCAGAGCGTACAGAGTCTTTTGTGCATCACATTCATTCATGACATCAAGAAATCAGACAGAAAATCACTACTAGTAATGAATATTACAAATTTTTGCAGACCAGTATAAATGTTTCAAGGAATTCATTGTAAGGGAATTTGTGATGGTCCGCATTAAACCCGAGCGGTATCCTCCGGGGCCGTTCGTAAGTTACACGCACGTAGCACTGGACCCTTCAAAATTATAAAACGAAACGGTTTCAATGCGTATGTGGAAAATCTTCCACCCTCCATGGGAATTAGTTCCACATTCAATGTGGAGGATCTAGTTGCATTTCTAGGGGCCATTGATGCATTGTCCAGCCTTTCGCCTAACCATCCTAATTCCCCAGACCTTTCCCTTGATCCATGGCCCCCTCCCGACCCATTTTCTCAGCCTTTACCTCCTATACCTACCCTTCCCGACCATTTTCCCAACCTCTACGTCCCATACCTACCCGTCCCGGCCCATTTTCCCAGCCTCTACCTCCCATACCTACTCTTACTGACCTTTCTGCCCAGCCTCTACCTCCCATATCTAGCCTTCACACACCCAGAGAGGAAATAGAGGATATCATGGACCATCAGATAGTTTCAACGTCGGACGGCGGGTTTCAGAAGTCCCTGGTTAAATGGAAGTCACGCCCAGCTTCAGACAGTACGTGGCTCACTGAGGAGGAGCTTCAGGAGTTTATCCTGATATCCTGGAGCGGTTCACGAGTTTTATTTCGCCAATGGCGAAATCTTCGCAGCCGAGGAGAATTGATGGAGACATCACGCGCACACGCGCACGCACGGCGCCCCATACGCACGTACGGAAGGAGAGGGAGAGCCCCACTGTCGATCTGGCTCGATGACGACGTCTAGGCAGGGTCTCCTAGTTAGAAGACAGTTGGTTCATTAGAGTGGGCCCGATAATCACGTAAAGCCCATCATGGGATCTCGTGATCGGGGCCCACTAATCGGATTAAGTTCATACTTTAGGTTTTGCTTATTTATATTATTTAGAACATCATGAACGCTTTAGATTTTTTTGATTGGTTTTATTTTAGTTTACTTCATCTCCAAGTAATAGGTTGCGCACATGGTTCGAGTTTTGGGGTATAGGGTTTTCTTATAAATAGGCACCCCTTATATTTCTTTTAATTCAATGAAGATGAATTAAATTTGCTGCGTTTTCCTGCTCCTTTCCGAGTTATGAAAACCTAATTGGGTGCGAAGCCCTCCCTTCTTCAAAGGGCTAACTACCGTGATGCGAAGCCACATCTATCCCAATTCGGCCACACACACCTTCTTCCATCCATATTTCTCTTATCCTACAAACTTTCCATCTGCAAATCCATCAATAGTTGCAGCCGTTTTTCTCTTTATAGCAGATTTCCAGAATCTGGCCCTGCAGGAGGGCTGAAACTTCAGCGGAGCACCACGCACAAACCGTGCATCGGATCGAGCTGAGATTTGGGGGTTTTGGAGTCCATCCCTAGCCGACCAGGGCCAAGGTGACATTTTTTTGAATAGTGGGCCCCACACACGTGTGGCCGTGATCACACCCACGTGTGTCTGGGCCATTGTTGTTGTCTGCGCGCGGGAACTGTATTCCGGTTCAGGTTTTCTTCTTATTTTACCCTCATACCAGTTTTTCATAAACCGTAATCCTAGATTGCATTATCCTTAATTTATTTGTCCATTTTCTCACCCTAGGGTTCCTTGAATTGAAATTGGTGAATCTCTTGGATTAGGGACTGATTGTTGTGCATATGTGGATGATTACTGCTTATCTTTGAGCATCGTTTGGTTTATAATTTTAACAGATCTAGTCCTAACCTGTGTAGGCCTGGACCCGTGCAGATTCCCCTTTACTTGAATGTTTGAGCTTTTGTGTAGGATGTGGAATTAATATAGATTGTTTTGAATTAGTATGATCTAAAGCTTGAGATCTTGCATATCATATTTAATTTTCCATGTCCTACATCAAATTTGGTATTAGAGCTTAGGGTTCTTATAGGGGAATGCATTACGTGTTTAGGGTTTACTTGTTTATGTCCGTTACTCATCAATTCTCATCATATATGGCTGTTTAAAGGTCCATAAAGCCTGACATAAGCTGCTGAAATTTTCTGTTATTACCTTATTTGAATTATTTTAGAAATTAACTTAGCTTTCTATTTCTAGATTTAGAAACTTTCCTTTTCTGTTTTTAGAAAGTTTCTTAATCTGTTTTTAGAAACTAATTTCCTTTCCTTTTTCTTTTTTAGAAACTAGTTTACTTTCCTTTTTCTTTTTTAGAAGCTAATTTCCTTTCCTTTTTCTTTTTTAGAAACTAGTTTACTTTCCTTTTTCTTTTTTAGAAACTAGCTTACTTTCTATTTTTAGAAACTTTCCTTTTTCTTTTTTTTAGAAACTAGGTTGCTTTTTAAAAGCTTTACTAATTTGTTTTTTTAGAAACTTTCCTAATTTGTTTTTTAGAAACTTTAATTTGTTTTTAGAAACTTTCCTTTTTCATTTTTAGAAACTAGGTTTTGACAACTATATTGCTGAATTTTGGTAGCGTTGTGTAGTTTTCCTCATATAGAGTCTCATAGGATCATTTAGTCTCATTTAGTTGCATATAATCGTAGTAGAAGGTCCTTAGGTGGAGTTAGTAGTCGTATGCCCCCACATACGGGTTGTGGTTGGTTTGCACCCTACACTAAACATGGAACGATTGCAAGAGTCACTAAATAAACTGTTCCAGTAGATTGAGTCTTTGGGTAAGCGCTTGGATATGGACCAATGCTTTGAACAACTTGATGTGCGCATTATCCAACTAAAGGCCTCCGCCAGGACAAATCCCACCGTTGGGGTGGATGTCCAATCTCAGGCAGGTGGCCAGGAGGATAGACCAATGAATGGAGTTGGCCGAGGAATCAGTTATGAGCGTGCACCCGTGCACCCACCCCATGAGGGACATCAAGACCACTATTTTGAGGGGTACAACATGTGCGGTCTTGTGGCTGGAGAGATTGCACCAGAGGCTAGTTTAGAGTTACCCACTGAGGTCATTCCGGTAGTGAATGAGTTTCGTGATGTTTGTCCTGATGATCTACCGGATGAGTCTCCCCCTAGGAGGGATATAGAGCACACCAGAACATAGGACATCGTAATACCTACAACCGAGTTTACGTTTAATAGTTCTGTCGATGGGTCCACAGGTCTCAATCCTTATGAAGTCGTCACTGGTTATAAACTTGAGAAACCTATTGATCTTGTCCCTATGTCACTGTCCCATAGGCCGTCAGAGCCTGCAGAATCTTTTGCGCATCACATTCATTCATGGCATCAAGAAATTAGGCAGAAAATTACTTCTAGTAATGAACATTACAAATTTTCTGCAGACCAGCATAAATGTTTCAAGGAATTCAATGTAAGAGAATCTGTGATGGTCCGCATCAGGCCCGAGCGGTATCCTCTGGGGGCCGTTCGTAAGTTACACACACGTAGCACTGGACCCTTCAAAATTATAAAACGAAATGGTCTCAATGCGTATGTGGCAAATCTTCCACCCTCCATGAGAATTAGTTCCACATTCAATGTAGAGGATCTAGTTGCATTTCAAGGGGCTATTGATGCATTGTCCAACCTTTCGCCTAACCATCCTGATTCCCCAGACCTTTCCCTTGATCCATGGTTCCCTCCCGACCCATTTTCCTAGCCTCTACCTCCCATACCTACCCTTCCCGACCCATTTTTCCAACCTCTACGTCCCATATCTACCCGTCCCGGCCTATTTTCTCAGCCTCTACCTCCCATACCTAATCTTACCGACCTTTCTGCCCAGCCTCTACCTCCCATACCTTGCCTTCACAAACCCAGAGAGGAAATAGAGGATATCATGGTCCATCAGATAGTTTCAACGTCGGACGGTGGGTTTCAGAAGTACCTAGTTAAATGGAATTCACGCCCAGCTTCAGACAGTACGTGGCTCACTGAGGAGGAGCTTAAGAGACTTGATCTTGATATCCTGGAGTGGTTCACGAGTTTTATTTCGCCAGTGGCGAAATCTTCGCAGTCGGGGAGAATTGATGGGGACATTATGCGTACACGTGCACGCACGCCGCCTCCTACGCACGTACGGAAGGAGAGGGAGGGCTCCACCGTCGATCTGGCTCGATGACAACGTCCAGGGAGGGCCTCCTAGTTAGAAGACAGTTTTGGTTCATTAGAGTGGGCCCGATAATCAAGTAAAGCCTATCATGGGATCTCATGATCGGGGCCCACTAGTCGGATTAAGTTCATACTTTAGGTTTTGCTTATTTATATTATTTAGAACATCATGAACACTTTAGATTTCTTTGATTGGTTTTATTTTAGTTTACTTCATCGCCAAGTAATAGGTTGCGCACATGGGGCGAGTTTTGGAGTATAGAGTTTTCTTATAAATAGGCACCCCTTGTAGTTCTTTTAATTCAATGAAGATGAATAAAAATTGCTGTGTTTTCCTGCTCCTTTCCGAGTTATGAAAACCTAATTGGGTGCGAAACCCTCCCTTCTTCGAAGGGCTAACTACCGTGGTGCGAAGCTACATCTATCCCGATTCGCCCCCACCTTCTTCCATCCATATTTCTCTTCTCCTACAAGCTTTCCATCTGCAAATCCATCAATAGTTGCAGCCATTTTACTCTCTACAGCAGATTTCCAGAATCTGGCCTTGCAGGGGGGTTGAAACTTCGGCTGAGTACCACGCACAAACCGTGCATCGGATCGAGCTGAGATTTGGGGGTTTTGGAGTCCATTCCTGGCCAACTAGGGCCAAGGTGGCCTTTTTTTGAATAGTGGGCCCCACACACGTCCGGCCGTGATCACACGCACGTGCGTCTGGGCCATTGTTGCTGTCCGCGCGCGGGAACTGTCTTCCGGTTCAGGTTTTCTTCTTATTTTACCATCTCATACCAGTTTTTCATAAACCCTAGCCCTAGATTGCATTATCCTTAATTTATTTGCCCATTTTCTCACCCTAGGGTTCCTTGAATTGAAATTAGTGAATCTCTTGGATTAGGGACTGATTGTTGTGCATTTGTGGTTGATTACTCTTATTTTTAAGCATCATTTGGTTTATAATTTTAACGGATCCAGCCCTAACCTGTGTAGGCCTGGACCTGTGCAGATTCCCCTTTACTTGAATGTTTGAGCTTTTGTGTAGGATGTGGAATTAATATGGATTGTTTTGAATTAGTATGATCCAAAGCCTGAGATCTTGCATATCATATTTAATTTTCCATGTCTTGCATCAGACTCCTTTGAATTAAACTGATTTTGTACTTCTATATGGAAGGTCTTAAAAGCAAAGAACAATTCAGATATGCTTTTCATTAAATAAAGCCAAGTCATTCTTGAACATTCATCAACAAATGTAACAAAATACTTATACCTCGATCTACTGGAGACTCTAACTGGTCCCCAAACATTTTAATGAACCAAAAAAGAAAGAACTAAGCTATGCTTTTCCACTCCTAGTGGTGTGAAAAGTGACTTGATGATGTTTACTCAAGTCACACACTTCACACTCTAAAACTGACATGAAGACAAGGAAGAAATAACGCTTTTGAAAGTCTTCAAAGATTGGTGACTGAGATAGCAGTGCCACTGGTAAGGAGATATGTTCTTCTGTGCTACTGCGCCAACTACTCCATGATCAAGATGGTACAACTTATTATGTTAAGGTCCTTCACCAAATTTCTTCTTCGTCTTTAGATCTTGGCAAATAGTGTGAAGGATAGAAGATCACAGAGTAGTTAAGAGATTTAGTTAGTTTACTACCAAACATAAGGTTTAAAGAAAATTTAGGGACATAAAGAGCAACTGGCAATGAAAGAGAACAACTTTGATTCACAATACCTATTCTACACACTTTGGACTGAGTACCATTTGCCGAAGTGATAGATGAACTTGTTAGCACTGTATCAATAGAAGAAAAAACAAGACTCACCGGTTATATGGTTAGATGCCCTAGAGAATGACTCATGGAACAGAGGACTTGGACTCGAAACATGTCATACCCAAGTTCACAAATGTAGAATATTCATTTTGGGTAAGTGTAACTGTCTCTTCATACATATGTAGCTGTTGAGTTGTGGAGGTAGAACTCGCAAAACAAGGCCCACCACTTTTTCTAGTATAAGATGTCTGATTAACCTAGGATGGCTTAACGCAGAGATCCTAAGGGCATGTTTGATTTCCGGGTGAAATGGTAAATACCGTGTAAAAAAATAATAATTATTTCCCTGTGCATTTATATCATACCTGATTTGACTGCTTACTTTTTGACACAAAAACCATGAATATTGCAAAATATCCATGGGTCCCACTGTGATGCATTTTGCTTATCCACACCATTCATCCATTATTCCAGTTGAATCTATAGCATGAGTAAAAAAATGAGGCATATCCAAAACTCAAGTGTACCACGTCATACGAAAAAGGAAATTGAATACTGACAGTTAAAAACTTTGTGGGGCCACTGTTTCTTTTGGCGTGGGCCACTTGAGCATTGGATCTACTTTATTTTTTGTCTCATGCTTCAAAATATTGTAGTAAAACAGATGGACGGAATGGATATATCATATGCATTATCATGTGGTTCAAAAATTAAAGTTACCTCTTTTGAACCAATTTCAAAGACATGAATTCCTATGAATTTTCAAACACGTGAAATAGGGGAAATTACCATTTACCGTGTATTTACCATCTCTTTGAAAAAACAAACAGGCCCTAAGACTTCTCAATAGAGTGATTTGTAAGCCCACAATGGGTGCATTTCCTAGGTTCACAATCTCTACCACAACCTCCTCCCACTTCACATTCACTTTGATTACATTTGCCATCATGACCACCACCTCTTCCTTGTCCAGTAAATGATGCCAAAGCAGATCTATCATTGACTCCACTTGTAGAGCCAATGGATAAACATTGGAGGTGGCATACACTTCATTGAAACATGTCACATCCTTGCCACCCAAGATTTGTGCACGTACTGACTCATATTCAAGTTTTAAACCAGAAAGGAACTTAGCCTTATGAAACTCCTCACGTCGTTGATATTGCTTTTCCAGTTCACTAGTGAGAGGTTGATACACATTTAGTTCCACGTACATTCCTTTAGGTTTTGAATAATATTCACCAAATGACTCGTCTGGCGTCTCCTTGTTGGAATGAGAAAATCTCTTCAAACAACTGGTATGTATAAGAGATGTTTTTGTCAGACGAATGCATCACTCATGATGCATTCCAAATCTCCTTTGGAGCATCCAAAACATTACATTAACACTTACAAATATTTCCATATTTTTTCACAACCATGTATAATTCCCTTTTTCCTCTAGACACAAGAAAACGAGACATTTATCTACTGATTCTACTCTCTTTTCTTGTGCTACCTTCACTGAGCTACCTGCCATTCTTCTCCAACGACAATCTCGTTATCAACAATTCACTGGAGCCCAGTCAGCCTTTAACTCTTATTGCCCCATGTGGTTGCAATAATGGTAGTTGCTTTGGTGGTCATGGTGGCTCGGATCTCCGTGCTCGGCGGGACATAGTGTCCGACTAGAGGTCGTGGTGGCTTTCAGTTGATCTATTTGCAGTTTGACAACATTCTTGGTGCACCCCCTTTTCAGCCCCAGATTCTTGGTCATTCGGCATTGCAATATTCTAGCTTAACTTTCTCTGCTTGCTTCAACTTACATTGGTTCAAACTCTGTCACTGTTGGTAATGATGCTTATCTTCCTTATCTCTTTTATTGGATCCACTTCCATTCCCTCCACTACTGGTAGGATAATTGTACCTTGTGTTTTACATGTCCTTCATCTTCAAAAGAATTGCATAGATACTTTGAATTTATTCTTAATGCATTCTTTGTGGACGATGTAAAGACCGGACAGGGAACTAAATCTAGTACTCTCCACGTGTCTTGCTTGTCTAATTTTGCTCTTTTTGCCCCGTTCATGTTCCTCATCAATGGCTATTTCCTCCATATGCATTACTGTCACGACCCTAAATCTAGTGTTGGTCATCCATGATTACTAGACACCAAATTTTGGTTGACAGCCTCCGTAGAACTCCGATTTTGAAACTTCCAACTATCATCACATCCTAAGTCCCATAAGCGGGGCTCCACAAGGAGGATTTCTAAAAGTAAAGACAACAAACATGTATCATTTCTCAAAATGTCATCATATTCAACATATATTACTGGGTACAACTGAGCACGTCAAAGCAAAACCAAAACATAAACCATGTCATATTTACTATACCTGATGTACATATTCAGGGTATTACCAAAAAAATATATATACACTGATATGTACAAAACAAAAAGGACAACTGGAGTCTGTAGCCTCTACTCCTGCAGCTCCCTACTCTCACTTAAAAAAAATAGAAAGGAAAGCTTGAGCTACTAAGCCCAGTGAGTGCGTGTGCGCAGTGAAAATGCATGTTTCATGTCATGCTCCTATAATGCACAGGCTTTCTGGCTCGATACCAATAAAATAAAGATACAATGCATACTCTTTCAACGTTTCCACAACTTTCCACATTTAAGTTCCTCATGATCACCATATCATGATATGAATCATTCACTCTCAAAGCATACAATGATACAACAACTATGAATCATGCATATGATATGCACATGACGTAGCCCAAGCTAACTCCAATCCGGGATTTATTCTACTATAAGACTTTATGCTACAAGCATGCTTTTTCTCAAGAAGTAACTACATTAAAAGGATGAAGGATATTTCTTTGAAACAATTTGTCAAATAGGTAGCGGGCGGATATTGTAAGGGACAGAGAAAAACCGTTAGAAAGACGTATAACCTTAAACAAAACTAAATCATATCTATCATCTAATCTTCCATTAATGACCTAATCAACTAACTCAGCAAATCCAGCCATACCCGTAAGAAAATCCAGCAATAACCTAACGAATTGAAATCAGAAAAATTAGTCTGCTTAGGGCTTTAAAAGAAAATCCAGCAACAAATTATCTTTTATAGGGTTGTCTTGGCTTTTAAGAAAATTGACTAACCGTAAATGAAAATCCATTAGTTTATCAAAATAGAAATCTTATCTTTTACCCCTATATTTATACCTAATTTCGGCAATACATAATTCCAACAATACCTAATTCCAGCAATACCTAATTCCAGCAAATACCTATGAAAATCTATTAACCCCCTAAAACAGAAAAATCATCAATTTTCTAACCCTAAATGAAAATCCAGCAAAAGGGTTTTGAAGGAAACCCCAACGTACACACATGCGTGCTCCTAATCTATACACTCACCTATAACTAGCAGAGGATTGGTTCTCAACCTCAACTTTTATTTCCTTTTCTTCTTCTTCTTCTTTTCCTCAACTAGAGTGCTGAAAATGGAATGTTTGAAAGAGGTTTTTCCTATTTATGGACTTAAAAAGGTTCTTAAATAGGCTTTTGTCTAAAAAGGAGGGTTATGGGATGTTTTGTGTTGATTTTGAGAAGTTTAAACTTATGTAGCAATAAACAAAAGGTTATTTAAGTGATTTGAACTAACGTATTCCAAAGATTTTGAAAACATCAAGGTCATTTGAGTATATTTTCTCAAAATATACATGTGCATCCCTATGCATAACTTACAATCCGGGTGTCGTATTGACATGC
Organism: Magnolia officinalis; assembly: GCA_021015155.1. Taxonomy (NCBI): domain Eukaryota; kingdom Viridiplantae; phylum Streptophyta; class Magnoliopsida; order Magnoliales; family Magnoliaceae; genus Magnolia; species Magnolia officinalis. The sequence goes on along the minus strand of JAJHSJ010000006.1, from coordinate 65,007,433 downwards.
CGTTTTCGCCATTAACTTCGTAACTCGACTACGGTTACAACGGTTAAGCTCTCGGACCTAATAGATTTTGAAAACTCGATGGTGGGGCTCCGCCAGATAAAATAAGGACATAATTGTCATTTCTCAGTTTGTTTAATTTTAAGTCCATATCTTAAAATTCGGACATCAGGTTGAAAAACAGCTTGCGGCTTAATAACATAACAACATTATGATCAAGTCAAAACATTCTCGAGGCCAATAGACCTATAGTCAATGGCTATCCAGTGTACAAACCAGATTTCGGGATCACGGGTCTTACAACTCTTCCCTCCTTAAAAAACTCTTCCCTCAAAAAAAATTTCGTCCTCGAAATTTCAAAACAGATCCGGTTATAACAGTACAATACAACAATAACCATATCATATTTATACGTACTTAGGAATCAAATAGATGAGGGTAACGATTGCGTATCTCTGCTTCCCATTCCCAGGTTGCTTCTTCTACTGAATGATAACCTCATTGAACTTTCACTAAGGGAATGACTTTAGTACGAAGAACCTGTTCTTTTCTATCCACGATACAAATTGGCTGCTCGATATAGGATGCATCTTCCCGAACTGCTAAGGATTGCCAGTCAATAACAGGTGCTATTATCTTCGGATCACATTTACGAAGCATTGAGACGTGAAAAACATTATGAACTCCAGATAATTGGGGTGGCAAAGCGAGACGATAAGCTACGGTGCCAACTCGTTCAACAATATCAAAGGGCCCTATAAACCTCGGGGCTAACTTTCCCTTAACACCAAATCGTGCTACACCTTTCACTAGTGAAACTCGGAGATATACGCGGTCTCCCTCGACAAACTTTAAGGGTCTACGTCGGCGATCTGCAAAACTCTTCTGCCGACTTTAAGCTGTAAGCATACGTTGTCGAATAAGATCAATCTTTTCAGACGTTTTCCGGACAACTTCAGGGCCTAAAAGACATCGTTCACCAATCTCAGTCCAACAACTTGGGGATCTACAAGGTCTACCATATAGCGTCTCATAGGATGCCATGCCAATAGTAGCCTGAAAGCTATTATTATAGGCAAATTCTGCTAACGGCAAGTGGTCGTCCCAACTACCAGAGAAATCTAAGGCACATGATCTGAGCATGTCCTCGAGAATCTGGTTAACTCTTTTGGACTGCCCATCTGTTTGTGGATGATATGCTGTGCTAAATCTTAAAGCCGTCCCCATTGCTTTTTGAAAACTCTTCCAGAACTTTGATGTAAACCTCGGATCTCGGTCAGATACAATCGAAACAGGTACACCATGTAATCTAACAATTTCGTTTATAAACAAAGTTGCGAGCTAATCTTTAGACCAAGAAATACAAATAGGAAGAAAGTGGGCTGTCTTTGTCAAACGGTCTACAATAACCCATATAGCATCATGTCGATGTAAGGTTCATGGTAAACCCACAATGAAATCCATAGTTACATGTTCCCACTTCTATATTGGTATCTCCAAAGGTTGCAATTCCCTGCGGGCTTTTGGTGCTCTGCCTTTACTCGTTTGCAAACGTCACACTTTGACACATGCCTAGTAACTTCACGTTTCATTCCAGTCCACCAAAATTGTCTTTTCATGTCCTTATACATCTTCGTAGATCCTGGGTGGATAGTAAATTGAGTGCGATGTGCCTCATCCATAATGGTCGTCTTCAATTCTGAGATATCTGGAACATATAACCTGCCCTGAAACCGAAGTCCACCATCCAAACCTATCTGCCACTCCGATTGACTTTTCCCTATTATCACATCTTTACAAAACAACGCCCATTGATCAAACTATTGGGCTTCTATAACTTGGGATATCAAAGAGGGCTGAATCGTCAAGTTTGCTAATTGTACAACCGAGGACTGTAGAGTCATCTCAAAATCAAATTCAGTTATATCTTCTACCATTTTCCACTCTCGCATCATCAATTGTGCCACTTGGGCCTGTGGCTGACGACTTAAAGCATCCGCCACCACATTAGCTTTTCCTGGGTGGTACTGAAGATCAAAATTATAGTCTTTCATTAATTCCATCCAACGTCTCTGCCTCATATTCAATTCGGCTTGGGAAAAGAGGTATTTCAGGCTCTTATGATCCGAAAAGAGTTCGAATCTAACCCCATACAAGTAATGCCTCCATACTTTGAGGGAAAAAACTACCGCTGCTAACTCTAGGTCATGTGCGGGATAATTCTGCTCATGAGGCCTAAGTTCACAAGATGCATATGCTACTACCTTGCCCTGTTGCATTAGGACACACCCCAAACTGATAAGCGAGGTATTTATATAAACGACGAATCCCTCACTCCCAGATGGAAGGGTGAGAATCGGTGCCGTCGTAAGACGAGTTTTTAGTTCCGCGAATGCCCGCTCACAGGCTCCACTCCAAACAAACACTGCATCCTTTCGAGTCAATCGAGTCAGTGGGCAGCTATATGAGAAAATCCTTTAACAAAACGTCTGTAATACCCTGCTAGACCTAAGAAACTCCGAATCTCAGATGCATTCTTCGGCTGTTTCCATTGCAAAACCGCTTCAACCTTAGCTGGATCAACTGAAACTCCGTTCTTTGAAACTGTGTGCCCCAAAAATTTCACTTCTTCCTGCCAAAACTCACATTTTTCCAGTTTAGCATATAGTTGGTGGGCACGAATGGTTTGCAACGTCATCTCTAAGTGACACTCATGATCTTCCCTTGTCTTTGAATATATTAAAATATCATTAATAAAAACAACAATAAACTGGTCCAAATAAGGACGGAATACCTCATTCATCAACTGCATAAATATTGCAGGTGCATTAGTCAGACCAAATGACATGACCTGAAATTCAAATTATCCATAACGAGTCACAAAAGTTGTCTTCGGGATATCCTCCTCCCGAACCCGAATCTGATGATACCCAGACCATAAATCTATCTTCGAGAAATACTGCGCACCACTCAACTGATCGAATAAATCATTTATTCTTGGGAGCGGATACTTGTTTCTAATCGTAACCTTATTAAGTCCTCTATAATCAACACACAACCATAACGAACCATCCTTCTTTTTCACAAAAAGCACAGGCGCTCCCCAAGTTGAAGTACTCGGGCGAATAAACTCCAAACGACGTAATTCATCTATTTGTCTTTGCAACTCACGCAACTCTAACGGTGTCATACGATAAGGGGCTCTGGATATAGGGGTAATGCCAAGGATAAGATCTATTCGAAATTCTGTACGTCTAACGGGTGGCAAACCTGGAATTTTCTGAAAAACATCTGGAAAATCACGTACTACCAGCAACTGTTCAATACATACACCTTTGGACTCTTTATGAATAAAGGACATCAAAGTCTCTATAAACTTATCTTTAGGATCAGCCACAAACTGAAATCGAGACTGGTCAGGTATAGAAAAGGTGACTGTCTTAGCTGTACAGCCCAACACTGCATGGTAATTGGATAACCAGTCCATTCCCAAAATCACATCATATTCTAACAACACCAAAACATAACAATCAATTGAAAGGGCATACTCTGCTATGTAAATAGGACAGTCCTGGCATATAGAACTCAACACCATTCTTTTCCCTAAAGGAGTCAAGAGCTCTAATCCCTTGGTCATCGATGTTCTCGACAATTCCAACGACTGACAAAAACTATCTGCTATAAATGAATGTGATGCGCCAGAATAAAAAAGGACACGTGCAAAAAGGGATGATACTACCAGTATACCTTCTATGACTCTTCCCTTAGTCTAAGAATCTTTCTTTTGGATTGCATAAACATGAGGTTGCGTCTGAAGGGGTAAGGGTTGTCTACCTTGCAGCCGCTGTGACTGCTGTTGAGATTGTTGTTGTTGGGGCCTATATTGTGTCCTATATGGTGGACTTTGCTGCTGGGGCTGCTGATGTCTAGGTGGTTGATATGGTTGTTGTTTCTGCGGATTGGGACAATCCTTTTTACGGTGCCCTACACCACCACAATTATAACAGGCTCCGAAAAACTGTCGCTGAAGAACAGACGGTGATACTGGGGATCTGACATCAGGTCTGGCTAAAAACTGTCGTTGAGGAACAGATGGTGATACTGGGGGTCTTACATTAGGTCTGACTGCATTATCATATCTAACTGTAGGCCTCTTTGGGGATGAAAAGGGTTGAAAACTACTACCACTCTCTGACATAAATCTCCTCTTCCTTTGTTGATTAGAACTAGATGGATGCGTACTTTGTTGTTGGTTCCAATCAGACTCAAAAATTTGTGCCTTCGCTACTACTCCTGCAAGCGTCGACAACTCAAACCTTCTAACTCGAGATCGCAAACTAGGTCGCAAACTATCCTCAAATTTCCTCGCCTTCAAATCATCAGTAGCTACTAAATGTGGAGCAAAACGAGATAATTCTATAAAACGAGCCTCATAGTCAGCAACAGACATCTCACCCTGAACCAAAGAATCAAACTCATGTGCTTTCTGACGACGAACAGCTACGGGGAAAAACTTACGATCGAACTAGTCTTTAAATGCTTCCCATGTCCACACAAATTTTGGATCTACTGAACGAATAACTGACTTCCACCATTGGTCTGCCTCCCCTTGCAATTGATAAGTCGCTAAGGTAACACATTGCTTGGAAGTACAACCCATAACTTGAAACAGTTTCTTTATTTCTGACTTCCATAACTCGGCTGCCATAGGATCTGGTTTGCCAGAAAAACAAGGTGGATCTAGACGTCTAAATTCCAAAAAAAAAGAGCACTGGCCCGCTCCTGCGCTGATGTCTCAGGAGTATAACTAGATCGTTGCTTTTGATTAGCCGTTATAGTTGACATAGTCTGCAACAGTTGTTGAAGTTGTGTTGCAGGAACAGGTATGAATGGATCTGGAACAGATTTTGACGTAGATTTTGACTTAGACTTGGGTTGCACTGGAGGAGTCTGAATAGATTTATTTCTACAAGTAAACCTATACAAGATAAGCATGAACCTAACAACTCTAACACAACAACATATAGTAAATACATTATGATTTATGCATAGATTTCTCAGATCATGCTTTGATACCATTTTCTGTCACGACCCTAAATCTAGTGTTGGTCATCCATGATTACTAGACACCAAATTTTGGTTGACAGCCTCCGTAGAACTCCGATTTTGGGACTTCCAACTATCACATCTAAGTCGCATAAGCGGGGCTCCACAAGGAGGATTTCTGAAAGTAAAGAAAACAAACATGTATCATTTCTCAAAATGTCATCATATTCAACATATATTACTGGGTACAACTGAGCACGTCAAAGCAAAACCAAAACATAAACTATGTCATATTTACTATACCTGATGTACATATTCAGGGTATTACCAAAAAAATATATATACATTGACATGTACAAAACAAAAAGGACAACTGGAGTCTGTAGCCTCTACTCCTGCAGGTCTCTACTCTCACCTGAAAAAAATAGAAAGGAAAGCTTGAGCTACTAAGCCCAGCGAGTGCGTGTGTGCAGTGAAAATGCATGTATCATGTCATGCTCCTATAATGCACAGGCTTTCTGGCTCGATACCAATAAAATAAAGATACAATGCATACTCTTTCAACGTTTCCACAACTGTACACATTTAAGTTCCTCATGATCACCATATCATGATATGAATCATTCACTCTCAAGCATACAATGATACAACAACTATGAATCATGCATATGATATGCACATGACGTAGCCCAAGCTAACTCCAATCCGGGATTTATTCTACTATAAGACTTTATGCTACAAGCATGCTTTTTCTCAAGAAGTAACTACATTAAAAGGATGAATTATATTTCTTTGAAACAATTTGTCAAACAGGTAACGGGCGGATATTGTAAGGGACAAAGAGAGAAACCGTTAGAAAGACGTATAACCTTAAACAAAACTAAATCATATCTATCATCTAATCTTCCATTAATAACCTAATCAAATAACTCAGCAAATCCAGCCATACCCGTAAGCAAATCTAGCAATAACCTAACGAATTGAAATCAGAAAAATTAGTCTGCTTAGGGCTTTAAAAGAAAATCCAGCAATAAATTATCTTTTATAGGGTTGTCTTGGCTTTCAAGAAAATTGACTACCCGTAAATGAAAATCCATCAGTTTATCAAAACAGAAATCTTATCTTTTACCCCTATATTTATACCTAATTCCAGCAATACCTACTTCCAGCAATACCTAATTCCAGCAATACCTCATTCCAGCAATACCTAATTCCAGCAATACATAATTCCAGCAATACCTAATTCCAGCCAGTGTATAAAATATCGGCGATATTATCGAAATATCGCCGTTAATATCGGTATCGCCGGCTATGCGATACCGAAACCCCCTTTTTTTGATTCGCTCCCAAAAATTGCCGGATTATCGGTATCTTCTAAAAAATCGTGATATGGCACTGTTCCCACCTACCACGAGTGGGAACTGTAGCCAACAACCCCCCTTTGTCGATAAAAGGGGTAGTTGTCGGTGATAACATGTAAAAAAAATCCAAAAAATACCTGCTTAGCGCCCGGATCTAGAGGAAGACGTGGATTGACAGCCTTGCGTGCAGATCTGCAATTTCCGGTAAGATTCAACCCCAAACATTTACTTTTTTCCGTCGAAAAATAGGTGGGAAGGAGAGGGATTTTGAAAATTTGAGAGATTTTTGGATTTTGGGGATCGGGCGGGCGTAAATGGGGATCAGGTGGGCGTAATTTGATCCGTACGTGGTGCCGTACGCTGTTAACGTAGCGATTACGTTCTGTTGGGCCCACCGAGAATGTATCTGGTCGATCCATGCCGTCCATTCGTTTTTCCATCTTATTTTAGGCGTTGAGACCAAAATTTAAGCATACCCAAAGATCGAGTGGACCATACCATTGGAAACAGTTGGAATAATGATTTCCACTGTTAAAACCTTTCTAGGGGCCACAGTGATGTTTATTTCTCATCCAACCTGTTCATAAGATCACACGGACATGGATAAAGGGAAAACACAAATATCAGCTTGATCCAAAACTTCTGTGGCCCCCAAGAAATTTTCAATGGTAGATTTCAATTCATACTGTTTACTATGGTGTGGTCCACTTGAGGTTTGGATATACTTCGTTTTTAGGCTCAGTATCTAAAATTATGTAATAAAATAGATGGACGGAGTGGATAAAATACATAAATCACGGTGGACCCCGCAGTTGAAACCCTCCTGGTTGACGTTAACTGCTCAAGTGAGCCGTACTTAAGGAAAAATGTGGTTAGAGAAATTCCAACCGTTGAAACTTTCCTGGTTTAACAGTGATGTTTAGATGCCATCTGTACCGTTAATAACGATATTACTATTTAGATGAACTGAAAACAAAAATATTGGCATGAATCAACACCTATGTGGCCCCACTAATATTTCAACTGTGGACATTTAATTATCACTTTTTAGGCTCATTTGAGCTTTTGATACGGTTCCTTTTTGGCATCATGTCATAAAATGAACTCACAAAATGGATGAATGGAGAGGATTTTTCACAAACATCACAGTGGGCCCCACCTGAGATGCAGCGCAGGAAGGAAATCTCCGTCCTGCGCTGCACGGGGGGAAAGGTTTCAAGGGTGGAAATCATTATTTCCATTGTTTCCTGTGGTGTGGTCCACTTGAGAATTGTATAAGCTTCAATTTTGGGCTCAACGCCTAAAGTTATATGGAAAAACGGATGGAAGGTGTGGATAAACCACATAAATTAAAAATGGGCCCAACTTAGAGTGTACTGAGTGACTTAGTAGCTAATCCGATTTCTGGATTGGCTACGGACAAAAGCTGTAGCTAAAGACACCCAGAACTACAGCTCAACTCGCGGACGGAGGGGAGATACCTCGTTTCAACCCATGGTATCGATCCCTACGTGGGCCCAACCATGATGCATGTGTTGTATCCATACCATCCATTAATTTTGGAGAGATATTTTTTTGTCATGAGAAAAAGAATGAGATAAATCTAAAGTTCAAGTGGACCCCACCGTAGAAAACAGTGGGGATAGTGACGTCCAACGTTCAAAACTTCTTAGGGGCCACTGAAGTTTCTGATGAAGTTGATATTTTTCAAACATCAACACCGTCCATTTGATGGGTCCCCCTTAGTTTACGGGGTATGCCAAAAATCAGCCACATACGTAACTTAGGTGGGCCATACCATTTAAAATCATGCGAATATACTGCTCAAACATATAAAAGCACTTTTTGGGGCCCACTTAAGTGTTGGATGCGGCTGAAACTTGGTCTGACCATTCATTCAAGTGGGACACTCACAATGAGTGGGCTGGATTTTCATTCCTGAATATGTAAATATGTGTATTTAGGCATGTCCTGAAGTTTCACTGAAAAATTCCACCATTTTCCCCATATTTTCCCCTTTTTCCCTGCATTTCCAGTTATCGGCGATAACGATATTATATCTTTATCTCCGGCCAGCGAAACTTGTAGCGATACCGACAACTCGAACACTGATTCCAGCAAATACCTATGAAAATCTATTAACCCCTTAAAACAAAAAAAATCAGCAATTTTCTAACCCTTAATGAAAATCCAGCAAAAGGGTTTTGAAGGAAACCCCAACGTACACATATGCGTGCTCCTAATCTATGCACTCACCTGTAACTAGTAGAAGATTGGATCTCAACCTCAACTTCTATTTCCTTTTCTTCTTCTTCTTCTTTTCCTCAACTAGAGTGCTGGAAATGGAATGTTTGAAAAAGGTTTTTCCTATTTATGGGCTTAAAAAGGGTCTTAAATAGGCTTTTGTCTAAAAAGGAGGGTTATGGGATGTTTTGTGTTGATTTTGAGAAGTTTAAACTTATGGTAGCAATAAACAAAAGGTTATTTAAGTGATTTGAACTATTGTATTCTAAAGATTTTAAAAACATCAAGGTCATTTGAGTATATTTTCTCAAAATATACATATGCATTCATATGCATAACTTACTATCCGGGTGTCCTATTGACATGTCGTTTTCGTCATTAACTCCGTAACTCGACTACAGTTACAACGGTTAAGCTCTCAGACCTAACGGATTTTGAAAACTCGATGGTGGGGCTCCGCCAGATAAAATAAGGACATAATTGTCATTTCTTAGATTGTTTAATTTTAAGTCCATATCTTAAAATTCGGACATCAGGTTGAAAAACGGCTTGCGGCTTGATAATAGAACAACATTATGATCAAGTCAAAACATTCTCGAGGCCAATGGACCTATAGTCAATGGCTATCCAGTGTACAAATCAGATTTCAGGATCACGGGTCTTACAATTACCCCCTCGATCATTATGTGGCTTGTACTCTTAGTTTTCTTCAGTCTACAAATGTTATTATTGCCAGTTGTAAAATCTTTTTTCTTTGTATGAATTGTCACATGGGCAAAATTTATAATTCCCTTTTTTTAGTTAATAATAAAATAAAATTCTTTTCTTGAAAATGTGCATTATGACCTTTTGGGTGCCTGCTTCATTTTCCTCTACTTTCAGTTTTTGCTTCTATGTTAGTTTCATTGATAATTTCAGTCAATATGCTTGGTTTATCCTTTGAAGCATAAATCAAACTTTTTCTTTCTTTTTCTTCTTCTTTTTACTAACTTTCATCACATGGTTGAAAATCAACTTAAAATGTTGCGTTAAATACTTTCAGTGTGATAATAATATTGATTTTTCTTCAACAACCTTTTAATGTCTTCTATCAGCTCACGGGATTCTTTGTCATGTCTCTTGCCCTTATACTCTCCAACGGTATGTAACTGTTGAGTGCAAAATTTACAGATCACTAAGATGGGGTTTGCACTTCTTTTCCACAGTAAAGTCCCCTCTTTCTGTTGGGTTTTCATCATTGCCACTTTCTTCATTAATTGTCCTCATACACATTAAGAATTATTTTAACTCCTTATATAGCAATAAAAGCAAGATGTGTAGGTGGATCGACTCATAAAGCTCCCATTATAATAGGATCTACACAAGGAAAAGCACTTGCCATTTGTTGGTTATTAGGGGCATACTGAAAACGTCCAGGTTGAAATATGGCTTTTAAATTAATTTCCAAATTAGTGGATGCTACCAAAGGGAGTGGCGATGCCTAATGCAAAAGAGTGATGCAGGACATGAAATTAAATATGGAGTGCAAGAAATCAAGCATGTGATTATACTAATATTGAACAGTCACAAAATTCCACATCCTACATGTTATCAAATATTCAAAAAGGGGAATCTATGGGGGTCCAAGCCTACACAACTTTAGGGCTGGATCAAATAAAATTATAAGACAAACAAGCCCAAAGGAGTGTAAAGTCATCCATTCTTGCAAATGATTGTTCCCAACTCAGGAGATTCACTAAGTTTCAATTTGGGGGAAAGTCTAGGGTTTGAAAATTGGGGATAATTGAGATTTAGGATTCTTTAGGGTTAGGGATTTGGATCAAGAGGGTTTTTTTATACAAAAAGGAAGAAAATAGAAGGGAAGCGACCACCTGGGATTGGTTGCGCACGCCGGACAGCCAGGGGGCCCGGACGCACGTGCGTGACATGTCGTCCGCACATGTGTGGGGCCCACGAAATCAAGAAACGCCTTCTAGGTTGGGATCGGCCAGGGATGGACAAGTTCCATACCAAGTTTCACGTCGATCCGATGTACGGTTTATGCATAGTACTCGACCGAAGTTTCAGCCCCTCAGATGAGCCAAAATATGAAAATCTACTTGTGCACTGCTATAGGAGAAAACTTGGATGCGAAAAGAGGTGAATCTTATGATGGAAGGGGTGTTGAGGGTAATGGGATTGGTGTGTAAGAAGATGGAGATGGTTTGGAGTGGATGTGGCTTCGCACCACGGTAGTTAACCCTTCGAGGAAGGGAGGGCTTTGCACCCAATTCGATTCTTCAACCCAAAGAAAGAGAGAAGAAGAAAACGCATGAATTTTTATTCATCAACATCATTGCAATACCTACGTGGGATAGCTATATTTATAAGAAAACCTTAAACCCAAAGAAAAAGGACAAAAATACCCTTGCGCCATGTGCTCGCACTAATACCAAAGCTTAAAACAAATAAATACTAATATAAGCAATCCAAGCCGTTCATGAAGTTTCTAATAACAAAAGTAATCAAAACTCAAAATCCTAGATCATCTAAAGTAGTGGGCCACGATCATGAGATTCGATGGAAAAATCTATGTGATGATCGGGTCCACTCCATGTCTCCATAACGCAGCCCCCTAATTAAGAGGCCCTCCAAAGATGTCGTCGTCGATCCAAATCGAAAGTGGGGCCCGCCTCCTCCTCGAATACGTGCGTAGAGGGGTGTGTGCATGATGTCCCCATTAAAGAGACTCATAGAATGGTAGAGGCAATCCCTATAGTGTTCTTTTTTGTCGAGTTCCTAATTGTACCTATGTTAGGGTCTTTGGGTGCGTTCCGTTACCTAATCCCACCTCTTTTCCGATAGTCAAATTTAGCCACAGATCTCTTTCTCAGGTTTCGTGATTATCATAAAGGGATTGAACAAGTGTTTAACATGTCATGTTGTGGTTGATGACACTCACTTTTCTTATGCTTATGCTCACTTTACTTTCCCCCTTTGGGGGAATTACATGTTCAATTACCTTGCTTTTCTCCCGTCTCTAACTCCATTGCATCTTCTTTTACGACTTCAAGTGGAGAATCTCATTTTGCTTCCTCCCTCTTTAGCAGGGATTATTCTTCACATCCCCCATCTTCTCCATCCCGTTCTCTTAATGTATATCATTGTTGAGCCAAGTCTACACTCCATTTATCCCATGACCACTCACATGCATGCTCAACTTGCATTGTCCTTTCTTCCTTCCGTTCATCCTATTCCTCCTTAGCTTGTTACTTTGAAGCCCATCTTGCTATTCATACCTCTCTTCAATCTGCATCCAAGCCCTCTAGCTACATTGTTGCCTATAGAGCTCCTCATTGGATCAAGTTATGATAGATGAAATGTTTGCTCTCCATGCCAATGGGTATTGGGCACTTGTCCTCTGACATCGCAACATGAGTGTTGTGGGCAATCACTGGGTCTATTGAATTAAGTGTTGCATTGATGAGTCATCTGGATGCTACAAAGCTCGTCTTGTAGCCTAAGGCTATATTCAACAATTTGGTCATGATTTCATTGAAACTTTTAGGCCTGTGGTAGAACCTCCAATTGTTCACATTGTTCTCACTGTTGATGTCCCTCGAAGTTGGTCAATCAAACAACTTTGTCAAGAATGCCTTTCTTCATGAAGAGGTTTATTGGAACAACCTTACGAATTTTGTGATTGCTCTTGCTCAGATCATGTTTTTCATTTGAATAAGGCCATCTATGGGCTTAAGCGGGCTCCCCGTGCTTGATTTGAGTGGTTCCATAGTACTTGAGCTTGGATTCATGTGAAGCCTTACAGATTTGTTCGTGTTGTTTACTCAAATACGTGGTCTTGTCGTTCTTCTATATGATGATGAAATTATTGTCATTGCATTCTCTGAGTCATCTCCTCTTTCACTTCACTTTGCACGAGCTGTTTTGCCATGGACTTGAGTTCTTTTCCCTATGTTCTAGGTATAGAGGCTACCACTATTTCCTCAAAGATGGTTCTCACCTAGACCAAATATGCTCAGGATCTTCTTTCTCGCACAGGCATGGCTAACTGCAAACCTCTTACTGCTGCTCTTGCCATTTCTTCTAAACCTTCTCTTTGTGATGGTGACCCTCTTCCCAATTCATCTGAAATGCGGTATAGTTGGGGTCTTATAGTATCCCACTCTTGCTCGAATTAAGTTACACTGTGAACTCAATGTGTTATTTTATGCAATGGTCTACTATGCCCCATTTCCATCTTGTAAAGCATATTCTGTTGTTTTGTAAAATGCAGTTTTTTTCTCATGGACTTCACATTTGCTTGAGTTCCTCTCTCCTTAATTGCATACTCTGATGCCAACTGGGTTGGGTCACCTAATGGCATACAACCTACTTTTGGCTATTATTTAATTTTTTTGGGTGCAATATTCTCTCTTCCCATTTTTTGGTCGACAGTCTTAGGCAACAATTATGTATTTCGCAACTGATGATCTACTTCTAGAATGCATGGAGTGTGGATTTCATTGAACCGGTCTTGTCCGACTGTCTTAGGCAAGAAGAATGCAACTTTTACTGCAACATCACCTTTTGAGAAATGGAATCTAATATATCATTAAGAAAATGTTCTTTTGTTGCCTACATCTTAGTAAATGTATGGTATTTGCCCACCTTAGTCACCGTTCAAAATAAATAAATAAAGTACCTGCCCTTGTACTTGCTTTGGTGCAAAAGTTGGACAAGGTGATTGCTCTTTGGGCTGCCCATTGAAACAAACAAGATGTATTGGCTTGGGTCTAGTCCTTTTGCACTATGTTGGTGAGTGGGCTTGTACAGATCAAAGTTTGAATTCTTGGAAGGTAAATAGTTGAGTACCATTGCTATAGCTTGAGAAGCGTCTGTGTGTGTGTGTGCGCGCGCGCGCGCATGTGTGTGCATGGAGAAGATGAGGTTTGAGTCCTGTTGCTTGAAATGCGTTGGCTTGATGACTTATATAAGGGCGTTAGTCAATTGCTTTTACATGCAATTGGTGATACCAGCAAACCTGCCAGCGGAATACTTACTGATTGGAATGAGACCAATATCTAAATTAAGGAAACCTGCTAACCAATCTGAGATTACTCTAGAGTTGCATGGTGGTACCGCATCATGCCACTCTAGTTGACTGCATAACTGATGAAATGCATCATTCTCCCCAGGCGGAGAGAACTTGTCCTCCAGTTGTAAACAGTGTCAGCCCCTAATCTTTACATGCCTCTCTGGCTACTTTTTTGTCGCTTTGATAGTAGTTGATGATGAAGTGCTTTGCTTCAATCAATTTAGGTGCATCATCCATCGGGTCATGCACCCTCTTTCTCTTGTGTCCTTGAAAATATACAGCTTCATTGGGGGTCTCCTTTTCCGGAATTGGCTGCAATGCGCATTCTGCTATCTGTAGCACATATGGCATCCTCACCTTTACTATGATCCAAGTAGTCCTGCTACCATCTTTGATATTCTCCTTTATTGTTGCAAAGGCTTTGTTTTGTTGTCTTCTTGTGATGGATCAACCTCTATCTTATCTGTCAATTCAGCCATTGATCCACGCAACCTGTTTCTCAATCCATTGGCAGGTTCATCAATTGACCCATCTGTGGCTTTATGTGACAATCAATGGTGGATTCTTGATGTTACCGTCTAGGATCGTTATACTTTTTAAGAAACCTCGTCATTAGAATTTTCTGATTGCTTTCTTTCACAGGGTGCTCAGACCCCTCTGTAGTAGTGTTTTGATTTTGATTCTTAATAGAATGAGACCCACTGTGACCTTTATTTCTACACGGACTACCTATGATGGCTAGGAGCTGTTTATTGTTCTTTTGGAGCATTTCATTGCATTCTTTCACTTGTTCATGAAGTTTTCTCATCGTTCACAACATATATGCTGTTTCTTCATTTCTAAGCCCTAAACCCTTCATTATCTCATTCTTCTTTGATTCCTGTTATGACCTTTTGCTATGAGTCAGCTTCTTTTAATAACCATCATATTGTGGTGGATTTATGATGCAAGGGGTGAATATTGATACGGCTGTTGTAGTATTAGTAATCATGGAATGATGGGTGGGGATTGGTGTGACAAGCATGGGAAGATGGATTAGAATGGTTCTAATAGGCATATGAATGGAGATAGGAACTGGTGTAAGAAATGTAATAATGACTGCATTTATAGACACCTTAATGGGAAAAGTAATTGGAAAGGCTGAATTTTGCGATAGGTTTAGGTTCAGTTTGTGGGCTGGTTCTAAGTCTGGGTCTGGGGAAGTTTAGGGGCTGTGATAGGCTGGAAATATGGCTGCAATAGGACAATTTTTGGGCATGAATAACTGCCGTGATTGGACTAACATGAATGGACTGGTTTAGCAACATTTTAATGGGGTCCTGAAAGTGAATGGATGGGGGATTGGTTATGGACTGTAAGTGGACAGTTTAGGGGTAAGTTAATAACAAGTGATGGCTGTTTAATGGGCTGAACTGTGGACAGATTGCGCGCACTTTTAGTACTGGTTAAGTGACTGTTGGGCAGCAGTCTGGAGAGAGATTTGTTGTAAATTTGGTTGCAGCATGCAGGTTGAGGCTACATTTGGGAATTTAGATCATGTCAATTGTTATCAACTGTGAACCTCCAAGATGGAAACCAAATACTATATGATGGTTGAAGGTTATTAATTTTCTATACTGGTGGTTTTTTACACTTGTCAAGAAAATATACATGAAAGCACAATTACTTTAAAAAATGCATGCATTCCTTTTCTGCTGAAAAGAAAATGACGTTTTCTTTTTCATGATTTTGAAAATTTTAGAATCTGTGGTAGTTCCTTTCATTTTCTACATCCAAAATTAGTTTAAGCTTCCTTCATTATGCTTATTGATGATGGAAGTGGGTCAGCAGAACAGTTGATAATATTTAGAATTCTATACAGTTTTCTTAGGTAAGTCAGAATTTCATGCCTTCATTTGAGTTATGTAGTCTCAATAATGTGTTTGCAAATTTGATGTTCTGGATTGACAACAACATTTAACATAATTAGATCATTCCAGGTGTATGAATCCCTTGAACGTCGACTTGTAGTTGCAGAGGCAGCTCAAAGATTGAGACTCCCTCTCCTTTCTAAAGATGGCGAAATTCATGAGGAAGACATAGAAAAGTGGAGCATAATGTCAAGGAGTTCTCTTGATAGTACAAGCACCAGTATCACAATAATTTCAAGCTCTAATTCAACAAATTGCAGCAATAGTTTGCCTAATAGCAATGCTGTGGCTAACAGCAGTCTTCCTCCTGCTTCTGATGCTACGGAACCTGGAGTTGGTGGTGTGCCAAATAGATTTCTCGGAGTCACTCCTGATTTCCTATGGCAAGTGCAGCTCCATCAAACCCCCCTTGTTGTGGTATGTTTCCATATTTGCATTTTATGTTATTAAACTAGGGACTTGTTTGTTAGCAAATTGGTATTGTTCTTCTCATTTAAATTGCGAAACCACTGGATGAATTGCTGTTGAATGAGCTGGGTCATGCTATCTGAACTTCTACTTCATTCTTTCTGTATGTCTTCTTTTAGAATCCTTTATTGTGTGATAAGTAGTTTTTAAATCAATACTAACAATCACATATGTGGACTCTCTCTCAAATATAAACCTGCTAAACTTTAAAATTGAATAAATAATGCAATTTCTCTCTGAATCATCTGCCAATGTTTCTCAGTCTTGACTATATCCTTGCAGGACACAACAGAGTATCAAAAGTCACTGGCACGCGAGATGGAGGCTCGCTTGAAAGCGAAATGTGATAAGTTAGGTGATGCCTTTGTAATGGATGAAATAGGTAGGTTTCTAGCTAGGTTCTATTGATAAAGCAGGATGGATGCACTTACTGATTGTCTTGTTGGTGTTGCTGCTGATTAACTTTGCTCTTCTTCTTTTTTTTCCTTTTTTTATTTTTATTTTAAAATTTTAATGCTGCAGACTCTTCTTCCATAAGTCAATTTCCGAGTCGTCTTCCAGAAAGGTTTGTTTTTTCCTAAATTTATTACTTAGCCTATTTTCCTTTGTTGTCTATTGCGAAGCATTATGTTTTTGCTGATAAGTTTGGAAAATGATTATATAATCCTTATGTGAATCTCTTTTTTCAAGACGCATTTCTTTGTTTGAATTACTTGCAATTACGTTATGGTGACGGTATAATGTCAACACAAGTTGACCTATAACATTATATTGCCTTAGAGAGGATAGTAAAAGATTATTATTCTTGGGGTTTCCTTCCTACTTACTGTTAGTTTATGTAAAAGGATAAGTTCCGAGCCGGATTCCAATAGGACCACAATAATTGAAGGTCGTCTGCTCTGCTACATACTTAAAGCATGATTGCTTGCAACATCCTGTATCCTTGTAATGCTTTTATCAACGGGTTTTGGCTCTTGAACAACATCACCACTTAATTGCATAAAACAGGTTGTTGAATGTAGTGTTTTAAATATCGACGATATTGGCCCAATATATCCCACGATATATCTTGTATTCCACCTGTGAGATACGAAACTCACAAGTAGGGCGATTTGTCTCACATGTTCGATTCGGTGAGCATTTTCGATCCTTTTTTATCTTCAGTAAATCATGTTAAATTAGCGTCAAATTGTTACGAATACATGGATTGGGAGCTTCAATTTTGAGATTTGGAGGAGATGGGCCAAGTTGTGGAAAGTTGAAAAAATCAAAATTTCCCACTTGGTTGCAAATCGGTTGCAATCCTTATGTCCAAACATAAGATCAAATATGTATGTAACATAATCTAGTGATTCTTCTTTTGCTTTTGAATGTATTGGTTGTGTTTCCACACGTCTTCTTATATTTATAAATTATATGAATGAACTTTGAATATACTTGCATCAATTCAGTTAGACAACGCATAGATTAGGACCCCATATAAAGAAAACCTATTGTGTGTATTTTTTGTAATGTTTTGATTTATAAGTGTGTGTTGATGTGTTTTTTTAACAATCACTGAAGTTTCATTGAAAAAATCGACCAATTTCCCCATGTTTCCAACAACGACGATACATTACGCGATACAACCGATATATCCCATGCGATAACCGATACGTATCTATATCCCAAAGGTGCTATACATAATGCGATATTGATATTTCAAACACTGGTTGAATGTATTTCTTTGCCAAAGATGAGTCTGTTACCACACTAATCTAGTCTTTTCCTGAGCATTTTTTCTTTGAATGGTGATCTTTTCCTTAACAAAACCCATATTCTACTGAAAATTCTTCATTTCAGGAGCTAAAAATATAGCATATAAGAGTGTTGATTTGTATAGTCAATTTTTATTTATTTTTTTATTTATTATTATTATTTTTTTTTTTCCATTTTAGCCATTCTACCTACTGCAAGATCTGAGCGACATAATTGTCATAAATTTTTAGTGTATGGTTGTCTATAGCTTGTTGCATTCTTCACATTATGCTTGGTTCAGGGTAAAGTTAATTATTGAAGAGATCGAAAGGGAAGAGGCAGCTTTGCGAGAGGATCTGTATTCAGCAGATAGGAAGTTCGCAGAATACTATAATGTGAGTGAATACTCCCCGTCTCCATGCGTTATGTGGTTGTTCTTGATAATCTATTGCAATTTAATGTGTATTTCCAACATCACCAATGGATGTGTTCATTATTTCTTATGTTGTGACCTTTGATATCATTTTACTTCTGCAAGGTCCTGGAGCAAATTCTTGGGGTGCTTATTAAACTTGTCAAGGATTTGAAGCTGCAACACCAACACCAATATGTAAGCTGCTACTTGTCTATCAGCTGTAATGTTGTAGAAAATAAGAATAGCGTGCTAACATTGAAGCATGCATCCAAATAGTATCTACTGAATCCAAATATTCTATGTAGAAGTATTCATATCTTTTATATTTTCTTTCTGGACAGGATGAACTAAAGAAAACTTGGCTGTGCAAAAGGTGTGAGACAATGAATGCCAAATTGAGGTTTGTCCCCATTGTTATCTTTCAACTGTAGTTGGATGGTGCTTTTTCTCTTAATACTATTTAGGCTTAAACCTTTCTTTGTAGTTTATTCTGATCATGTAAGGGCCTCAAAAATAAATTTCTACTACTAATTATATGCACATATGCTCTAGCCGCCAACTTCTGAAAGGATTTTGTCTTGGGACTTGGGAGTTGGATGTAGTACCCTTGGCTGCAATTAAGAGCAAGAACCGTGAAAAGGGTGAGCTCTCAGTCGGGGGGGGGGGAATAGGAATATGCCAAAATAAAAATTGCTAAACAGAAATATTAAATATAACTGAATCAATCACAGATCTCAATTGTAATAATATTGAGAAATTGATTCAAACCTTGTTCAAAGGACAACCTTATACCAAAAACAAATGTTTATGGTAGGACAACCTGATTTCTTGAACGCGGTAAAGATCAAGATCACAAACTAAAACAAGAGGCAAATAATGGAAGCTATCTATTACAAGCATTCACCACATGTACATGAAAGAGAAGATTACGAACATTCAACACACATCCATTGCATACATCATCATCCACCTCAAACACCAAGAGTTATAGTGGTTCGGTGTGTACACCAACTGTCCTCAAACAGGCACACCTATTCCACTCCCAATAATCACAACCCACGTGATATTGGCGTTCACTATAAAACAAGGTTTTCTTAGGTTCACCTTAAAACCTATACAGTTATGTTTTCAATTGGGCTATCACAATCAAACCCCGCGCGCCGAGATTTTCTGGCTAATCTCAGTCGAAACCAATACAGAGATTTTTCTGGCTAATCTCAAAAAAAAAAAAAAAAAAAAAAAAAAAAAAAAAAAAAAAAAAAAAAAAAAACACTAAAAAGCAAATAACAAAAGTACTTTTCTTCTTGAAGATGCTGCTTGATGTAGTCCGTAGAACCGCTTCTCTTGATGTAGATGTTCAATGTCCAACAAAAATAATCAAGGGTTCTAGGTTCTAAATAGATTTTAAATTATCTCAAACCTTGGGCTACTTGTTTGAATTCTTTGGATCTCAAAGGGTAGAGTAAAAACTCTCTTTAAAAGAAAATTTAATTCGTAATACTGAGATCAAGGAATTACAAAAACAAATAAGTTATACAAAAGATCTAAAATTACCAGACTATAGCTTGATAATGACGGGGACTTTTCTCTCAAAGTTGAAGCTTTCTGTGGCTTAATTGAATGGTTTGGAACGAGAAAAGACCTCTATTTATAGGCTGAAAAATGGTTGCTTCGACTAGTCTAAGATTTAACCAAATTTCAAATTTTTCGGCGCAATCAGATAAAACTAACATTCAACTAGTCAAGCATAGCTCTCGACTGGTTGTGGGATCCAAAAATATGTTGCTGGAGTTCGAGTTGAGCTCCCCACGACTGGTTGAGCAGGGTGCACGACTAGTCGAGGATCTATCAGAAAATTTTGAATTTTGAGTTCAAAACTTGGACTGGTCGAAGCAATACTTGGACTGGTCGAACCAGAGCCTAGACTAGTCGAACTTAGGCTAGGACTAGTTGAATTTTAGCCTATACAAAGTATAAATACCCAAAGATAATATGCATAAGAAAAGACCTAAACCTAGGGTCTCTCAAGGGTCACTTATACCTGAATCATTTTACATTGAACTCAAATCTTCAGTAGCTTCAGATCTTCTGATTGAAGTAGATTTGCATTAGAAGCTTGATCTTGGATTCCCATTTAGAAGCTTGATCTTGAAGTAGACTTGCATTAGTAGCTTGATCTTCATGTCTTGTACTTCAAATCTTCATATGATGATGATCTTGAAGGTTAACTTTCTATTATACTTCACTTGAAGGTGAACTTTCCATCATATGAACAAGTTACACTCTAAATTGTTTTGTCTCACCGAAATTTGACAACAAAGGGTGCTTAAAACATCATAGCACTTACAAACTGTTAATCTGAAGTGGATAAAATGGATATATGGCATGAATCTTCTCGTTTTGACCAATGTATCCATGTTGAGCGTTGGGATCCTACATTACTTAGAATGCTTATTATGTTCCTCAATTCCTTTTAGCTAAATATGTTTATAATTCTGCCTCCTAATATTCAAGTGTGCTTTATCTGTTTTAGATAAAGGGATGTGGGCATGAAAGTAGGTATTAAACAGAGTCTACCGGCAAGGTGGAGCAAGGAATCTCTCTCTTATTGCACAATGTTTCGTTTATATATGTTTTCCTACTTGGACAGTTGAAGGAGAAATATAGGGAGGGGGAAGGAGCTCTCTATAGTCTTTATTAATTTAGAGAAAGCTTATGATAGGAAATGAGTTTCAAGAGGATATATTGACATGATTAAGGATATGTATGAGGGAGTAGTAACAAATGTGAGGACCACTTGTGGCATTGAGCCTATTCCTTTTCATATTAGTTATGGATGAGTTAACGGGCCATTTGTAGGAGAGATCCCACGGTGTTTGTTGTTAGTAGATGATTGTTTTGATTGACAAGACGAGGGAGGGTGTAAACACAAAGCTAGATTTATGGATAGATGTCTAGAGTCTAAAAGGATTTAAAATTAGTTGGACAAAACCAGAGTGTGCGGAATGCAATTTAGTAATTATAGGATTGGGAATGAAAAATAGTTAAGGTTGTTGACCAAAACGTTTCCCAAAATGACCACTTCTGATATCTTGAATTGATAATTCATGAGAGTGGAGAGATTGAGAAAGATGTTGCCCATAAAATTCAAGCTGGGTGGAAGAAATGCAAATGTGCCTCTAGAGTTTTATGTGATCCTCGTGTACCACTCAAACTAAAAGGAAAATTTTATAGGATAGCTATATGACCCGCCATGCTCTATGGGACAAAATGTTGGGCAGTTAAGGAACAACATGTTCATAGGATGAGTTTAGTCGAAATGAGGATGTTGAGGTAGATGAGTGGCAAGACAAGGATAACATTAAAATGAATTCATTCGAGGGAATTTAGGAGTAGCATCCATATGTAATAAGATGATGGAAAGTAAAGTCATGGCCCTTGGTAGAATGGAATTGTGGAAAAGGATTTATGTAGTTGAACCTAGTTAGTTGGGACAAGGCTTAGATGATGTGATGGGGTGTGTTTGTGGGTGGGTGGGTACAGCCAATTTGTTACAACCATATGCTTTTACGAGCAATAGATTGTGTGGTTAGAATCATTAAACCAAAGTACTACTTTGGAAGCATAAGTAATGCAAATTGAAATCTACCAAGTAGATGTTTCAGGATGATGATTGGACATATTTTTGTTTCTCCACTTAGTATTCGCTGTCCACTTTCCATTCTATTGATCGGATGCCTAGGATCATCCGATTGGTGTGATTTTTGCACCATCGCTTGCCTCTAGTTGCATGAAAGAATGGATGGTTTAGATTGACAATTGGGCATCCCACGTGTCATTTAAAAGGTTTGGGGACACTACTAACATCCCCCATAAAGGTGGGAATGTCAGCATTTCCCGACACACACACACACACACACTACATATCCGTAGTGTTTTTAAAATTTTTCTTTTTGACTTGGTAATGAATTCACGTGTGTGTGTGTGTGTGTGTGTGTGCACGTGTGCATGTGCGTGTGCATGTGCATGTGTGTGTCTATTCATTCACATAGGCAAGAAATGTATAATGTGCACAGATCTTGGCATTATGGAGCTTCAGATTCTCCTACCGTGTTTGTGCACTCCCTTCTCCAAAGTGATCCGATCTAGAGTTAATCAGTGCATCCTTAGAGAAGACTTCAGACTTATAGTTTTGCGACAAATTCATGTTATATGAAGTTTCTGCTTCTTTGGACTTCGATTATTTCATAGCTTGAAGGCCAGCCGTCATGCACCCATCTTAATTTTGTAGCTTTCTTTGATCCTATATGTCCTTGTCCTTTTTCTTCTTTTTCCCTTGGATCAAGCATTCCCCATACTTGAACATCTATGTTGCTTCCATTAGTGGCACCTGCTCCTCAAACCTATTGTCCTGCCACTTTTAACAATGTATGGAGACTGGATTTCTTTTGTGCACTTACACACTTTTTATTAAGCTGAATTTCGAAAAAAGAAAGGCACTTACGCCCATTTAGCTAAGTTGCTTTATGTGCTTATCAATAGCTAACAATAACAGTCTACGATCCCCATGATTCCTCGTTTGTAATGTGCTATTTTCTTCATGGTTTTAAGACTTTGATGAGTCTGATACGGCTCGTCTGAGTCAACTTGTATTCAGTTCTACCTGATCCAGTTCGATACCAAGAGTCGCCCCCCAAGCCACCCCCAACTCGGGTGAGTCGAGATGGTACACCCTTTGATGCGAGTGAGGCTAGACTCAACTGGAGACCGAATGAGTCAATCTAAGTCCCCAAGTCTGAAAACCATGATTCTATTTCTTTTTCGTTAAAATAAGAGACCTAAAATCATGCAGGAAACCCTCAAGGGACCCTTGATTCATCTCCGGTTGTTTCTAAAATTCCAAGAAGAAGAAAAGAACCTCGTATGTATTTCTCCAACACAAGACCATGGGTATCCTGATAATCTGGGGTTTTCCAAGTTATTAACATAATTTTTTATTTTTTTTTAAGGATTTATCCTCTTTTGCAATATTCAATCTATATTATATTGAGTCTTAAGACCTAACTCATTGGGAAAGAAACCATCGAATCCTTGACAAACTACCATTGCTAAAGATACATCCCCATACATTCCAAGACCTTCCACATTTCTAAGTTCTCTACGTGAAAGATGTCTAAAGATGGGCCCCTGCACATTTGTTTCCCAAGTCTAGCCACTAACTATTTCCCCAAGACATTTTGGACTCGTAGACAGAGAAAAGAAATTGCTACACTAACAGCAAATGCTCCCCCCTCCCCCTTTTCTTCTTGATTTCAACCTCAGATTTAGTTATTAAGCTTGAATGACCAACAAAAATGAAATCATGTGTTGACATACTTATTGCATGTATGCTTAATTGTCAGTTATATCTGTTAGGATTGTGAATATTAAACAGTTAAATTGTGGTTTTTACATAATAAAATTGCACATACAATATGATTCGGTGGCAATGCCCTTGAACTCTACCTCCACAGCAACTAAGCACACCTTGTCAGAGTCCTGGATTAAATTAGGATGCATGTTCATTATACTGCATTCATGATATTCATGATTGCAATCACAAATATTTTAATTCTGGGATAGTATGGATAATGTTGGGTAGTTAAAGAAAAACATGTTCATAGGATGTGTACCCGAAATGAGGATATTGAGATGTATGGGTGGCAAGACGAGGGATGACAAAATTAGAAATGAATGCATTCGAGGGAACTTAGGAGTAGTACCAATAGGTAATAAGATGAAACAAACTTGGATGGTTCTGTGATGTGCAATGGAGACGAAAAACTGCACTAGTTAGGAGTGAGTTGGTACAAGTTGAAGGCTCTAAAAGGGCAAGGGGAAGGCCCAAAAGGACGTGGATGGAGGCAGTAAGAAAAGACTTGATGACTCGTGGTCTAACTAAAGGCCTGGCCCTTGATAGAGTGGAATGTCAGAACATGATTCATATAGCCGACTCCAATTTATTGAGATAAGGCTTAGATGACGATGATAATATGGTGATTCACATGACGTTCAGTTAAAATATGTAGCGAACCCCTGAGAAATGACTATAAATCAAAGAAATTCTAATCTCCAAGTGTTTTTTTCCTTAATGGCCATTACGACCTCATGACACATAATGGTTACCACCGTGACCATTACGTAACGGCAGTTACATAACCATGTTGGAATACCTTGATTATCTGCATAGCTGGATTCTGAGAAAGTTGCGGAGTGCAGCTATTTTGATGATAAGAGAGATTTTAGTGTGCACAATGTAGTATGTTTTAGGAAGAATTTCTCACCTTGGTCACTTCCAGAGTAGGAATTTCTCCCTTCCTAATATGTCCTTTCGTGTTGGAAAGATGCAGAGTTAATGGGCCTCATTGTTCTAGAAATCAGCTTAGGAGATTTGGCTTTTCTTCTTTCACCCCCATATGCCCCCCCCCATTTATTCCACATACATTGAGTGAAGATTGTTCTGGAGATTCCTCTTGCAATAATGAGGACATCTTGGAGGAAATGAACAAAAATAATTTTTATGTCCTTCTATCAATATTTAGCGGAGCATATTAAAGTTCTTCTTGTTAGTTAGTCTATTATGGCCATAGAATTCAAAGGGGAGAGAGGTTGCAGATTTTCAAAGTTGTTGCACCAGTCATACAGGGTGGTAGTTGAACCATAAGAAGCCAATTTCTTGGATCTCTACACCTCCTGGGTAGTGGGAGTTGAATGGTGACAGGAGCTCAATGCAATTAAATTGGAGTTATGGCTCTTTACTGAACACTTTCAGGGTCCCCTTATTTTTATGGTGACTCTAGGAATGCCCGGCTCCTTGGAAGCGGGCTTACCTTGAGAGTGTACTTGCAATTGTGTAAAGGATTTTGTTTTAGTCTTTGACCCCTTCATGCATTTCAGCAATAATATCCCAAAGCTGTTGTTTGAGTTATGCATATAACAAAGTATGAGATCTGCATTTTCCCTTCGTGGAAACTTGCAAAGACAATAATCAATACCACCTGGAGTTAACAGTGTAAATGTCAGCTGGTCAAATTCTTGAAATGATATTACAAAGCAAGATAAACCACCATAATTTGTCGGTGTTTAAAATGAAATATGTTGTGCATAACTGCAAGACTTCTCCCATTTTTATATGAGCGATTATCTGAGCTTGGTTGTGATTTGTTGCTTCCTTTTGACATGGTTGAACTTTCATCACAGGGTTCTGGAGCATATTCTCTTGCGTGACACTTACACTCCAGATTCAATACCGGCTCTCCATACGATTAGGTGTGTAACATTAAAGAGATCTTAACATGACGCTCATATGAATATGAAGAGTTGGTTTCTCAAATCAAAGCTTTCTGTAATTTTCAGGAAGTATCTCGTGGAGGCTACTGAAGAAGCATCCATTGCTTACAATAAAGCGGTATGATCCTCTTTAGATGAAAATCCTTTATACTGTACCACACATTTAATGCTGGTATAGCTTTGTGGGCATAGTCAAAATTAAAGTCTTTTTTCTCCAGTTGATGTTGTTGTGCTTTTAACTTGATTGGCTTCTGAAACATTCTTCTGTGTCTTTTTATCTTTCGTTAGAACATATCTGCTTTTAATTTGCATAGACCCAATGCATACGTGCATGCATCCTTCCGGTGCAGGTTGTACAGCACCTGCAGGTGCAATGGATGCCTGTAATTCCTTTGACCTGAATGGATGTAGACGTGCTGCATTTTTTAGGTTACAAAGATTTATACTTCACAACAATGATGCTTATTGGAGCACCTGGAAATCTGGAACGCCTATATGAGCACCTGGAAATCTGGAATGCCTATATGACATAACTCAGCCACAGTTTGAGACTTTTCTCATAGATAGGATCAATAAGTGGTGTTAGCCTTTCCCAAATTTCATTCACTTCATTCATGCATCACCTATGGTGTAAATTCCCATGGAGACATCAACAACTGTGCATAACTACACAATTTCTTTAGGATCTTGGGACCTTTTGCCATTGCATGGTAGGTTTTGATCCTCTTGAATGTATTATTATTATTATTATTATTATTTAAATTCAACTATACAATTTGGAGATTTCCTGTGAATGACAATGACCTACACTTGTATAATGTGAAGGGCCATAAATTGGCTAGTGAAGGGATATAGTTTTGATTGACAAGACGAGGGAGGGCGTAAGAACAAATCTATATTTATGGACGGATGCTTTAGATTCTAAAAGAATTAAAATAAGTCAGACTTCATGCACTACTCAAACTGAAAGGGAAATTCTAAAGGATAGCTATAAGACCAGCCCGATGTTGTAAATAGTGTGTAGCGTATAGCGTGGCGTTTGGCCCTCTATAGCGTGTAGCATAAGTTACACAATCCTTGATATTTTTAATTAAAATAATAGAAAATCTGATAAAATTTACAAAATGCATAATTTCTATGAGTTCTTGACTACGAATCTGGATCATTAACCACTTATTTCCATGCAAATCTCTCTCTCTCTCTCTCTCTCTCTCTCTCTCTCTCTCTCTCTCTCTCTCTCTCTCTCTCTCTCTCTCTCGGCCTTTAGACATCTCCAAGTATGACTTCTTTTATTATTATTATTTGTTTTTTTGAATGATAACAGTCGCTTGCATTAAAAGAGAAAAATTACAAAAGGAGAATCACCCCACTGAGGTAGCGGGGCAATTACTCACCAAATAAAAACAGATTACAATCTTTTGAATGAATCACATTAGAGGCCCATTCGATGATATAATAGTGAATTCTTGACACTATGAACCCCACCGAATTGGATACTCCATTAAAACACCTCCCATTCCTTTCTTCCCACACAGCCCACCAGACAGCCAGGAGGGCCATTCTCCATATCATAGTTCTTTGCTTGCCAATGGTAACACCATGCCAGGCTTTTAACAGCCGCCCCGTTGAATTTGGGAAGGACCAAGACATACCGAACCAAGATAAAACTATTAACCATATGACATATCCGGTTAATGAAAGGGCAGTGAATGAATAGATGGTTCAATGATTTTGCGTTTTCCATGCAACAAAGACAGATGTTAGTGATTATCATTCCTTTTTTTTCTCAAGTTATCAATTGTCAGTACCTTTCTCTTTCCAACCAACCGTTCGAAGGCCGCAATCTTTGGAGGGAGCTTATATTTCCACACTTTGTCTGTCATTATCTCTTCTGTGACATCAGCTTTCCCGCAGATGAAGATGTATAAGGATTTGACCGAGAGGATACCAGATTTGTCGAATCTCCACACCAGCCTATCTGTACAAAACTGATCTGGCTTGCCACTACTGATGTGACTAAGGAGAGCCGCAAATTCACCTATCTTCCAATCTTGAAGATTTCTTCTACAAGCCAGGTTCCACACTATATTATTGCTTTGTATGTGATAGTTATCAGCTACCGAAATAGCCCGATTTGGAGCCAAACGATAGATATTTGGAAAATATTCTTTTAAAGCTGTTTCTCCCACCCAGATATCTTCCCAGAACCGAATGTTTTCACCTTTACCTATAATGAAACCGATGCCTTCGAGAACCTCCTGCTTCGTAGCTAACACACCTTTCCATAAAGCAGAAGCTTTATAGGCAAATGAATCCTTGATCCACCACCCTCCTGTTGATCGACCGTATTTGTTTTTAACCGACAAGTTCCACAGATTTCTATCTTCTGTACCAAGTCTCCAGATCCACTTGCCTAAGAGGGCCTGATTCATTCTCCTTAGGTTCTTAATTCCTGCACCTCCTTGAACTTGCTGACACACCACCTTCCAGTCGACTAGGTGGAAATTCTTCTTGTCCTCCTTACCATACCACAGGAAATCTTGTCCCAAATTTTCAAGCCTATCTAAAACCGCACCCGGACATTTAAATAGGGACATGAAATATAAAGGCAGATTGGAGAGCACCGCTTTTATCAGAGTAAGACGACCACCCAAGGACAAATATTTACATTTCCATCTAGCTAGATAAGTCTCGAATATGCCTATAACTTTATCCCATAAGAATTTTGGAGGCTTTCCCACACATAATGGGAGACCAACAAATGTGGTTGGGAGGCTTCCCATGGAACAATTAAAGAACTTAGCGAAATGAGCTATCCCAGCTTCGTCCATGTTAATTCCAAACATCTTAGACTTAGACGAATTGACTTTGAGACCCGATACTGCCTTGAAACACCGAACTATCATACATAGATTGCTAATTTTGTCCTGATTAGCTTCGCAAAATAATAGAGTATCGTCTGCAAACTGGATGTGGGATATTGGAGGGTCCAGGCCTTTAATTTTACATCCGCTAATGACACCTGTATCTTGACCTTTTTTCAGCATCCTAGAAAGAGCCTCCCCCACAATAAGGAATAGAAATGGAGATACTGGGTCTCCTTGGTGCAAACCCCTAGAGCTACCAAAATACCCTTTGGGGGTGCCATTCAAAAGAACCGAGAAGGATGCGGATCCCACACATTCATTGATCCATCTACACCATTTGACCCCGAAGCCCATCTGATGCAAACATATATTCAAGGAAATCCCAATCAACGTGATCGTAGGCTTTTTCTAGATCTAGCTTGCATAACAGACCTTTGGATCCGGATTTATGACTCGAATCAAGACATTCATATGCAATCAAAGCACTATCTATTATTTGTCTACCCGGAATAAAGGCACTTTGATTGTCGGAAATAATCTTTCCTATCACCCCTCTCAATCTGGATGCCAAGACTTTTGCCAAAATTTTGTAAGGGGCACCAAGAAGGCTGATTGGTCTAAAGTCTTGTATGGTTTCTGCTCCTGGGATCTTTGGAATCAGAGCTAAGAAGGATGCTCCAAGCTCTTTAGACAACCGACTGCCCTCGTGAAATTCATTAACGAACACCATTACGTCTCCCTCTAAGGCTTCCCAAAAAGTCTTGAAGAAAATAATCGGAAACCCGTCTGGACCTAGAGCTTTATCTCTTCCCAGTGCATCCACCGCCTCCTTCACTTCAGCAATCAAAATTTTGGATTCAAGGAGATTAGCTTCTTCTCCTGATAAGTAGTCGAAGTGAAGATAATCGAGCTTTGGTCTGAACCACTCTTCTTTGTGGAAAAGATTGCTAAAATAAGAAATCGCCTCTTCAGAAATATCTTGCTTGTCCTCTGTTCAGACCCCATTCACCACTAAGTTGCTGATTCCGTTCACTCTTGCACGTGCACTGGTGATTATTATTATTTATCTAAACATCACAAATTCATGATATAGACCACAATTTGGATGGTCCGGATTAATCTAAGTGCTCTATCTACGTTACGGACCACAATTTGGATGGTCCAGATTAATTTAATGTAGTGCCATGTGTCATAGGTATAAGTCATCACCATTTTAAAATAGGTGTTAAACTAACAAAGAAAAAACACTTTAAAAAAATAAGATTTTTGGTAGCTTAAGCTATCCACGCTACATGCACTGTAGCTTACGCTACATACCAGCTACATACCCTATAGCTTACACTACCAAGGAATTACGCTACTTGCGTACGCTACGTAGCGTTTTTGCTACACTACGTAGCATACGCTAAAGTGCTAGTGAAACACTTGACCAGCCGTGCTATATGGGACAAAATATTAGGCAGTCAAGGAAGAACATGTTCATAGGATGAGTGTAGCTGAAATGAGGACGTTGAGATGGATGAGTGGCAAGACCAGGAAGGATAGAATTAGAAATGAATGCATGTGAGGGAACTTAGGAGTAACACCAATGGGTAATGAGCTGAGGGAAAGTAGCCTTAGATGGTTTGGTCATGTGTAGCAAAGACCAAGAACCATGCCGGTTAGGAGTGAGTCGGTACAAGTTGAAGTCTCTAAAGGGCAAGGGGAAGGCCCAAAGGATGTGGATGGATGTAGTAAGAAAAGACTCGATGACCTATGCTCTAACTAAAGGTTTGGCCCTTGATAGAGTCGAGTGGTGGAACAGGATTAATTTAGCTGACCCCAATTAGTTGGGATAAGGCTTTAGATGATGATGATTTCTTTTCGATGCTTCATGCTCCAGGATTGCATGGTGTTTTAGTTTGACGTAGTTCTTGTAATACTACCTTGTTCTTTTATAATATGCATCGATGATGGATGTCTATTTGAAACTGCGTATCCGATCAAAATTTCATCTATTTATTTGGGTTTCATTGATAATGATCACTGTACAGTTTTTAAAAGTTGACAATTTTCTTGTGCATGTTGTTGCATGCCTGTTCCCTGCAAAGGTGTTCCTGGGTCAGTGGAGTGCAGCTTGTTCCCAAATTCCTGGTGTATTAAATATTTAAAAAAAAAAAATACCGAACCACTCCAATGTTTCCAGAAAGTGAATGGAGTACCTATGGTTGTTTTGGGATGGCAAAATGAGTCTGCAATCATATTCCATGAAATTTGATTTTGCCCAAATCAGGCCTTTGTTTTTTCTGTGAGTGGTTTTTACTTTTTCTCCAGGTGATTTAGATGATTGTGCAAACTTATTCTTGAAAATTTTATGGCTATTGCAATCAGCTTCATGTTTGCTTCATTTGTTCTGTAGAAATTACAAACAAAGTGGACCGTTTTGACCAAAATGCATTAATTCAGAGAACTTCTCGTATTTGTTGAAGGCCTTGGATTCTCTCGTGTGATTTTTCCCTGTTCTCGGAATCCTAATCTTCATCCTGGCTTTTATTATACATTGATCCTTTGTGTTACTAGTGTTAGTCATTCTCCTATGTTTATGGATGCTACCAATTGGTTATATTTAGGAATTATCCCTGAAAGGCTCTGTAAGGGATGGTGAATATCTAGAGGCAGTTTGGGGGTACCCCAGAATTCGCATTATGATTTGCATGTCCCTGTGTTTGAACTTTGGGTAACTGGGGCCACTTGGCACATTCTCCAGATGCACTGAATGCTCCCATCCATAAGACGAGAATTACATGGAAATGACTAAGAGCCATTCCGTTTCACTTTTCATTTTGGATTGGCAGATGCATGCTTTTGTCTGCATTCTGCGTATCATCCAACTTTGTCTTTTGGGATTTGCCTTTCTACATTGAAATCTGTTGCTTGGAGAAGGTTGCAATTAGGCCTTCAGTTGTAAGTTAGGTAGAAATCAAATAACCTGTTCTCTGTTTTCAAAAACTCAGAAGTCATTACCAGTCTTCTTGTGTTTCTATAGCTGTCACATGATCATTTTATTCTTTATTCTTTTTTGGTTTATTATTTTTGGATCAAGCATAACATGCTAACATTACTTTGGACTTTTGATTGTTTTCCTTTTCCTGACCTTCGATAACTGTTTACTGGTTTTTATCCGTTATTAATAACTTTTATATTATGCTGCTATGACTTATGCTTCGACCATTTTACCAGGTTACACGTCTTCGAGAGTATCAAGGTGTTGATCCACACTTTGA
The DNA here is from genome assembly GCA_021015155.1 of Magnolia officinalis. Taxonomy (NCBI): domain Eukaryota; kingdom Viridiplantae; phylum Streptophyta; class Magnoliopsida; order Magnoliales; family Magnoliaceae; genus Magnolia; species Magnolia officinalis. The sequence goes on along the minus strand of JAJHSJ010000006.1, from coordinate 64,975,722 downwards.
TACAATTGCCCGGCAGTACCATGATATTGTAAAGGTAATTTTAGCTTCCAAGACAGTTAACTCCTGGGCTAAGTTTGGATGCCCTGTTGATTTGGACTGCAGTTGTCTAATAAAGCGGAATTAACAAAATCATAGGTTCCTTACTATTCATATCGAGGGTCTGAGCTCCAAATTACAATTGCATTACTTTCAATTTGGGCTTGAGAGGAACGTGGCATAATTTGAGGGCTGCTTCCTTGTTATAAATACTAGGAAGCATCAGAATTTTTTATAATTCCTCTTGATTAAACTGAATGTTTGCAAGTCAATCACTTATGCATCCGAAAACAGTGTCAATGATCATGGCTAATTTCATCAATGTGCTTGCAGAAATTGGAAGGTATGCAATGGACAATTCACCAAGTTGAAATGGATCTAAAACGCTCGCTGGAGGACCCATCTGTGTAAACCTTGCTGCTCAATCCTGTGAGGTCTCCTACAATACTGTTATGTTTTTTACTAGATTACGTTGCAATGGTTTTTATATGATTTTTTTTTCCTTGGAAGTTATTGGCCTAAAGCTTGATGCCATGGTGGATTTCATCAGACCCACTTGAAAGTTTCTCATCTGTTCCTTCCACATCCCATATATGTCTGTCAGCAGGGGATGCCAACAGCCTGAGCCTGGCCCATATTTGTGCCTGAAATTTAGGCCCAGGTCTGGCCCTCATACGTGAAAGTTAGCCCCAAGCTTGGGCCATTGAGACTATAAACAGGCTGAAAATCAAGCTTCGGGCCAAGCATCGACTATGTTGAAAAATCTAGTTTCAATCCCGATTCCTGAGCCCTATTCTTCATTTGTCAGGCAGGTCTGAGCATGGTTTTAATTATCAGACAAAACTGAATGGGCATTGACTTCTGTGAATTCGAAGACAGACTGAAATGAGTCACTGACCGAAACTTGTGGTTAAAACCATGGGTCCTGAGTCCAGCCTACATCCCTAAAGATAAGACCCATTCGCGGCTCATGGCAGGCTGGTCTTGGGAGCCTGGTGGGCCTCCTAAGGCCATTTACAGGCCTATCCTTGCGTTATGATAACCTGTTGGTAAGTTGTCCCGAACAATGAAGAATCGATGTGGCGATCAAACCAATGAAGCTGTCAGTTCTGTCCAAACAGGTTGGACTTCATTTGAACCATGACATCATTGCCATTCCGTAGATAATATGTCCAGTTTCTTTCTTTTTCTTTTCTTTTCTTTCTTGAATAAGTAATAATATTTTTGGCTTCTAAAATATTGATCCTGAAATTTGATATGTAGCCAACCCCAACTGGTACATAGGGAGCTGTAAAAACTGCCATATAAAAGCAACTTGCTTCTGTAAACATGTAGGTTATGGTGATATGCTATCATCTCTTTGGATCCTGTGCTTTGTTGGTGGAACTGGATTCATGGAGCCAATCCCAATTGACTGAGATGATGATGATGACGACGACTATATATTTGTTATTTACTCAATTTAGAGGCAATATGAAACAGAACACAAGGGAAACTTACTCTATTATAGATTTTAGCAGAAAGCCACACAAATACATATATCTTTTCAGCTGATCCAAGGAGGGTTAGCAATCTCACACAAAATCGTGACTCCACAGAGTTCATCATGGAAACCCCAATGCTTCAGTATTTGGCTATTGTCATTCTTTCTGTTATTCTTGTCATACTTGGTTGGCCATGTAGGTTCCATTTGTGATAAACTGTAATACCAATCCTTTTGATACATACATGCAATGTTAGAGGCTTAGATGTATGACTCTTGTATTTGATTTTTTTAAAATGTTCGGTGGGTGGGTGGGTGGGTGGGTGGGTGTGGGTGTGTGCGTGTGTGCATGCGTGTCTTATTGCAGTAACACGTATTATATGAAAGGCATTGGTCTTTCAGGAACTATACTCAAATCTTTTTTCTTTCTTCTTTTTTTTACATGCAGGGTTTGTTCTATTTTTATCTCGGTTTTACTGGAATATTGGTATTATACCTTGCTTTTTGTCATTGAAACATGTAATTGTTTTGTGAAAATTTCATCTAATGTTTTATTTAGCATTTGCTTTGTTGATATGTAGTACATATGTGGGTGAATCTGTATAATTTTCAAATACAAGTGACAAATATTGGAAACAAGTTTTGTTTAGGTTTTTGTAAAGAGTGATTCCCTACATCTGGTTGTAGCCTTTAGAATTTCAGTTTCCAAAGTCCCTCTTGAAAAAATACTTGTGAGAAGGTGTTTTGCGTAGGAGAAACAGAGCAATCTAGTGCTCGCCCAATTTCTCCAAATGGTTGCTCACCTGATGATCAGAACCGTACATCTGTTGGGGCCTCACGTTAATTACCCTTGACGCAGTCTAGACGCCCCTAAACCTTAAAACCTTAAACTGCCGTGGGAAGAGATCTCATGTGTTGCCAGCCCAATGAGTTGGACAATATGAATATTTCTTGCTGCGGCCCCACTATGGATGCATTACCATGGGTGGGAATTCTGCCAATTGATGAGCTAACAGCTACAACTGCAAGGACTGTGAATTCTGGAAAGTGGCCCACCTACGTTGGAGCTAACAGATCAATAGCGTGTACTGTTGTTGGACTGCCCCACTGTTCTGGAAAGTGGCTTTTTTATTTTTATTTTCTTTGGGAATTATTGGATACCATCTGTGTATGATGCATGATACGTAGGCACTTGGAAATGGTACATGAGGCATATATATTAACTGAAATTAAACCAACTAAATTGCAGAAGCCACTGTCACTAACGGCCTGTTTGGATACCATGAAATAAGTTACTTTTTAACTTATGTTAAGTCATTAAGTTACTTTTATTTTTTTCACTTTAGTTTGGTAAACATGATCATAAAAGTAACTTATGTGCTTAAAGCTATTTATCTTCTTTCTTCTTCCTTTTATTTTTATTTTTATTTTTATTTTTATTTTTTTAATAGCTTTTTACTTTTCACTTTTCACTTTTCACTTTTCTACCTCTCTCATGGTCCATATGAAAGGAGGCCCCACTATATAGACTGTCTGCATCGAAGGTGGACTTCAGTGGGGCCCACACGACTCCATCGAAGATGGGCTACCCATATTAATGTGGGCCCATGTCATGGATGGTCCATTCATTGGGTGAACTTTTGTTCACGTTGAATGTAAACCATTCCTAAGTTCTTCTTTTGGATCATTATTTTCGCACAAGAGGCCTGCCCTGATGAGTTGGCCAGCCTAAGCTCGAGCCACGTCATCAGTGGGACACCTAATGAATGGGTCAAATGTATTAAAAAAATCCAACTTTTTACATCTCATCATGAGTAAATGTGCGAGTGTGCATATGGTGCTCGCGAATCTCATCATATATATATATATATATATATATATATATATATGAAATTACCAATCCCGGACTGTGGGCAATGTACGAGTTGCCACAAACAATCATAGTCGTTCGATTCACGGACGGAAAATCAAATAATAATCAACGGTTTATATTCAATTCCATTTTCTAATGACTATAACATAATCTTTACATGGAAAAAAGAACCTTACGTGGCGTATCCAGGGTGGGCCTTATCACTGTTGCAACAGCTTTTCATCGATCCATGGGGTCATGTTGGCGGACCACGAATGCACTTAGGTAGTGTGAGGACTATTTGCCTGTTTGGATACAATGATGGGCAGTGGATATTGAAGGTCGGCCTCACGTGATGAACATAAAATTGATGGTGGCCCCACATGATGGACGACCACATAAAAAGTGGGCCTACATTAAAGGTTGAGATAAATATTTGTGATGTTGAAAAACAACTATGCTTTTCTACTTTTTTGGGACCATAAAGTATGTTGTTTATGAAATACTTATCTCCCGAATAAGTAGAAATCAAGTAGCTACTTGTGTAATAAGTAGCTTATCTAAAGTAATTTAGGCTGTCGGGAATGTGGGATTAAGGAGGCGTTTGGATCGTAAGTTACTTTGGATAAGTTACTTATTTCATAAGTGGTTTATCTTGGTTTCTACTTATTCAGTTGATGATAAAAATATGTTTGGTAGCCAACATACTAATCAACCAAAAAGTAGAAAAGCAAATTTAGTTTTCAACATAATAAGCAATTATCCCTCAAGTCCATTTAATCCCCCTCACATCCCCAATCCATCATGTGAGGCCACCTTTGATGTGGACCATGAAAATTCGCCTTCCGTGTAATGGGATTACTATGATTGTGTGTGTGGAAGCTTGATGGATCTACGGAATGAAGGCTTTGTCTTAAAGGGGGTGATTATAATCGATTTAAAATTATACCTTTTAAAACATAATTATCTAACTTAAACTAATATGCAAGTTAAATTAAGCCAATTAACTCTAATGCTTCCAAGCCATTAGAAGTTGCAATCACGTAGACTACAAAGGGTATGCCAATTAAGCAACTAATCTATAATATGATAGTGTACATGTGTCTGTTGGATATGTTAACTATCAACAACTAGCATTCATCTAATCGTGCATTCATATAATTAAAGCATTCAATCACATAAGCATAATTAAACAAGTGCACAAATGACAATCTTAAACATAATAATGTGTAGTAGTTCGGTTTCCCTACTCCACTCCTGGCAGATGCACTCAACCCATAAGTGTACCAGATTTCACTATCTGATGTTTTAAATCAAGTTAACCTCTAATATTTACAATCCTATCGCAAAAGACTTTATGTGGTTTTGTATAGGTCTGCCGCAAACCTTGATCCTACAGAAGAACTTACTAACGTACACTATCATCGAAGACTCCCATAAGAGACTTTAATTGGTCTTTCTTAGGCTAACTAACAAACTCGGTCATAATTTAAGGCCCCATGTCTACTCCTACTGGACTCCCATAAGAGTGACACTTAAACACTCGTGCTTGGTTGTCACGCCCCAAACTCGGAAACCGGGCTCACAAAATTCTCGATCACCGAATCCGGTGCCGACAGCCTCCGTAGTACCCCATTCTCGGCTCTCAGCGCCCATACGCTAGATTCCGACCCTGGGATCCTACAAGGAGGATTTCCAGTATGATTTTTTTTATAATGGAGCATAACTAAGTCACAAAACAACATCACCACATATCCACTATATCAAAAACTTTTAAGTACAATGCGGAAAGGAAATACAGGGTGATCAAAAAGCTCCAAAATGATCAGATGCGCGCTCCTGCCTCAACACCACTGTTGTCCAACACTACCTGCACGCAACGGTCGTGCATAAGCTTATAGAAACTTAGAGGGTGGTAAAAGTGTGTGTAAGACGAGTGCCAAGTATACAATATCAGAGTAATGCGAAAATATGCGGTAAGTCCATGAATGCTATCAGCTATACCAAAGCTATGTGATGTAAGGTATGAATGTTATTGGCCATACCAAGGTCATGCGATGCGAGGCCTATGTAGCCAAATGTCATGTGCGAGATGCAAAGCAAGCGTGCCAGTACTCATCAAGTACACATATTAGTGCAGTTCCTCTCTGGATATCACTGGGGTCTAATACACCTCACACTGACTGCCTCCTCCCTAGCTGCACAGTCAAGCAAGTGAAGAGACCGCACTATTCGCCTGACCAGTAGTCTGCCAATACCTACTCGGCTCGTCGATAGCGGACTCATTTGCGAGCTGGTCAAACTCAACCTAGCTTATAACCCCCTCACTCAGGCGGATAAGGCCACACCCCCTCCCAACTGACCACGATACAGTGGGAGACACGGCCTACTGGTATTTGGCACTCGGGCGCTCATGTATCCACTCGGTCTAGACGTTGGAGCATTACCTGGTACCAAAAAGGTTCTGAAATTTTCACTCAAGGACATCCTAAGTACCCACAATGCTAGAGCTAATATTTTCGGTATCCGATACGACCATCCACGATGTGTCTGTGGAGGCCACGGCTATGATGTCGCTAGGGCGTGCAGTGAATCATGACACACAATGCGAAATGCATGAGTCACACCGTCAGTCATGCAGCAATCTCGCGTGTACCACGCGCTCATGTGGGGCACTCCGTCTCATAAGGAGTCTCGTAAATGTCTCAGCCCAATGGCTTATGTATGATCAAACATTTCTCATATCAAGCATACATATGATGCGTATGCGCATGAATCATGGAAGTGTACTAAACATGTTATAAAGTAATGAACTATCTTACACCGAAGATGGCCTAGACGACCTACACATAACTAGTATGGGCCTATCAATGGGCCTAGGGAGATTTATAATGCGAACATTAAGCCAACATTATACTTACAATGTGGACGTCAAACCAACATTGTTCCCAAGGCACGGTCCGCCATAAATATCATTACACAAACCATAGGGAATCACACATTGCAATGGACCTATATACACCTCATTGGGCCTCGACCCATAGTCTTCAGATACATCAAATGGGCCGCCTCATATGGGCCTTATATCAATCAAGTGGGCCGCATCAATGGGCCTTATGTACATTGCGATGGGCCATATCCCATGAGCTTTTGAAAACATCACAATGGCCTCGTAACATGGGTCTCATATATATCAAAGTGGGCCTCGACAACGGGCCACAAATACATTGAATGGGCCTAATCACATGGGCCTTATGTATATCAAATGGGCCACACCAATTGGGCCCCATACGTACACGAAATGGGTCACAACTAAATAAGAGTGGTGATAATGATTTCCACTATTAAATTCCTAAGGCCCACCATAATATTTATTTCCCATCCAATCTGATTATAAGGCCTCACAGACCTGAATTAAAAGGAAAGACCAATATCATATTTGGTCCCAAACTTAGTAACCCAAGGGTCTTAATGGTGGACATTCAAACCCACTACATTCTATAATGTGGTCCACCTATTCCTAGATCTGTCTCATTTTTAACTCAAGCTTCAAAATGAGCTTTCAAGTGGTTGGATGACTTGGATGCAACACATGCATCATGGTGGAGGTCCACATGAACCATGGATCTAATTCATTCTTCACCTCATGCCCAAAAATGAGCTTGCAAAATGGGTGGACAGATTGGATGTAACACATGCATCATGGGTGGGTCCCATGAAGGCCCACCATCATATATATATATATATATATAGATATATATATATATATATATATATATATATATAGATATTATATATTAATATATATATATATTATATATATATATATAACACGCACACATACACGCACACACGCACACACACACACCCACCGTCCCCTGGACGGTGGGGATAGAACAAATACATCACCGTGGGCTCCACTGTCCTCCTGGATGGTGGGAGACAAACACATACATCACTGTGGGTCCCATGTGGGGCCCACCATAATGTTTATACGCCATCCAATCCGTTGATAAGGTCACGTAGACCCAGATGGAGAGGGAAACAACAATTCATGTTGATCCAAAACTTCTGTTGACCCAAAAAGGGTTTTCAATGGCAGACGGTTCAATTCACATGTTTCTATGATGTGGGCCACCTGAGCGTCGAATGGGGCTGATTTTTGAGGGGGCCCATTCCAGGGAGGGGCCCACATAGTGAACGGTTTGGATGACCTACATACATCATGGATGGGGCCCACAGCTGGAGCCGTGGGTCCCTGCTACACGGCCGCCCGCCAGCAGCAGGCGCTACTTGCGCCTCTGACAACAGCAGCAGCAGCGGCTGCTGCTGCTATATATATATATATATATATATATATATATATATATATATATATATATATATATATATATATATATATATATATATATATATATATATTGAAATCGCGTAATTTCGCTGTTTTTCGCATGTGCGGCCTGCATCAAGTGAATCCACCTCAGCCATTGGTCTTTATTGCTCGAGACAGACCAAACGAGCCCAATATGCAGTATATTCTGGGGTACAGCAACGAAGAGTGCATTTAAATGTGAAAACCGCTATTTCCTATGCTATGGCCCACCAGGACATCAAATTGGCTCCATTTTTTTGGCTCAACGCCTAAAATGAGCTAGGGAAAGGGATGGACGGCTTGGATTGAATACATATATCAAGGTGGGGCTACATGAGCGGCCTTCCCAAAAGCCTTAAACAAGGCTAATATTTGTGTTTCCAGTTGACGTCTAGCGTTCCTTGGACGCTGGACGGTTTCGGTATACGTGGTGGGCCCTACACAGGTCGGCCACTAAATGGCGAGTGGTGTGGTACAACACATATGTAAAGTGGGCCTCACCTACAGATGGCTTGGATACATGCTTCATGGTGGGGTCCATCCGAGTGGGCCACACGACCACATCATCAATACAAACAAAAAAAAAAAAAAAAAAAAAAAGAAAAAGAAAAAATGAAGGAGAGAGGGAGAGAGAGAGAGAGAGAGGGACACGCGTGTGATGGAGGGACCCCAACACTATGGGCCCTCCTTTTCATGATTTACAACATACATCAAGTGGGTCCCATTACATGTAGGCTCGCTGATCAAAATCAACGGTGGAGATCCTTTCTCCATCGACATGCAAGGTCTAGATGACCCTATTTGTGCAAGAAAATAAGCATCATGATGGGGTTCATGGAAAATGACCCCATCATGGAATGATCATGAGGATCAAAGTGGTCCATCGGCCACATCAAGGGTCCAAAGTGAGATCCATACCATCGATCGGTAGGCCTCACTTGGCTCATCATCAAAACATAAAAAATCTATCCTAATAAGCACCCACCGTTCGATCTTCTCCGTCTGTTGGAACGTCGGTCTCCTTGTACTTCACTTTGATGGAGATGATGAGAAATGGAGGGCTAAGATGATGGATTTTTTGGATGGAAAAGGTGCGCCACACAAAGTCATTTTTCTCTCATGGAAGGGCTTGGACGTGAGGCCTTCTCTTTCTCTTGGTGTTGCTTGAAAATTGTGAGGAGAAAGAGAGAGAAAATGGGTGGTTGTAAGATGGATGGATGTGAGGTGAGTGATGGATGTGAGGTGAGTAATGTGAGGTGAGTGATGGGTTGACTTTGGTGATTGCTTAACTTGTGGAGAAAGAAAGTATGGGTTGCTTTTGTGCTTGACATGATGTGATTGATTGATTGATTTGATTGATTGATTGATGGAACATGTTGTAGAGATTCTCTCAAGATCGTAAAAGCGCGACGTTTCTTCGAAATAAACGCCGAACCACATCTTCTGACCTGGGTATCGGATCGGTGCGCGAGACGCGGCGTTTGAACCACGGCGATGGTGCGGTCGCAATAGTACAAGTCTCGGATTAAGTCGACTCGATTCTACAGGATACGACTTAGGGTTGATCGCAAACATCGGTTATCAGTCGCGGATTGCCGGACTTCGACAGAAAAGATCGGGTCTTACAGCTCTCCTCACCTAATAAAAATTTTATCTTTGAAATTTATACCACCATCGCAACTAAACGTACCTTATAAGGGAATAGGAAACACAACATCATGTATAATCAAAACATCACAATTTCAACATATCATCATAATTAAACACCTAAAAGATGGGGATAACACCCACGAATCTCAAGCTCTAACTCCCAAGATGCATCATTCATTAGCAATCTAGCAAGACGGTGCAGGGGCCAAGTCACATAAATCATCGACGACTGCTCCTGATGACTGGAGGTCCTGCTGGGAGGCATAAAATCTGCTCTGGGCCTGCTGGAGAGGTGCAGGTCCCCTCTGAGGTCTCTGCTTCTGCGGGGGAGGTCCCTGAGGCTGGTGCTACGGTCGCTGCTGTTGTTGCGGGGGCTGTCGCGGAGGCTGATATGGTGCCCTCGGCTGCTGATGCTATGGTGGTTGTCACGGAAGTAGATGCGGTGCCCTCGGCTGCTGCTGCTGCGGATGGGGACACTTGTGCACTCGATGTCTTGTCCTACCGCATCCAAAGCAGGTACCTGTGAACGGTCCCGAAGGCGGTGCTGTGGGTGTCACTGGTGCTCGGAATGCTGGGCGGGTCATGCGTCGCTGCTGTGAACAATACTGCTACGGCTGAGATCTACTGGAGGGCTCCTTCCTCTTCTGATCTCCCCTCTGATCACGGGCTTTCTGCAAACTGACCCAATCTGACTCGTAGATCTGGGCCCTCTTTACGATCTGCTCAAATGTCGGAAGCATGTGTCCGATCACACGACTCCTGAGGGCAGGACACAAACCGTTCTCAAAACGGCGGGCCTTCCGCCCCTCATCATCAATAAGGTACATCGCAAATCTCGATAGTGCGACGAAACGAGCCTCATACTGGGACACAGTCATGTCCCCCTGGACCAGAATCTCAAACTCTAGTGCTCGCTGCTGTGGCACATGCTAAGGAAAGAACTTTCGGTTAAACCGGTCTACGAAGTCCTCCCAGGTCCACTCAAAATCGGCCGCTACCGATCGGGCTACAGATGCCCACCAATACTAAGCCTCACCCTGGAGAAGGAATACGGTTAATGTAACTCGCTGTTGGGTCATACATCTCATGGTGTCAAATATCTTCTCCACCTCAGAGCACTATATCTCTGCTGCAGTAGGGTCTGGCTCACCTCGGAAACGCGGAGGATCGTGCTGTCGGAAGTCCTTGAGAAGGGCGCTCGCACGCTCCTGCTCGGCCTCGGCTGGTGTAACAGTGGGACGCCTACTCTACCCCTGAAGAATAGCGGTCATTGCCTGAAGCATCTGCTGCACCTGGGTGGCACTCACAGGTACGGTCGGATCCGCACCGGTCTCAGGTAGAGAGGTAGCATCCTAGGGCTGGAATGTAGGAATATCCAGTGGTAGAGAGGGAGTGGCAGGTGGTGGAGCGGGAGTCGCAGGTGGTGGAGCGAGATTCACTCGGTTCGCTCTTATAGCCATTACGTTCTACAGGAAAGAACAAGGGCCTATCAGCCTTGAGATTTCTCAAAGTCAGAAACATCAAGGGTCTATGTCGAAAAATCGCTAAGTAATTCGGACTTGGAACCTATTCATTCTAAGTTCATAGTAGATATGTGATGTGATCTCAGGTATTCCCAAATTATGCTTGATACCAATTTCTGTCACGCCCCAAACTTAAAAACCAGGCTCACAAAATTCTCGATCACCGAATCCGGTGCCGACAGCCTCCGCAGTACCCCATTCTCGGCTCTCAGCGTTCATACACTAGATTCCGACCCTGGGATCCTACAAGGAGGATTTCCAGTATGATTTTTTTTTTAATGGAGCATAACCAAGTCACAAAACAACATCACCACATATCCACTATATCAAAAACTTTTAAGTACAATGCGGAAAGGGAAATACAGGGTGATCAAAAAGCTCCAAAATGATCAGATAAGCGCTCCTGCCTCAGCACCACTATTGTCCAACACTACCTGCACGCAACGGTCTTGCATAAGCTTATAGAAAACGTAGAGGGTGGTGAAAGTGTGTGTAAGGCGAGTGCCAAGTATACAATATTAGAGTAATGCGGAAATATGCGGTAAGTCCATGAATGCTATCGGCTATACCAAAGCTATATGATGCAAGGCATGAATGCTATCGGCCATACCAAGGTCATGCGATGAGAGGCCAATGTAGCCAAATGTCATATGCGAGATGCAAAGCAATCGTGTCAGTACTCATTAAGTACACATATCAGTACAGTTCCTCTCTGGATATCACCGGGGTCTAATACACCTCACACTGACTGCCTCCTCCCTAGCTGCACAGTCAAGCAAGTGGAAGAGACCACACTATCCGCCTGACCAGTAGTCTGCCAATACCTACCCGGCTCGTCGATAGCGGACTTATTTGTAAGCTGGTCAAACTCAGCCTAGCTTATAGCCCTCTCACTTAGGCGGATAAGGCCACACCCCCTCCCAACCGACCACGACACAGTAGGAGACGCGACCTACTGGTATTCGACACTCGGGCGCTCATGTATCCACTCGGTCTAAACGTTGGAGCATCCCCTGATACAAAAAAGGTTCTAGAATTTTCACCCAAGGACATCCTAAGTGCCCACAATGCTAGAGCCAATATTTTCGGTATCTGATACGACCATCCACGAATAGTTTGTGGAGGCCACGACCCTGATGTCGCTAGGGCGTGCAGTGAATCACGACACACAATGCGAAATGCATGAGTCACACCGTCAGTCATGCAGCAATCTCGCGCGTACCACGCGCTCATGTGGGGCACTCCGTCTCATAAGGAGTCCCGTAAATGTCTCAGCCCAACGGCTTATGCTATGATCAAACATTTCTCATATCAAGCATACATATGATGCGTATGCGCATGAATCATGGAAGTGTACTAAGCATGTTATAAAGTAATGAACTATCCTTATACCGAAGATGGACCTAGAAGACCTACACATAACAAGCATGCGCCTATCAATGGGCCCTAGGGAGATTTATAATGCGGACATTAAGCCAACATTATACTTACAATGTGGACGTCAAACCAACATTGCTCCCAAGGCATGGTCCGCCATAAATATCATTACACAAACCATGGGAAATCACACACTGCAATGGACCTATATACACCTCATTGGGCCTTGACCCATAGTCTTCAGATACATCAAATGGGCCGCCTCATATGGGCCTTATATCAATCAAGTGGGCCGCATCAATGGGCCTTATGTACATTGCGATGGGCCATATCCCATGGGCCTTTGAAAACATCACAATGGCCACGTAACATGGGTCTCATATATATCAAAGTGGGCCTCGACAACGGGCCACAAATACATTGAATGGGCCTAATCACATGGGCCTTATGTATATCAGATGGGCCACACCAATTGGGCCCCATACGTACATGAAATGGGCCACAACCAAATAAGAGTGGTGATAATGATTTCCACCATTAAATTCCTAAGGCCCACCATAATATTTATTTCCCATCCAATCTGATTATAAGGCCTCACAGACCTGAATTAAAAGGAAAGACCAATATCATATTTGGTCCCAAACTTAGTAACCCAAGGGTCTTAATGGTGGACATTCAAACCCACTACATCCTATAATGTAGTCCACCTATTCCTAGATCTGTCTCATTTTTGAACTCAAGCTTCAAAATGAGCTTTCAAGTGGTTGGATGACTTGGATGCAACACATGCATCATGGTGGAGGTCCAGATGAACCATGGATCTTATTCATTCTTCAGCTCATGCCCAAAAATGAGCTTGCAAAATGGGTGGACAGATTGGATGCAACGCATGCATCATGGGTGGGTCCCATGAAGGCCCACCATCATGGGTGGGTCCCCAGAAATCCCGTAATTTTGCTGTTTTTCACATGTGCGGCCCACATCAAGTGAATCCACCCCAGCCATTGGTCTTTACTGCTCGAGACAGACCAAACGATCCCAATGTGCGGTATATTCTGGGGTACAGCAACAACAGAGTGCATTTAAACTGTGAAAACCGCTATTTCCTATGCTATGGCCCACCAGGACATCGGATTGGCTCCATTTTTTTGGCTCAACACCTAAAATGAGCTAGGGAAAGGGATGGACGGCTTGGATTGAATACATATATCAAGGTGGGGCATACATGAGCAGCCTTTCCCAAAAGCCTTGAAACAAGGCTAATATTTGTGTTTCCAATTGACGTCCAGCGTCCCTGGACGCTGGACGGTTTCGGTATACGTGGTGGGCCCTGCACAGGTGGGCCACCAAATGGCGAGTGGTGTGGGTACAACACATATGTAAAGTGGGCCTTACCTACAGATGGCTTGGATACATGCTTCATGGTGGGGTCCATCCGGGTGGGCCACACGACCACATCATCATATACAACAAGAAAAGAAATAAAAAAAATGAAATTGAGAGGGAGAGAGAGAGAGAGAGAGAGAGAGGGACACGCGTGTGATGGAAGGACCCCGACACTATGGGCCCTCCTTTTCATGATTTACAATATACATCAAGTGGTTCCCATTACATGTCGGCTCACTGATCAAAATCAACGGTGGAGATCCTTTTGCCATCGAGATGCAAGGTCTAGATGACCCTATTTGTGCAAGGAAATAAACATCATGATGGGGTTCGTGGAAAATGGCTCCATCATGGAATGATCATGAGGATCGAAGTAGTCCATCGGCCACATCAAGGGTCCAAAGTGAGATCCATACCATCGATCGGTAGGCCTCACTTGGCCCATCATCAAAACATGAAAAGTCTATCTTAATAAGCACCCACCGTTCGATCTTCTCGGTCCATTGGAACGTCAGTCTCCTTGTACTACACTTTGATGGAGAGGATGAGAAATGGAGGGCTAAGATGATGGATTTTTGGGATGGAAATGGTGGGCCACACAAAGTCATTTTTCTCTCATGGAAGGGCTTGGACGTGAGCCTCTTCTCTTGCTCTTGGTGTTGCTTGGAAATTGTGAGGAGAAAGAGAGAGAAAATGGGTGGTCGTAAGATGGACGGATGTAAGGTGAGTGATGGATGTGAGGTGAGTGATGTGAGGTGAGTGATGGGTGAGGTGAGAGATGGGTTGACTTTGGTGATTGCTTAACTTGTGTAGAAAGAAAGCATGGGTTGCTTTTGTACTTGACATGATGTGATTGATTGATTGATTGATTGATTGATGGGACATGTTGTAGAGATTCTCTCGGGATCGTAAAAACGCGGCGTTTCTTCTAAATAAACGTTGGCCCGCATCTTCTGACCTGGGTATCGGATCGGTGCGCGAGATGCGGCGTTGGAACCGTGGTGATGGTGCGGTCGCAATGGTACAAGTTTCAGATTAAGCTGACTCGATTCTACAGGATATGACTTAGGGTCGATCGCAAACGTCGGTTATCAGTCGCAGATTGTCGGACTTCGATGGAAAGGATTGCGGGATTCGACGGAACAGTACGAACTAGGATATGGGTCTTACATCGGTGGCCTACACAAGGACTTGATTTAAACTCTACATAAGAGTCAAGATTCTACATGATAACCTCGATTTAGGCCCTGCGCAAGAGCCAATGTCCAGCATAAGAACTTAGGTTTAAGCCCTACATAAGAGCCAATGTCCTACACAAGAACCAAGTCAAGTTTAGGTCACAAACTCTTACCATCAATCCTATACAAGGAAAGAGAGTATAAAGACTTTTATACTTGATAACTTACTTATCTAATTGAGCCCCTTTTGTAGCTCCGTCTTGGGTTGTTTGATCGATGCTCTCCTGTGCTTTAATCAACTCTCCTTTGCTCCCTCAATCGTGATGCAGATGCGTTGCCAATGCTTCAGCTCTATGATCAAACACCTTGCATATAATGCTCCTTTGAGGTGACCAAGGTGATGAGAAGTTGGTTAAATCTCCTTCAACTAATGAGAAATTGTATTTCCTAAGGGATTCACCTAGATGGGTCTTCGAGAGGATTTAGACAATGGTATGGTAACAAAAGTTAAGTCTAATATCTAGAAGATGGATGAGTTTAAGCACATCTTCAGGATGGAGGTTGGAATACTCATTAGAGTGTTAATCTAAAGGAAAATGACTTAGAACTCACTGGTTTAGAGGCTTGAGATGAGATATATGATCATGTAATCATTTAAGCTTCTATTGTACCAAAATCTCATACAAATGTCTAAGAACTGAATGCCCTTTATAAGAAGTTCGAATTCCAACGGTTAGAAAATGACTCTGTCGGTGCCATTGAAATGTCTTCAATGCCATTGAGGTGACCTTTGATACCATCAAAAGGTACCCCGATGCCATCGAGAAAATCAGATAATATATTTTATTCTTTGCTAGACATATTTGAGTCATTTTAATGCCATTGAGTAGACTTCGATGCCATCGAAGTGAACTTTTAATGCCATCGAGAAAATTAAATAAAATGATCAATTCTTACTAAACATATTTGACTTCCTATTTGATGCCATCGAGGGGGTCTTCGGCATCGAAGAGGTCTACTCAATGACCCTCAGGGTCTGCTCGATGTTATTGAGTACCCATCGAAGTCTGCTATTTTTAGCGTATGTTCTCACAGCAACCTCGCACCTCTTCTAGCCTTATTTATCATGTTTCGATTAGGTTCCTAAGGCTAAGGGATGATCAACAAGGTCTATTAAGCCCAAGACCATTTAGAAGTTCAATATTTTTTTTAGGTTTGGGTCAAGGGTTAGGATCACTAAGGCACTTCATTTACCTGTTATTTGCTCATTGATGCCCTTGTATTATCGCGTCTTTGGTCTTCAGCTTCCAAAGGCTCAACTGACTATATGATACAAGGACTTACGTGATTGACAAACAAAAATCAATGCACTAATAGACAATTCATTGTGTAAGCCTCAACTTTGATGTTGACCGTCCATCATACATGTCTCACCTTGGAAGTGGGTCATTCATCACTATAGCCCGACCCTTAATGTGCACCATTCATTATGTAGAGCACACCTTTAATTTTGGTCATCCATCAAGTGGGGCCACCATCAATGTTATTGTCCATCGTGTGGGGCCCACCTTCAATATCCATGGATCATGGTGACCGATTAAGGGATTAGTACCCGCCTACCACAGCTCATTCTCATAAAAGCTTTCTTTGAATCGCTCAACATGGTTGCAAATTGCATGGGAGCTACAATGGCATCCCTGCCTTACTGCTTTCTTTTACGTGGGACTTTTAGACATTGGATTATAGTCATACTTAAACAATCTAAGCAGTTTATATCATTGGCCTCCGTGGATGGAGGTGGTACCAAAAGAGGTATTCAAAAGGAAAAAAAATATTAAATGATAAGAGGACAGAATATTCTAAATTGCACCATAGTGTATTTCCATGCTCCAAACTAACCGAATTTGACAGTCATATTCAAGAAGTTTGATTAGGAATTGATTATGGCTGATTGATTCCACCAGCTTTGCCACAACTGAACAAAATTCATTCAACAATCTCTCTCACAAGGGAATAGCAACTGCAAATTAGGAAACTAGTGGCTACCACATAGCGTTGTCCACATCTCTAATGAGAGCAACTCTAGCATCTTTCCCACAACTGCAACTCTAGCAGGCAAATGTCTCTAATGAGAGCAGTTATGACCATCGATGGAGATTGTAAAACTGTGAGCAGAAGCAACATGATTTGTTTTCCTCTGCTTTCAATATTTTATTGGTTCCATCCAGTTTTTCCATCAAACCAACTTTTGCAGAGAATACATGACCATGACAACGACGTAGAAGTGGATTGCCTACGACCCCTGGTTGGACATGTGGACCGACCAAGCTCATTATTTGGTGTGGTGACTTGAGCGTTCGATCTGCTTCCATTTTGGGCTCGTACCTTAAAATAATTTGAAAAAATGGATGAACGGCGTGGATAAACATTTACATCACGGTGGGCCACACAAGAGTCCTGGTTGTACAGCATATTGTCCAACTAGGGTGGACGCAATCCGCTTCCCAACCACGTAAATATCGTGGGATGGGGCCACGCAGAGAGGACGCGCAGAACAGGTGGCATAGGTAGGAAGTGGTGGGGCCCACATCCCAAATCATGCAGTTAAAGGCATCTTTTTGAGGTCTTCTTTTTTGTAACGTGAGCGAAACAAAGGAGACTCGTGCCCTTTTCTTCTTGCGAGAAACCCGCGCCTAAAGCCGGCGTTACACCGTAGCTTCTATTCAAGCCTTGGTTGGCTCTGCTGTCAATACACCGCAGTCTCGGTGTATAATATCTGAAAATGGGCTGGGCTAGATTGTGGGCCCGGCTCATCTGAACCCTACTTAGATTTGAGATGAGTGATCACCTACAAGCTGCTTTTTGACTTCCCTACTATGGACTATGACAGAAACATTGTAAGACTGCATTTTAGGTGGAAGCAACTACAAACAGATCGCGGTGATTCCATCCTATATTCCTTCCATCAAACCAACTATTGTGAGACTGCCCAAAGTGCCCCCATTTTGAGACGTTAAGGGGGTGTTTGGATCGTAAGTTACTTAAGCTACTTATGCCTAAGTAACTTTCTACTTAAGCCGAAGTGCCTTTAAGTAAAAAAGTTACTTACAATTTATCTTAAATATCAACTGCTGTAAAAAAGTTACTTACAATTGATCTTAAACCAAACTTATCAACTCTTGTAAGTAGAAAAAGTAACTAACTTATTTGGTGGTGGTATCCAAACGGAGCCCTAACCTATTTCCCTCTAGAAGAGTACAAGCAAATTCACCCACGACCCTTTTTTACATGCATTTTTCCCTTGAAAATATCAAAAAGAGGAAACAATAATAGCAAGTATCTATTTCCTGAACACATTCTCTTCTGTATATACCAAACTCATCCAAGATTGCCCGTCCAATTGATGAACATGACTAACACATTCTTCTTGTGACGTAATTATCCAATGATTCTCACATGTCCATATCTTTCGCTGGCTATAGTAGAAGAATGTAAAAATATTCAAAATAATCATCACTATTTTGGACAAGGATATAAGAAACAGGGAAATTAAACACTTGTAAACGATGTTCTTTACATGAAGTTTTTACCAAGGTGAGAAATGCATCTCTCTCTAACCACTTACATTATCTGAGAGCAGCTTTCACATAAACAAGGTACTTCATGTTCTTTGCATGAAGTTTTTACCAAGGTGAGAAATGCATCTCTCTCTCTCACTTAAATTATCTGAGAGCAGCTTTCACATAAACAAGGTACATCACCAAGTATCCTATAATGTTTAAGACCGAGATTGAAACCGATGGAGAGAAATGCAGCTTTTCTCACTGAGAGCGGCCTTCCATAAACATAAACAAGGAAAGAGAACAAGCAATGTTCACTACATACACAGACACTGACAGAGACATGCAGTTTTTTTTTTTTTTTTTTTTCACTTCCCAGGTACCCAAAAGGCTTCAGTAATATAGAGTTATGTTAATACTGTTCATGTTCATATTCATCAGTCATGTGCAACTTCTGTTGCATGCTCAGTGCATCCACCCTACCATCTGTGTTTAAGGAAAATGTGCATCTAAGAGGAATCGAGCCGGTTCCGCTTTTGCAACAAACCCAAACTTGAAAGTGCTGTACTTGCGGTGTACCCCGGTGAGTTTCCCCACTGCTGCCCTCTGGTGGAAATCTACCATCAACCTGGAGCATTCTCTGTAGTACACAAACAGGTTAAAGAATGTC
Organism: Magnolia officinalis; assembly: GCA_021015155.1. NCBI lineage: Eukaryota > Viridiplantae > Streptophyta > Magnoliopsida > Magnoliales > Magnoliaceae > Magnolia > Magnolia officinalis. The sequence goes on along the minus strand of JAJHSJ010000006.1, from coordinate 64,956,635 downwards.
ACTAAATGAAAACATGTTTTGCTAATTATCCATCTCGTCATATATGTGATGCCCCACCAGGCTGATACTCTGGCCCAAGCATTTACTACACACATGCGCTGTGGCCCCCACCTGAGAACTAGACTGATTCTGAAGCCTAGGCATATACATACATGTGTGCCCCCGCCTAAGCATATACTCTTGTCATGTTGCCATGTGTGGCAGCGTGTTAGGTGGATGTGTTGGAAACTGACATGTACCAGATAATTGGGGCTATGACATCTATGAGGAGGGGGGGCATATGCAGGCTTACATGTGTGCCCCGCCTAAGCATATACTCTTGTCATGTTGCCATGTGTGGCCGTGTTAGGTGGATGTGTTGGAAACTGGCATGTACCAGATAATTGGGGCTATGACATCTAT
>JAJHSJ010000006.1:64852438-64956133 GCA_021015155.1 Magnolia officinalis | reverse complement strand
AAATGAAGCTTAAGACACGTCGGGTCCTTATGCTCGTTCGTAGACCTACGAGTTTCGACGCTAGGTCATGGTCTTTGAGTACCCATTGTGGCGTAAACCCACTGTGGTGTGAGTGCATGGGTGTATGTGCGTGCATAAAAAAGTGTCGGGCAATGTGTTATATAACATCCAACCGGTTAACCATATGCACCACACCATGGTCATAACACCAAGAAATTAAGTCAATCTGATTATCATGTGGGCTACGTTTGAATTGAGATATTTTGAATGGTGTACATTATTTTTATGGATTGCCAACTTTACAATTGGATCCACAAATCCAGCTTATTTTTGGTTTGTCTAATAGTAGTATCGTTGTGCGTCTATTGGACAGGTTGGATGTAAGACATACTACATGGGCCTCACAAACTCTCTATTTTTTACTTTGTTGTAAAGAAAAAGCAAAGGAAGGCAATGGCGCAGTTTCTCCTCTTTGAAATCCCATCTCAGAATATCAGCAACTGGAGGCACTATTAGATTCTTGACATATTTATATTTCAAAATGTAAAATGCTTTCAAACGGATGGTTCACATTGTACGTGCAGGGTGTTGGGTTAGATCAAGCCGGCTAATGTGTCCCTTTGTGAGGGACCCATAGTAAAGGTGGGTCCCTACTTTAATGGCGCTGGTGACACTATACAAAGCCGGATCGGAATAGAGGGCTAGTGCTTGACCCTCCAAACTAACGCACAATACCCCACCGTGACCCTCCATCTTGGGCAGCTTCGCAAACTTCTCTAGAACCGCCAAAGCTTTCCTCACAAATGGATACTTCATGAACACATGCAAAGAAAACGTTCTTCCCTGGAAGAAACACACAAAATGCATGCTTAGATATACTACAACGATGTAGCCTTTCCCACCAAACGTGTATGGGCCGTTGATCTTGTGGGCCACATTGTGTAATTGGCATACACCGACCCCATATAGGTGGGATAAGAATATGATGATGACAATGATCTGGATTGTAAATTAGTTGTCCATTCATCAAGTGGGTCATGCATGTGCATTTTTTTTTTTTTTTTTTTTGAATTATTAGGAAAAGTTATCCTTATGTCTAACACAGACATGCCCACTTGATGATTGAGCATACTAAAATTTGGGCGACAACATATATACATTGTGGGGCCCATCTGAAGCATAGCCAAGATGTGACACATGTGCCAAATTGGGCAGGTGCCATCACATTTTAGGAAAGTGCATAATAGTGAGTTTGTAGAATTAGCAAACTTTATTACTTATAATGAAATGAAGAAAATGAAATGGTGAAAAGGAAATGAAGGATTAAAATTACCGAAACTAGTGCAATCCAGAAATGTCCGTCACAGTAATGAATATTATCGGGAAATCCCGGCAAATTATCAACAAAGTCTTCCACTAATCCTTTTTTCTCCCCTTGAATGTTATATTTTCTGCATCTCCTCCTACAAGTAAGTTAGAAATTGTTAGAGAATTTTCAAATACTAAGAGACATGCTTGACCAAGATCAAACCATGTGGGCATCATATAGTGTCACTTTGCATGGCAAGAGCTCTTGGGAGATCTCCATGGGCAAGACCAAGTGAAACCATAGGTGGCCACATATGATCTTGAAAACATTAAGATCAACATAGCTGGCAAAAGGTTTTCATACACCACTATTGCAAGTCCAATAATCATTGGGGTTTATGTTTATTACTAGCATCATTACTATTTTAATAAAAATGTTATTGATAATTTGTCACTTTTTTTAAAACTGTGGAAACAAATTAAATATACATAAGAGGAGGAGCAGAAGCCTCAGCCTTCAATGAATAAAAAAATAAGCATGATTTCTTTATAATTCCATGCAAATGCAAATAGAGAAAAAACATAAAAAAAAGTTGACTAGCTGTCGTTTGATAAAACTTATTTATAGTACTTATCACTTATTTTCAGTACTTATACAATTCAAATCGTTAGAAAAATCTAGATTATTAAGTGCTTAAATTAATTTTCACTAAAATATGGGTCTTTTCTAAGCTTTCTTCCTTTCACTTAATGTTGAAGGTTGAATGCTTACAGAAGTGCTGTATTAAAATTTATTTTGACACTTTAAGTTTTCAGTAGTATTTTAATTTTTAGAGCTTATTTTTCAGTTTATCTAATGGCGATATGTTATCTTCTAACACAAAGATTACCTATCCCTACTCGATTAGCCAATGATTTCTTTTGGAAGTCTGGCCCTCTTGATAAATCCTATAATCTTCCCCATGTCTTCCTATCTGAGTGAGACCATCAGCTCATGAGGCAAAGTACTTTAGAAAGCTAAATAGATTTGTTCTTCACCTTCCTATATAATGCCATGAGTATTTATTGACAATCATTCACCAAAAGATATTACAACTAGACTTTATTTTAATCCTAACTTGTTAATCACTCATCATAGATCAAGGATGCCTACATAATTAGCTTTTCCTAAAATAATCCAAACCAATCAAGGTCAAATACATTATTAACTTACGAAAATCATTCCCTTTATTCCATGCAACATACTAGAAAGTTTTTATTAGGCATATTTGGATAGAAAGCATAGAGAGAATGCAACTAGTTTACATCAGCAAGAAATTGCATCAACAAGACATTTGCACTTGTTTGAAAAGTAGTAAATGTTACAACAAAGTATTTATATTTGCTTTTCTCTCAATAACACGAGAGTATAACTATATTTTTAAAATCTAATGGAGGGAAAAAGAGTTTCCTTGTGACTTGATGATTTGAAGTTTTAAATGATAGTTTTGAGGGAAAAAGCGTACCTCAAGCAAATTTAAATGAAAAATCTCAAATCATGGCGATGGTTACAAAGATTAATATGGTTCGCATAGAACCATGTGATGGTTGGTGGATTGACACATGTGATAACACACGTGTGTTATGACTGTCATTGGTTTAAGATCTATGAAGATATTATTGATAGAAATAAGATTCAGATGAGAAATATAATTATTATAAATGTTATAGAATGTGAAAATGTATAAGTTATACCTCGGGAAAGGCTATTATTTTAGCTAATGTTTTGCATGTTTCAGACATTTGCAAGAACTTGGTCTTAGGCTATCTTCTAAACAAAACCGGGTTGAAATAGTTTATAAATTTGATCAAATTATTATGAATATTGGTTCTTTTGTAGGAAAAGGGCTATATAGATCGTGAACATGAAAATTTTAATTAAATGTTAAAATGAATAAAATTGCTTTTGCTTACATGGTGTGTTTTGTCTCTTTATAGCATGATAGATTATACTGTATAAATGCTAAATTATTAAAATATGAATTCTCGTAGTGTAATTTCTCATTTAGGAAATAATGAATTTAAAAAGTGTAAATCCTATTCAAAATTCAAGGTAACTATAAAACAATTTCATAGAGTGAAAAAAAAATAATATGAGTTTACTTAGTCTGATTCACTTTGATATATTAAACTTTTAAGGAAATTTTTGATAGATGTGATAGGAAATTCTTTATTATATTTATTGATGACATTTTAGATATTTATATGCGTATTTATTAAGATATAGGGATGAAGTACTTTCTTAATGTATAGTTTTTAAAAGTCAAGTATATATCAATTGAATAAAAGAGTTAAAAGTGATATAGGTAGCGAATACACTTGTAATAATTTTAATAATTTTTATAAATTGAATGATATTATTCATGAAATTACCGTCCCTTATTCTCCTCAACAAAACAGGATAGTAGAACGTAAAAATCAATCTTTTATTAATATGATGTATGTTATTAAGATTTAATATTCTTTTAAGTATTTGAGGAGAAGCATTGTATCTGCTTGTTATATCTTAAATAAGTTGCTTATGATTAAATTTAAAATAATCCCATATGAATGATATAAATGTAAAAAAACTAAATATAAGTTATTTTAAAGTTTTGGGCTATCTTGTCGATGTTAGGCTAACTAATAGCAAAATACTTAAATTAAGATATAAAATTGTCAGGTGTGTATTTATAGGGTATGCATCTCATAGTAAAGCTTATAATTTTTTAGATTTAGTAATTATATCATAATTAAATTTAGAGATGTTGAGTTTCATGAAAATATATTTTTTATAAATTAAATAACAATAGTTGTCAATTTATTGTGGGTCAGTGGGTCATTCCTCTGTTAAATAGACGAATCTTTTAGTTCTCATCCTATAGACTTAGAAGAAATAGAGTTTGAATTAGAGATTAAGAAGAGTAAATAACTTAGGATTGTCAAGGATTATGATACTAATTTTTACCCATTTTTAGCTCAACTAGAAAATGACCCAATGCCATTGAAGATGTTATGTACTTGGATGATGTTATCTTTTAGAAAGAAGCAGTCATTAATGAGATATAGTTCGTTAAGATTAATAACACTTGAAAATCAATGGACGTACATCCTAGGCAAAACATTTACGTTGTAAATGGATTTTCAAAAGAAAATGTATGGCAGATAATTCTATTGAAAAATATAAGGTTAAGTTAGTAGCTACGAGCTTTAAATAAATGCAACGGGTTGATCACTTTGATACATATTCTTCTATATCTGGATACTGCACTTATTCGTGCACCTTATTTGTCAATCACATGAGTCCATGCATTAGGGAGTTGGTTAAGCCATTGCAAGTTGAAGATTGAAGACACAAGTAGACGTGGAGCATCAATGAGTAAAGAATAAGTATGCGAGGTGCCTTGGTGACCCTAACTAATGTAGAGCGGGTCACGAATAGTTTCATGGCTAAGATGGATCAGAAAAGGCCCGGTCGACGACAGAAGTGATTCGAACCATCAGACCTTAAATCGGGCATATCTCGCAATCCAGAATAAGTTATTAGACGTAAAATATATGATTTTGGGGTAGAACGAGCTACTTTAGCCACCCAACCCTGCTTTGCCGAGTTGCGCAAGCTAGATATGCAAAATACCCCCATATCGACGGTCGTTTTCCTATTTTAATTCCCTTTTTACTATAAATAGTTAGTTTTAGTTTGATTATAACTCTTCATCTGTTGGGCTTTAGGAGTTGTGCCCAACGTGAAAAGAGCTTAGAATAATTAGGAGAATAGCTTGGTGAAGCCAAATAGGACACTTACTATTTTTGGCCAAAAACCTTGCGACTAGTGAGCATCACAACCGTCTGTAAATAGTAAGTTACGAATTCTAAGAGTTTTAGTTTAGTATGATTCTGAAATTTCTCTCGTTGTTTGGTATCCCTATTTAAAGGGTTGTGAACTCGTTTATTTCATTCATCAATCAAATTACAAATTTATTAGAATTTATTTATATTTTTCTTACTTTCTTTCCTTGTGGATTCGAAAAGTCTCTGTGAGGATTCCAAAGAAGCTCCGTAGATTCGGAGTACTTATACTTGAGGAAGACGGTGCTCGACCTCATCATGTTCATCACTGTGTTGCTAACCCTTGACCCAAAACAACCTAAACCTCTAAATGATCTTAATCGTAATAGGTAAATATTTTATTGATTATCTCTTAGCCTTAAGAGCTTCATTGAACACGCTTAAATTGACTTTAAATGTCCCGAGTTGTTGGAAAACTGCACAATTTCAGCAACATTCGGTCTCATCGAATTCACCTTTGGCCAAACTAAAATCGGCTAAAACAGGTCAGCGTGTTAAGATATAAATTGAAGGTAATTTGACTATAACTGAATGCCACATTGGGTCCGATCGAAGACTGTGTTCGATACGACTGAAGACCATATTCGTTCTGACTAAAAGTGTTAAAATATGTCAAACGACTTTTCCTGTTTAATTCAATACCAATAAAGCCAAATTCGGTTCTACTGAATACTAGCAGTTTCTGCCCATTTTATTACTGCTAGAAATCGATTCCTTTATATAGAATATTCAGTCTTTGTACATTTTGAGGGGTTTTTGGTGCAATAGAAGGCTAGGTAATTCCATATTGACATCTCACATCGTAGACTTCTAATCCTATGAGTTTTAAGTCATCTTCCTTGAAATTTTCACTCTAATGAGAATCCCAACCTCCACCTTAAAGATGATCTTGAACTCTACATTTTTCTAGAGTTTAGACCCAATCTTATTGACATATCTTATTTAAATTCTCTAGAAGACCCTTATAGGTGAATCCCTTAGGATTTCTACTTTCTATTAGTTGTAGGAGATTCACCAAACCTCCCACCACCTTGGCACCTGAATGGAGTATTACATGCAAAGGGTTTGATCGTAGAGCTAAAACATTGTAACGTATTGACATCAATGATCGGGAGAACAATTGAGGAGTTAATTCAAGCACAAGAGAGCTTTGAAGAAGCGACCCAGGCACGACTATCAACGAGGCTTAATTCGACAAGTAAGGTTTCCTTTATAGAGTCAGTGTACACTTCTTCCTTATATAGGACCGAGTGTAAGAGTTTGTTTGTCAAACTCGATTAGGTTCTTTTGTAGGATTTAAACTTGATTAGGTTCTTTGTAGGACTCAAATTACGTCCTTGTGTAGGCCACCAACATGGGTATGTATATGTAGGTTCTTATGTAGGACCGATGTTCATGACTAGCATATAGAAAACCAAATAAGCTTCCGAGAGAGCCAATCCTTATGTAGGATTGTAAAGGTCAGAGGTGAACCTAATTTAAAATATCCCATAGTGAAATCCAGTAAACTCATGGGTTAACTGCGTCCACTGGGAGTGAAGTAGGGACACTGAACCACTATTCATGCTTGTGTTTGGGATTATCATTTGAGCACTTGCTTAATTATGCTTATATGAGTGATTGATGAATTATATGTATGCATGATTACATGAATGTTAGGATTTGATAATTAGCACATCCCCCACACATATGTACACTATCATGTATATAGTTGTTTAACATGTTGCATCATTTGTAGTCTTTGTGATTGGACCCTCTATTGGCTTGAAGCCTTAGAGTTAATTGTCATATACTTAGTTTAATTAAAAATTAGTTTAAGTAGGCAATTGTGTGTTTCATATGCATACATTTTATTTGGTCCTAATCACCCCTTCTACGATATAGATTTTATTTTATAGCCCTGTCAAGCTTCTGCATGCATAGCCTGTGAGCCCATTACACCAATTTTAATTGGTATCAGAAAAGGTTCCTCTTGAAATGATTAACCGCTCGGAGTGAGATCCAAATGAGCTTTAGAGTGATGTCTACCTATGAGGAGACCATCATCATCAATGATAAATATTTATATGAGTCTCTTCCTTGGCCTCCAAGGAATACCCAAACTTAAAAGTAAGCTAATTAAAATTTTAATGTAATCAAATCTCTAAACATTATAAAACAAGTAATAAAATGCTTCTTGACGATGAAAGGTCTCACACCCAAGGACCATAAAAGGTGGGGCCAATCATGAAGGTCGGCTGATCAATTCTGAGGATCACGTGCCTCCAAAATCAAAGACAATGATCAATAGGCGGTTATATCCCAAAGGCCAATTTCTATAATAACTTCCTAGATGGTCCTGTGGGGACTATAGTTTACTCATTCCCATAAGAGCTATGCATAAGGCAGTCACCATAAAAATCAGCTGAGAGAAAGATGGGAGCCATCCATTGATTTGATGAGCTATACACATGTAATGAATCATATCATAAGAAGTCTTCAACTTTTAGTAGTTTAGCCTGCTTGATTAGTAGACCATCTGAATTTCATTAAGCTGATTTTTATGAAATGACCCACCTTTGGCATGCCCAAATGTTCTACAAAGTTGAGACAAGCTTAGCATGTTAAAATTCACATAATGTTTTTAGAGGCCATGTCAACTACAAAGCTTTATAACTCAAGCATTACTTATAAATGCATTTTGATTGCATCTATTATACTCAATCAAGTTATATTTATGTATTAAAAAATTAGGTAAATCCAAAACTCAAACTAGCTACGCTATCTAATAATTGTGACATAGACACCTACATGTAACAACCTTTCAACTTGCATATGGGGCTTAGTGTGTATTGTACGATCGATCCTATTCATTCAAAATACGTGGATACCGGAATGCACGGGCAACCTGAAAATCCAGCAATTTCAAAACTAGCTGGGGTGCACCATGTGATATTATAGGTTCTAGGCATGCTTTTTTAGATGGTCTCGCCCACCTAAGTTTTGGATCAGCCGTTCTTTGACTGACAAGGAGAACATTAGGGGGTGCACTGATGGATCGATTGGATGTCATGTACACATCATGGTGGGATCCGTACATCGAGTTGTTGGTTACAACCTACAAAACATTGAACTGAATCGGGCCACACAGTGCATAAGGAAGCGGATTGCGTGGTGTGCCACACTACCCACTTGGGTGGTGTGTCGAAGTCACTAAGTTATGTGGACCCCACTGTGATGTATGTGTTATATGCACACTGTCCATACATTTTTTAGAGCTCATTTTAGAGCATGGTACCAAAAATAGGCAGATCCAAAGTTCAAGTGAACCATACCACCAAAAGTAGCAGGGATTGAACGCCTGCCATTTGAAAACTTCTGGAGAGCCAATAGAAGTTTTGGATCAAGATGATATTTGTGTTTTCCTTTAGTCCACAGGTCCGTGTGACCTTATGAACAGGTTGGATGACAAATAAACATCATGGTGGGCTCCAGGAAGAATTCAACGGTGGGCATTGAGTTTTGGATCTGTCTCATTTTATGATACATGCTCTGAAATAATCTCGCAAAAAGATGAACGGTGTGGATATAATTCATACGTCATGATGGCCCCACAGAACCTGGTGACGTCAACCCACCACCGAAATCACGCAATCCGCTTCAGTGTGGAATAGAATCATCAGTAGTGGAGTGGGAGATCTTACATGGTGGTTTCACAGAATACCAGGAAATCTTGTTGCGGAGACAGGGCGACACCATTGGCGAAGTAGAGATTCCGCACAAGCACTTGGGCCCGGTTGATGGATGGATCATAGCTCATTAGCCGTCCATGAGGACGACCCTCGAGTGCATCGCGACGGAACTCGTCGAAATTGTATTTGTAAGATGTGTCCGTGAAGTAAATCACGCCATTGCTGGTGATATCGACACAGTTAGTCAGTCCGAATTTCACTCCCTCAGCTTCATCACTCAGCACGTTCACTTCTCCATCTGTAGTCACTCTCAACAGCCCCTGTCACCACATGCACAGATGTGAATGTAGGGGTAAAATAGTCTTTAACCATAGGTTAGAACTTAGAATTGTATCCTTTCACCTTTGATAACTGAAAAACCAAAGACCAGTCTTATGAGAATTGTATCCTTCCATGGACGGATGAATCAAGACTGCCCATCTGATGGGGAAACGGATTGGCTACTCCACTGCCACCAGCCAATGGCTGGCGGTCGGTGCTCTGTGGGCCCCACCATGATGTATGTGTTTCATCCATGCCATCCATATATTTTTTTAGATCATTTTATGATATGAGACCAAAAATGAGTTATATCCCAATCTCAAGTGGACCACTTTACAGGAAACAGCGTTGAATGAACGTCGACCATTAAAAACTTTTTGAGGGCCATAAAAGTTTTGGATCAAGCTTTTCTTTGTTTTTTAAACTTCATCTAGGTCTGTATGACCTAATCAACAGATTGGATGTCAAATAAACAGTACAGTGGGCCTTAGGATGATTTTAATGGTCGATATCCAATCAATATTGTTTTCCTGTGTTGTGGTCCACCTGAGATTTTATACCTCAAGCCCTAAAATGATCTGTAAAAATGGATAAACGGCATGGATGAAACACATACATCATGGTGGGGGCCCACAGAGCACCGGCCACTAGCAACCGGGCTAGTGGCAGGGGGAGTAGCCAATCCGTTTCCATCTGATGGCAGGGAACGGAGGAAGCGTACTGAGTAAACCCTATGGGGCCTACTGTCATTCATGAATTTCATCCGTTCCGTTGATCCATTTTACCAGATAATTTCAGGGGTTCATCCCAAAAATGAAGTATATCAAAAACTCAAGCAGAACACACCACATGAAACCGTGTGAATTGAACATCAAACAGTGTTAGTAACTCAGTACGCAATCCGATTCCGGGAGGGGATTAGATACTGACAAGGTCGGCTGCCAAATGGCTACTGAAGTGACGTCACCAAGCTCTGTGGACCCCACCATGATGCATGTGTTGTATCCATACCGTCCATCCATTTGGAGAGATCGTTTTATGGCATGAGAAAAATAATGAGATAGATCTGAAGTTCAAGTGGACCCCACCATAGAAAGCAGTGGGGACAGTGACATCCACTGTTCAGAACTTTTTAGGGGCCACGAAGTTTCCGATCAAGCTTACAATTTTATTTTTTTCACTTCATCTATCTCTATGTTAACTTATGAATAGGTTGGATCTAAAAAATCCATCATGGTGGGCCCTATAAATGTTTCAACGGTGGGTGTGACTGATCCCACGGTTTTCTGTGGTGGGTCCACTTGAACTGTAGATCTATCTCATTCTTTTTCTAATGCCATAAAAAGATCTCTACAAATGGTTGGACGGTTGCATCATGGTGGGGTCCACAGAGCTTGGTGACGTCACTTCAGTAGCCATTTGGCTACTGACCTTGTCAGTATCTAATCCGCGCCCCTGATGGCAAGCACTGAAGGGACCGGATTGCATGTGCTCCCGGCCTATAGGAAGTTCGTGTAGGCATAAACTATTATGGTGTCTCCCACGTGACCGTGAGAAATCTATCCCGTTCATTAGTTTATCTAGCTACCATCAGGATAGGAGCCCAAAAATGAAGCAGATCTAAAACTTAGGTGGGCCACGCGACAAGAATAACGAGGATGGAAACACCCACCGTTGAAACCTTACTGGGTCCACTATGATATTTGTATGCCATTCAAACCATCCATAACTTTATTCCTACTGGGCTTAAATGAAAACATAAATACTAGCTTTGATCCTAAACTTTTGTGGCCCGGCCCAACGAAGGTTCCCTTGATGGTCATTCAATTCACACTATTTCCTTGGCGTGACCGTTTGAGTTTTGAATCTTGACTCATTTTTTAACTCATGTACTAACATGAGATGGCAAAACTGACGGACGGAGTGGATGTCACGTGGACATAGGTGGGTCCATACAACCCGATTTTCCAACGGGAGGTCCAGGAAAAAGAAATAAGAGTCAAACCCTCACACCCGGATCCATAGCTCAACTGGCAGACTGAGTGGAGATCCCTTGTTTCAACACTTGAGGTCTTGGTATCGATCCCTAGGGGGGAGGCTAACATGGAGTGTGTACTAACATAGGTAAAAATAAAAAATGGAGTGTTTACTAACATGGGTGTGTACTAACAAGCTAACTCATAAAAAAATAAAAAATCCTCAAGTTCAGCCAGAAAATCAGGGTGCAAAGATTGTGCCATGTTATGAATTTCTTGTTTCACAAATTAGTGGTGGCCCACCAGATGGACAGTTGGGGCCCTCTGACGTGCTCTACATGGGCCATATCATGCATGGATGCCCACAGGGCAATGGTCTTTTTTTTTTTGGCTAGGAAATCTTGTCGACCCAAATTTGCTGCTTGTGCCAACATGGTACACGATCAAGATCCAAGTTGCCCATCAGGTGGCCTACATCATGTAAATGCCCTGCCCAAGAATCAGATGCATCACTGCTTTGGATCAAATAATTCCAGACAAGAAGTTGGCTACTTGGACAATGGTCTACATTCAGTGAACCTTTGTGGCCTACCTGATTTTTGGGTCGGATCATACGTTAGTGGGGTATACCTGATGACCGTCTTGTAACTTTCACACATGTGGCCACGAGTGGGCATGTGCAGGAAAAATACAGGAGATTTTTATTGAATTATTCTCAAAACTGAATTTATAAAAAAGACCTTGGTTAATTATTTTGAATCCTCCAAGGACAAATTAACAAAAATACCCTTATTTGTTTTCTTTTAAGAGAAATGGCAGAGCGAAGCATTGCGGCCCTATGTAATGTGTTATGACATCCAAGTCGTCAAACAGGTGGGCCCCATTATAGAAAGCAACATACACCTTCCCAAAGTCTCCAATTACATCTGTGGCCCACTTGGTAGTTGGATCAGCCCAATTCCTTGGGCTATTTGTTCATCACGGTCGGGTGGACCTTTTGGACGGGCTGGATGTCATACACAAACCATGTAGGTCGACCCCACCACTTTTTAGAAAAACCTGACCAAGGACATTTTGATAATTGTGTCAACCATCTGTTACCGTCAAAGGTCCTTGTGAAAAATCAAAGCAGTCAAAGCTCTTTTCAGTAAAATCAGGTTTTCCCAGAACAGAACGAAGTACCCGAAAAAATTACCAAAAGAACCTCCTCTTTCAGTTGCATGCACCATGTTACCCCCACACCAGCATCATCACGTTCCAAGAAAACTCTAGACCGTTTAAAACTCCATGCTCATCTTACCTTATACGCATCGGCGACGATGACCTGCTTATCTGCTCCAAGAGCGATCCCGAGCGGCCGGCCACCAACGTGGACCCAATTCTCAATGGACATCGTCTCTGCGGCCTCAGCCACCATGACTCTCTTTATCCATCCATCACCGCATCCGGTGTACAGCACGTCGGCTTCAGCATCATAGGCCAAGTCCTCTGGCCCAGGCAAAAGCCCATCACCCAACCTTTCGGACCCTTTGAGCATGTGGTTGTTGCGCGACAGGACGGCTAGGGAGGAGAACCATGAGTGTTGGTCCGGCAGCTGGACCGGGTCCAACTCATCAGCTCCGTGTAGAAGCACCGCAACCACGGTGGGCCCCACAACAATTACGATGAGCGCGGCCCATAAGCTGGATGATGTTTGGCGGATGGCGCTAGCTTTTGCACTGGGCATGGCTGGGGTGGCTCAGCTAGTGAGCTTTTGATGGGAGACAGCATGCATCCTATCTCATGCAAAAGTCTACATGTATGGTCGATGAATGCAATGATCCTCGACACAAGGATATGTATATATTGTTCTTATGTCTGGAGTCTGTAGTGGGACCCATGATCACTGATCGTGACCGTTGATCTAATGGGAAAGTACGTCAGGTGACAACCCCTGATAGTTTCTCCGTTTTCATGTGAAAACGCTAAACATTTGATCATGGGCCAGCAATAGACGGTTGTGGAGGAAATATGGGTGGGTGGGGTTTCTAGATAGTAGCTGTTGATATTTGGAGAAATGCTCCGGTGCTCTCATAGCACTATATGTTATAATTGCATTGGGACACTTAGACAGTCCAATCCATTCATCCAGACTGTTCATTAGCTCCAGGACACATAATGCGTTACCATGCAAACATCGTACTGATCTAGCTAGCAAATATAACCATTTGATCAATAGCATTTAATTTGGACAGTCAAAATCATTTGAATAAAATAAGTCCACTAAACAAATCGATCCATGTATTTTGTACAATCCGTTATGGATTGCTATGATTCTTAAGAAGCAATTTTGATGGGCAATTGTAGCTAGGAAAATGGACGGCTATGCCACTGCCGTTTGAGTGTGTGGGTGTGCCTAGGGTGTGACTTAGGGGTGCACATGGGTCAGTTCGGTCTGGTTCTGGGGTGAAACTAGAACCGAACCGTTCCTAACGGTTCTAGGATTTTTGAAACCGAGACCGGACCGTTAGCACCGTAGAGCCGAACTAGAACCGGACCGTGAAAACTGGTTCAGTTTCGGATCGGTTCCACGGTTCTGGGCTTTTTAAAATCCAGCCTAATTGCACTGAAATCTAAACCTCGAACAATTTTCAAAATGTATCGAGCTAATTTTTGGGAGACTATATTCCTAATCTCTTAACAATACTATTAAGGTCTCGGAACCATACAATCAGGAGTGTATTGGTACTGCAATGAAATGCAACGTGTAGGTGTTAAGTATTGCTGATTCACCTAGCTTTACAAAGCTCAACAGATAGCTTATAAGATGGATTCATAGAGCTTGGACCCTGTTTGCAATCAGTTTTCATACCAACCAAGCAATACATGCAACAAAAAAGTTGCAAGAATCTAACTGCATAATAGAAGGGCTCTGTTTCAAACAACAGCTAAAGGTTGGGCAGCTAAATGATGAGACAGCAAATGGCAAGCAAAAAAAAAAATTCTTAACGAATACTATAAGCTGCATGACAATGACAGACAATGTATAATGGGTAGAATAAACATTCAAAGAATATATTTTAAATGTATAGGCAGCCAGACTAGTGGCACCTTTAAAAAAAAATATTTTTTTTTATCGGTCATTTTTTTTTTTTTTTTTCAAAAGGAGCTGTACACTTTAGTGGCACCCTGATTTCACATAAATAGTGTCTGCTAGTTCTCTTAACAATACTATTAAGGTTCGGATCCACGGTTCTGGGCCACGGTTCGGATTGGCGGTTCGGTTAACTGTTCGGTTTGGTTCTACATGCCCCTAAACCGGAACCGAACCGTATCCAACGGTTCTTGTAATTTTGGAATTGGAACTGGAACTGGTACTGTCTAGAACCGAACCAAATCGGACTATTGGATCGGTTCCGGTCCGGTTCCACGGTTCTACTAGTTCGATATGCACCCCTAGCGTGAGTCGTGTTTTTTATTTTTATTTTTATTTTTTTAAAGCCCACTTCCTTGGCTCATCCTTGGCTCAGGAGTATACGTATTTCAGCACTGAAATCAGGGATGAGTGCCCGTGGTGTGTGGGGGTGTGAGTGTGTAAAAAAAGAAAAGAACGGACGTGGCTTTGAAAATGGATGGCTATAGAAAATAAGGCCAAATCAAGGGTATATTGGATCATTCGATCAGTGAGATTGTTGCATCATAGCCCATGGAATGTGTTCTGGACTTTATGGACAGTTCAGATCCAACGGTTGGAGTGTCCAAGTGGATCATGACAATTAAGAGCAACATGATTCATAGCACCTCTATACGTAAAAAAAAAGAAAAAGAAAAAGAAAATCATGGAAATATTGTATTTTTCATATTAAGCACATGTTAACTTTGACGCTGATTGCCTGCAGCCATAAGCTCCGAGGGCCACCGTGATATGTCTCCATTCCGTTCTGCCAACTCATTTTAGAACATGAGCCCAAACGTGAAGCAGATGCAAAGCTCAAGTAGACCACATCACACCACAGGAAACTCTAGGAACCTCTTGGGGGCCTTGGAAGTTTGGAATGTTTTCCTTCATCTAAGTCAGAGTCACCTTACTAACGGGTATAGCAAATAAACTATTGAGATTTTGGTTTTAAAAATAAATATTTTTGAAAAATTTTGTTTCCTACCAAAATAAATTTGAAAATAATAAAGGAAAAATTACATTTTTGTTTAGTCAGACATCATTGGATAGAGTAGGAAAAAACTTTTGGTTTATAAGTCTTTGAGTGTGGAGTATTCTTACTTGGAGAAATGGAGAGAGATGCTCGGTTTGCGTGTTCCAGTATCATACAAACGCGTGCTAGGGCACAGGCAGTGTGGCTGTAGTAGCGTTAGTTGGCACATGCGAGATGGTGCTTTTGTCGTGTGAGAGAGAAGTGCAAAGTGACCTGGCTTTATAGGCTACTGGAAATGGTCAGGTCGATGGATCCAAAACCATCGAAAATTTTTTACAATGACTACGAGCCTTAATATCCAAAACGGTCTGAAAATGGATAACCCTTGATGATCCAACAGTCAAATTGTTGATCTAACGATCTGAAATGTTCATAATTTAGTGCAAACGGCTAGAAACGTTTCACAAATGTTCTGAACCATTGATGACTACTTGACAATGGTCCACACCCCAAATGCTATATAAATTGGACCATCCGAGTCCAAAATCATTCAAGTCTAATAGATTCAATCCGATCTGATCTCTCAAAGTTTCCTTTTAAGTTTATTCAAGAACTTGCTGAGTGACTTGAACATTATTTGAGTCACTAAGTTTGACTACTCAACAAATCTACTAGAGTTCCCAACTGCATTAATCGAGTCCCTAAGTAGGTCCCTTTGTGATTGCTACACGTAGGACCTTAAAAAATGATTGTCTTGTCCTGTAAGCAATTTACCTATAACCCATCAACGATCTCAATTCAACAGGAGAAGTGGGCAAATTAAGCTTTGTGATTCAACTTGGTGTTAATTTTATTTTTTATCTTTAGGTTTTTAATATTATTTGTGAAATATTTTTCAACAATCTTAAAACTTAATTCATGGATACCGAAAGTGTTGCATTGATCAAACTGATGAACGAGGAGCTAATTAGACTAGCTTGATTCGACAATATAAGCTTCACCAGATGACAAGTCATGTTAAAGTTTCTTCTCTCTATCTTGAAGATATTCTACATTCTAGACCCCAATCTACAACCTCTACTAGAAGAGATCGACAATGACACTCAAGAACAAATCGCTGCAGAATAAAACATAAAATGACAAACTGCTGTGTCGCGGTCATATCCTCAATGCGCCATTTGATTAGCTATATGACATGTATATTAGAAAGACTTCTGTAAAAGAAATTTGGAATGCGTTGGAATACAAGTACAAGGCAGAAGAAGAAGGAACAACGAAATTTCTAATCATCAGTACTTTGATTTCATGATGGTAGATAATAAGCCTCTGTTGGCCCAAATTCATGAATTACAGTTAATCGTAAACAAAATAAAGGCACTAAAAATCGACTTACCTGAATCTTTCCAAGTCAAAGCTATTATAGCCAAACTGCCTTTAAGTTGGAAAGACTATAAGAAAAGCTAATGCATAAATCGTAAGAGTTCATCCTGAAACAAATCCAAAAGAATCTTTGTATTGAGAAAGAATATCACAACTAAGATAAGAAGGATGACGCCAATAGTGTATCCTTTTCAAAGGTGAATGCAGTAGAAAAATCATCCCAAAATAATAACTCTGAGAAAAACAAATCCCTAAAACCCAATAAAGATCAAGAAAAATTTAAGAAAACCCAAAATAAGAAAAACGGTAAACCCAAGGGTCCTTGCTATGTATGTGGCAAGATCGGACATTTCATCAGAGTATGTAGGGACCACAAAAAGCCTAAGAAAGATGGTAATGCAGTAGACGATGATATCGTAGCAATGATCACGGAAGTGAACATAGTTAAGGGGAAAGTACCCGGTTGGTGGTATGATACAGGTGCCATAGTTCATATATGCAACGACAGATTTGCCTTCGAAATCTATGAAGACATGACTAACATGTTAGTGTACTAATTTTTGTACCTTGTTTGTCAATCACATGAGTTCGTGTGTCAAGTAGTCAATTGAGCCCATGCATTTGCAAATAAAAGGAATATGCAGTTAAAATCATTACACATTTTTATTCCTCCAAAGTCATCAATACATTATGATTATTTCAGAATTGTCAATACATTACAATAATTCTAAAGCCTTCAATATATTTTGAATTTACCAATACATCATAAAACTGAATTATGAAATTGCGAATATTATGAGACACTAATTTTGATTAATTTGGTAGGAAAGATTATTATTCAAAATCCTAGATTATGCCAAGCCATAAATAAAGGAAACATTCTCAAAGATTGTTACAGCAGAAATAGCATTTAAGAACAATTCCCCGGCCACAGAGTTCAAAGAAAGAGTTACTGAAGCTGACCAAAGACATTGTTGCAGCATGAGCAGCAATAAAGGACAGTTCTCTGATCAAGTTACTCAAAGATGTAGTTGCCATAGCTGTTAGTTTTGATGAAAAGAGAATTGTGCGAATATGGTAATTAAAATTGTGGAGGATATAATTGTGACCCTATTCATAGAAAGGCGTGATTAATCGCTATGAAGATAGAGTGCTTTTGTTGCTGCCATTATCCTCCCTATTGAAACATTCACTTGGTGCTTCTGATTGGGGGCATTCCGTCTTCTATTCAACTGCGATCATTCAATCTTCCGTTCGACTGCGATCATTCAATTTTCCATTTGAGCACGATCATTCAATCTTTGTTCGAGCACGATTATTCAGCCTTCCGTTCGAGCACGATCATTCAGTCTTCCATTCGAGCGAAATCATTCAGTCTTTCGTTCGAGCACGATCATCCAGTCATCCTTCAGCCGTAATTCATTCGAGCTTGATTCCTTTGACCGTGATTCATTTGGTAGCAATCTATTTGAACCCGATTCCTCTGAGCTTAATTCTTTCGAGCTCCACTCTTCAGTTCTCCGTTCGAACAATCCTTCTCCTTTATGCGATCAACTCTATTTTCATAAAGAATAATTCTCTGACGTGAAAAGATATTTATGTAGAAAGAAGATCGATCCTCCATTTGATTTCATAAATCAATCAAAGAAGGATCGATGGGGCATTTGTTGGGGCATAAAAAATGTACGAGTCGATAGGAGTTTGGGTTGTTGCGCATTAAGGATCCAAGATAAGCAGTCTTGCCCATTTTGCGGCCCTCTCTCTATCTCCCTAGATCTCCCATTGTGCACTATTCTCCCATTTGCGTGGCCCTCTTTGTATCATCCCTCTCTATGGAAAATCTATTGTGCGTGAATAATGTTGCACGGGCACATGAATAGTGTTGCGCAGGAATAGTATTGCGCGGGAATAATGTTGCGCAGTGAATAGTATTACATGTGAATAGTGTTGCGGGGGAATAGTGCTATTGCGTGGGATGGGGCCTGTGGCACATAATTTGAGGTATCACACGTGTGAAAGCCTATAAATACCCTCTCCCCCTCTCATTTGCATCATCAGAAGTTCAAGAGAGAGGAGTAGGTATGGGGTGCATGAATAGTGTTATGCAGTGAATAATGTTGTGTGAATTTGTTGGGTCTGTTATGCGGTTGCGCAATAGGGATGCTTTGCATGCTTACATAATAAAAGACCTTCACAGCCCTGTGCTTTGCAGTTTTGTGGGTTCCCTTTGTAGTTCAATATTCGATGCATACACCTCTCAACTGTAGGCTCGAAGCAAAAGATCTTGGACCCGCACGACCCCTTTGTCACTCCGACGGACACCAAATACGCTGAAATGTTGTTGAAATGTTATTGAATTGATTATCATTTTTTTTATTCACATATTCGTTGTACTTTATTTCAGAATCAAGGGAAACATGATGATGTAATTGGAACTCAAAATTAATGAAATTTATGATGATGAATGTTATTTTATTTTCTTTGTTAATTATTGAATGAGAATTTTCCTATCAAACCACATTCGTTTCTTGTCGAAACACTTGGAAAGTGTAGACTGAAAACACAAGCGAATACAAAGCATATGAGCAAAATATATGTAAATGAGGTGCCTTGGTGACCCTAATCCTTGACCCAAAACAATTTTAGACCTCTAGATGATCTAGGCTTAATAGGAATATCTAATTGATCATCCCTTAGCCTTAAAAAACCAAGTGGAACATGATAAATAGGGTTAGAAGAGGTGCAAAGCTGCTGTGTAAACAATAGTCCAAAAGAAGAGTTTTTGATGGCTATTCGATGACATCGAGCTGTCATTGAAGTGCCTTCGATGGCATTGAAGGCCCTTTCAATGGAATCAATCGAGAGTCATAACTGTCCAGCAATAAAAGCATATTTGTTTTGATTTTCTCGATGGCATCAAGGCCACATTCGATAGGATAAAAAACTAAGTTCGATGGCATTGAAGGACCCCTCGATGACATCGATTAAGAGTCAGAAATGTCCAACAAAGAAATGATATTTTTTTTTCTCGATGGCATCGAGGACACCTTCGATGGCATTGAAGGTCAAGTTCGATGACATCGACAAAGCCAATTTCTGTCTGTTTAACCGTTAGAGTTTGAACTTTTTATAAAGGGCATTCGGTTCTTGAGCATTATGATGAGTTTTGAGTGCAATATAAGCTTAGGTGAATCCATGTTCATATATCTCATCCCAAGCCTCTATTTCATTGACTTCTAAGCAATATTCCTTGAAATTAACACTCTTATGAGGATTCCAACGTCTACCTTGGAGATGTGCCCGAACTCTTCCATTTTCTAGAGATTGGACTTAAGCTATATTGGCATACAAATGTTCAAATCGTCTAGAAGATTCATCTATGTGAATCCCTTAGGAAAAAAAATATTCCACTAGTTGTAGAAGATTTAACCAACCTCTCATCACCTTAGTCACCTCAAAGGATCATCACAAGGAAGGTGTTTGATCTTGGAGCCGAGGCCTTGACAAAGCAATGTCATCATGATCGGGGGAACTGATTGAAGCACGAGAGAGCAACGATCAAGCAACCCAAGAAGACGCTATAAAAGGGACTCAATCTGATAAGTAAGTTGTTAAGTGTAGGAGTCCATTTACTCTCTTTTCTTGTGTAGAATTGGGGGTAAGAGTTTGAGATCCAAACTCGACCTACGTTCTTGTGTAGGACCTTGGCTTTTGTGTAGGGGTTAAATCCTAGGTTCTTGTGTAGGACCTTGACTCTTATGTAGGGCTTAAATCAAATCATTGTGTAGGTCACCCGACATGAGTATTTGTGTGTCAGTATCCTTGGGAGCCTCTGGTGGGAGTAAACGTAGGGCCTTGGGATAGGACCGTGGTTGTTGGTTAGCCTATAGAAAATCAACTAAAGTCTCTTGTGGGAGCCTTCGGCGGGAGCGTATGTACCGGGTTGTTGTGTAGGGTTTAAATTTTTGGGTTATTGTGTAGGACCTTGGCTCTTGCATAAGGCCTAAATTTTTAGATTCTTGTGTAGGACCTTTTATCTTGTGTAGGGTCTAAATCTCTGAATTTTTGTGTAGGACCTTGGCTCTTGTGTAGGGCTTAAATCTCCAGGTTCTTGTGTAGGACCTTGGGTCTTTTGTAGGGCCTAAAGTTTAGAGTCCTTGTGTAGGGCGGTAAAAGGTTAGAGATTAACCTTATTTAAAACCTCTTATAGTGAAATTCGGTACATTCATGGGTTGAGTACGTCCATCGGGAGTGTAGGAAAGTAGCCAAACCTTTATATATGATTGTGTTTGGGATTGTCAATTCCGCTCTTGTTTAAATATATATGCATGATTAGATAAATGTCTAGTGTTGATAGTTAACACATCCCCCACACACACCTATATATTATTATAGACTAGTTGCTTATGTCACGCCCCAAATCCAAAAATTGGATTCACTGGAATCTTGATTGCCGAATCTGGTGCCGACAACCTCCGTAATACCCCATTCTCGGCTCCTGGTGTCCATACGCCAGATTCCGATCCTGGGATCCTACAAGGAGGATTTTTTAATATACATTTAACTCATAATAAGCATAACCACAAGTATACCCAAATCATAAAGGTAACATTATCATCACATATCCACTAATATGATCATTTGAGTACAATGCTGAAAGGAAATATATAAATCGAAAATCAAGCTCCAGAAGACCGCGGCACGCTCCAAGCCCAACACTGCTGCAACCTAACATCACCTATATGCATCTATCGTGCATAAGCTTATAGAAAGCTTAGAGGGTGGTGTAAGTGTGTGCACAAGGTAAGTACCAAGTTTTCAACACAATGTTATAATCGTACAATGTCGAAATAGGCACAAGGTCATGAATCATACGTTATCAGAGTAAGCGAAAATACTGACAAGTACATGAGTCAAGCAATATCAGAATACACGATACAAATCAACTATACAAATGAGGAGTGATAAAGAGTCAAATATCAGATGCCGTATCTAAACTATATAAATACAGAAACACAGGTAACCCAAAATGTCATATGCCATGAATGTAATGCAATATGTGGTGCAAGTAGAATGACCATGCTGGAGTGTGAAGTCGGGATGATAGTACGTAGTATCACAGAATTTTGACAAGGGACTTCTATCCAAACTAGTCCCATACCTAAATATAGATAGTCAGACTCAATGTGGTAAACTCCTGATCTTAGGTTAGTCAGGCGCCCCAACTGAAATCCTGGCCATTGCGAAAGTTCACATAACAAATAGTTGCACACCACCAGCCCGAGTGGATAGTGAATGAATGAATGAATGAGTATGCAAATCATGCTCAATAAGTCAACATATCAGTATGGTTCATCTCTAGGATCATCACCGGAGTTTAGTACACTCCAAATGGCACTGCTGCTCTCCCAGCCGCACAGTCCAAGTGAGCGTAAGAAACCTCACTATCCGCCTGGCCAATAGTCTGCCAATACCTATTCGGCACGTCGATAGCGGATCCATTCCTCGAGCTGGTCAAACTCAGCCTAGCAATGCCCCCTACGCTCAGGCGGATAAGGCCACACCCCCTCTGTAAGTGCTATGAATTGATTCCTCTTTGATTGTCAAATTTTGTGTGTCAAAACTTCTTCGTATATCTTGTGTTTATATCTTGATAAATTTGTTTGAGACACCACGTCAACACTTGAAGTCTAGTTCAAAGAATTCTTCAAGCTTCATGATAGGTCAAGCTACAATGTAGAAGATATTAAAGAAGAGCTCAGGGTCAAGACTCAAGTTCAAGTGCAAGTGGAAGTTCAAGATTCAAATATAAGTATGAGACTCAAGTGCAACTCAAAGTGACATTAATTTCAAAGCTTGTGAAGTAGTCAAGCTACATCAAGAAGAACTCAAGCTTCGTAATGATCAAAGTCTAAGCAAATGAAGGTTTCAATGTCCATACTTCATGTCCCAGGTATGATAAACTTTAGATTAACCTTAGGGTAGGTCACTTTGGCTACATAATTCAATTGAATATTATTACATGATTTTGGTCTATTCTAAGACCAGTCCTAGACTTTGTTTGATCAGTACTAACACTGTTTCGACCAGTCTAAGAAGTTCCAAGACCAGTCCTAGAATTGTTACAATTTATCAGATTTTTCAGTCGGCTTCGACCAGTCCTGGAGTTTGCTCGATCGGTCGTGGGATGGTCTCGACTCGACCTTCGACTAGTCGTAAAGCTACGACTCAAACTCCAGCGACTAAATCAAGTGTCGCACGACCAGTCGTAGAGGGGTCTCGATTGGTCGTGGACTGCCTTCGACCAGTCGTAGACTGCCTACGACTGGTCGTACAACGGTCTGATGCGATCGCGCTCAAAAATTCAAAAATCAGTTTATTCCAGGACCAGTAGTGGTGACCCTAGGACCAGTCGAAGATGAATTTCTTCAGCTATAAATAGCACACGAATTTCAGAGTTTTTATATTGAAAATTAAGTGAATTCAAGGCTCCACTCTGAGATAAGTTTGTGTTTGTTTTTAAGCTATTTTGTACATAATTGCTTTCTCTTTTTACTAGCTTATTTAATTTGATTTTGTTCCTGTATTCTAATCTAAATTGAAAAGAGGAACTGCTTTATTCCTTCTTCTTGGAATCAAAATCAAATATAGTTACGCCCGACTAGTTTAAATCTAAAATCAATTAGAACTTAGAAACATATTGAAGTGAGTTGTGGACATCGAACTTCTATATTCGAACATCTACTCTGATTGGTTCTACCGGGCTACTACGAAAAGGAGAAATCCAAGTATTTTACAAATTTGTAAATTCCATTCTATTTTGGTTTTTGTTTGGGATTCGCCAGAAAAATCTCAATTTGTGTGGTTGTCTGAGGAGAGCCAGAAAACTCAGAAGTGTGGGTTTTTGAATTGTGTAAGCCCAAGTTAAAAAGACACAATTGTAAAGGTTTTAGGTGAACCTGTGAAAACCTATTTGATAGTAAACGCTAATATCCCCTATGTGAGGATATTAGGAGTGGAGTAGCATTCTGTGTGGCTGTTGACAGACAGTTGGTGTACACATAGGTGAACCACTATAACTCTTTTTCTTGTGGATTGAATGCTTGCTTAAATTTCATATTATTTATCATTCAATTTTGTGGAATGTACGTGTCGATGTGAATGTTGTAACAATTTACATTTTAAGCAAGTGTGGAAAGTGTTGTAATAAGTTAGATCTTTATTTCTGCACTTTATTTCAATTCTTTGCTATTTAGTTATTTCTATTCAGATTGAGTTATTGATTGAAAAGATGTTCTAGAAATAAGGTTGTCCTACCATAAGCCCTTGTTTATTACGGTGTAAGGTTATCCTTAGAACTGAATTTGTATCAACCTCTCAATACTTATTTATTAAGGTTGAATTAATTTCAACATTGTGAATTGATCTATAATTGTAAGGCTATCTATTTATTTTTATTCCGCTGATTTTATTTTAATTTGGCATAGTCCTATTCACCCCCCCTCTAGGACATAGCTTGGCCATTTCAAATGGTATCAGAGCCTAATAGCTCATTCTTATTGATTTTTATTTGGATTTATTTCCTGAGCTAACGATCTAAGCTATATAAATAAGATGTCAAATTTTGATAGCCTATCAATCACTAGGCCTCCACCCTTTGATGGCTCCAACTATGCCTATTGGAAAGCCCGAATGAGGATCTTCCTCAATTCAATGGATGAGAGTGTGTGGCAAGCCACAATGACTGAATGGAGCCCTCCTACCATTGAAGTAACTGGTATCAATGGATCAAAATCAATGAGAATAACACGTTATACATCTTGGTCCACACTTCAGAAAAGTGAGAGTAGTGCCAATGCAAAAGCACTAAATGCAATCACTTGCACACTATCACCGGAAGAGTTCAAAAGAATCATATCCTGTGATACTGCAAAGTAAGCCTGGGATATATTAGAAATGACACACGAGGGAACATCAATTGTCAAAAAATCTAAAGTCCAACTCCTCACAACCAAATTTGAAGAAATTCATATGGAGGAAAATGAAATGTTTATGGGCTTTTACACAAGATTAAATGACATTGTGTAAAGCCTTGAAATTCGAGGGTCGAGTAGCAACTCAACTCTCGAGTTCCAGAACATCACTTATGCAACATAGATAATGATGATTACATGTTATCTGTGTTAGTGCAATAAACATGAGTAAGATTATACTAAAACAGTAATCCATACTCCAGATCAATGTATAAAACGCAAGCGGAAGACTGAAAGATGTAATAGATGTGTATAAAAACAAACGATTTCGATCTGTCACTAGAGTATGATTACTTTGTTGAGTCATCATATACATGTACTGAATCAAACCAAAATGTCAAAAGAATAGTCCAACTGTCGTGATAGCCCAATAGCCCCGCAAATCCGGATAACCTAAGCAAAGCCGCCGGAAAACTGCATGAAGGAAAACTCATCCTGATCATCATAATAATCAGGCTCAGCCTCCTGCGAATCATCAGTACCTGCATCTAAGACAGAGTCTGGTGGGTGTCCAAAATACCGTCCCGTAAAGTGGGAGTGAGTAGCTAACTCAGTGGAACAATAAAACATAGGTTAACATGTTATCAAAATAGTCAAGCAGTAATGATAAAGTAGTACAATCAACAATCCTAATTACTCTTGTTAATGCAAGTATGAAATACTATCATGATGCATGCCTCTCACTTATCCACCCTCATACGGCACCATCTTACGACCGCAGCATGCATTCATCCCTCAGTGCTCCACATCTTCCAGGCACATGCAATGCGATGATGCGCATGATTATCGAGTTGTTATTAGTCCATTTCAAACAGCGGTATTGGGAAACTAGGGTACCTTCCTTATATCATTCCCAAACATGATCCATTCTAGGGTCGTCAATCCTAGATAATCTCATACGATGATGCGGTTCTAGGTCACTGCAAGGGCTGTTACACGGAATCGTTGCACCACTCCCCCATCACCTTATCAATACAAGCCTAGTTTATACTCTGTTTACTATGGGAAGGCTCATCGCCTCTTTGCAGAGTATGCTCGAGGTCACTACACCGGGTACGGTCAGGGCTACCAGGGTGTTACACGGAATTGTTACACCACTTCCCCATCACCCATCAAAGCAGTGTAGGTCGATAGCTCGAATACAGTATCCCATACCACCGTGTTCGGCTCACGAGTCTGGGTTGCTCACTGGTCACTACGGGGAGGCACATCGCCCCAGCGTAGGCCGACAGCTCGAACATGGTGTTCCATACCACTATGCCCGGCTCATGAGTCTTAGCGGATCGAGGTACCAAAGTTAACCGTGTTGCACTGGTAAGTTCGGTACCTTAGGTTCAAGCAGTACCATCCAAACATGGTGAACATACATTAGATAGATCGGGTTACTTGACGAGCTCGACTAGCACGAGTGCATAACCAACTGAACGACATGAAGTGCATAAACACTTCGCGTGGCCTAACCACTGTCGCCAACCGAAGTGCGACTCGGGTTCGTCAAACACGTCTTACGTGGCGAATGAATCTCAACCACGAACTCAAGTTTATTACTAATTGTCTGGACTATAATCATAGCCCCAATCACAATCAATCCTTAACCAGAAGCATGTAGAGTAAAGCAGGATAAACAAAGTACTTCAAGCATGTTAACAAGCATGTCATAGAGCATACAATAAACAGGAAATACAAACACATGTATTTTATAAGTAAGCGATTAAATTAAACAACCAACATGGTGGAAATCACATACATCTCTAAGTTAGTTGAGAATCCTATCTCAACACCTACCTAAAGCACAATCATATAAGTACTTACTCTTACAAACATTTTCACAAACACTTAGAATACATTCTTTTAACATACATAGCGTATACTAGCAAAAACATGTATTAGGGCGAACCCTTTCGCCAAGTAAGTATTATACACATATATAGCATGTTCATACAGTAATTAATAATGGCAAACACACTTTCAAAATTTGTACGTATACGGTACTTTCTACAAATACGCGGAATAAAGTATATTCAACATAGTTAACGTATAACCGAAAAATGAAACGGACAACACTTTGTACATGTGGAATAGTATCCAGATCATGAATCTATCATTATCTGACATTGAAAGCGTTGAAAACCATAACCTATACATCTAAAGTCCGCACCTTACACCGTAGAAGCGTAATAAAGTTGGTAGGAATGCAAAGGCTTCTTGCACGACAGTATAACGGCCTAAAGCACAAGTAGTGTTAGCTATTTCGCTAATTGAATCAATTGAAACCTTAAATCAGATTAGGGTTAGGGTTTTCTTACCTGGAAATGAAGTTGAAATCGCCGGAAAAGCGATTAGAAAGGGGTGGTTAACGTGTATAGTGGCAGGGTAGAGTATCAGGGAGATCCTTCCACTTCTCACATACTTTCTCTCTCTTTTCTCACTTCTCTCTCCTAGGGTTTCTTCAAATTCGTATGGGCTGAATGAGAGAGGGTTTAAGGTCCTTATATAGCCAAAAACATCACCAAAATAGACCTTCTAGAGCACTTCTGGAGCCCCCCCTTGAGCCAAAGGTCGGACTTAAGCTCACTGACTATGGATCTAGGTCGAGTTAAGTTTTCATTCCAATCGGGTTTCCAGATTGCACGTGGTGAACCCGTTTCAGTTCAACGGTCACTAAAACTTGATCGGGGATTTTAAGTACACTGCCATGTATGGGAAATGTTTCCTGATCCGAGGGTGTATTTGGGTCAGATTCCAACGGTCTGATTGCTTATATTTGGCCCGCAAACATCAAGTCTCAGATTACTTAAATTTGATTTAATTTATAAAGAAAACCAGGTTTTCTCATACTCCTCGCTCCGGGCTCAAGCGAATAGCCGTGAGACACTATCTGGATTTGATCTCCGAGATGGTTATCAAGCCTAGTAAGGCGGTCCTAAGTCTATAACTTCGTATCATTCGGACTTTTGATGTGCTGTCCAGATCTGATACGAAGTTTCAATGTGCTCCCGAGAGCAGCTGAGTAATGAGATTGATCCTAGATTTTTGGGTAACCTAGCGATAATGATTCTACAAGTTTTGGGTCTTGTAGATCATATTTAAAGTGATTCAATCAGATTTCATGGCTAATCTAGTTTAGCACTAAGTTAACTTTGTCTAATTTATAAAGGATTTGATCCTAAGTGATTTCTGCCTGAGGTGGTACTCGGACCATTGTACGGAATTTTTCGGGTCGTTACAATCTACCCCCCTTAATGAAAAATTTTATCCTCGAAATTAGTACCTTTTCGTACTCCTCGAGAAGCTGAGGGTAGTTCTTTCGAACCTCGGCTTCTGTCTCCCAAGTTGCCTCTTCCTTAGTGTGATGCGTCCACAATACCTTCACAAGTGGGATGACCTTGCTACGCAACACCTGCTCCTTCCTGTCAAGGATACGCGTTGGGCGCAGCACATATGTAGCATCCTCGTTCAACTATACCTGCTCCCATCTGATAATATGTGAATGATCAGGAACGTATTTCTTCAGCATAGATACATGAAATACGTTGTGTACCGCTGCAAGTGGGGTGGGCAAAGCGAGACGATATGCCACCGCTCCCACTCGATCAAGTATCTGAAATGGGCCAATGAACCGCGGTGTAAGCTTCCCCTTCTTCCCAAACCGAATGACTCCCCTCATAGGGGAAACTCTAAGGAATACATAATCCCCAACCTCAAACTCGAGCGGTCGCCGCCTCGTATCGGCGTAGCTCTTCTGTCTACTCTGTGCTGTAAGAAGTCGATGCCTGATAATGTCGATCTTCTCTGAGGTTGCCTGAACTAATTCCGGCCCAATTAAACTGCGCTCGCCAACCTCAGCCCAATAATGCGGCGCTTTGTAAGGACGACCATACAAGGCTTCATATGGAGCCATACCAATACTCGCCTGAAAGCTGTTGTTGTACGCGAACTCTACATAAGGAAGACAGTCATCCCAACTATCCTTGAAATCCAAGACACAGGCCCGTAACATATCCTCCAAAATCTAATTCACCGCTCTGTCTGCCCGTCGGTCTGAGGGTGAAACGCAGTACTGAACTTCAGCTTCACACCCATCGCTTCCTGGATACGAGTCCAGAAGATAGATGTGAATCGCTATCTCGGTCCGACACTATCTCTAAAGGAACTCCATGCAGACGCACTACTTCTTTGATGTACAACTTAGCCAAGTCATCTGCAGAATTCATGATCTGATAGGGAGAAAATGAGCCGATTTGGTCAACCGGTCCACAATCACCCCGATGGAATCATGTCCCTTCCTCGTATTCGGCAGCCCCGAGATGAAATCCATAGAGATGAAGTCCCACTTCCATTCAGCTATGGGCATGGGCTGAAGGAGTCCAGGAGGTCGGCGATGCTCGGTCTTGACCTGCTGACACGTGAGACAACTGGAAACATACTCTGTGATATGGACCTTCATGTTGTCCCACCAATATGACCTCTTCAAATCTTGATACATCTTCGTGCTACCAGGATGCATCGCAAGCTTCGAACTGTGAGCTGTATCGAGAAGCTCCTGTCTCAAGTCCTGAATATCTGGGATGCATAGGCGACCACGGTATCGTAGGCCTCCATCAGTGCCAACTCTCCACTCGGAGTCCCTGGCGTCGCTAGCTTGCTCTCGAAGCACAATCAACCGCTCATCGCCCTTCTGGGCCTTAATAATTGAAAAGGCCTAGCTATATGTCCTAGAAGGGGGGGGGGGTGAATGGGACTATGCCAAATAAAACTTATAACACCGGAATTAAAAAGAATATGATAGCCAAAATAAATCACAATGTAGGAAAGTAAAACAACCTCAAAATTTAGATCTTGAGAGGTTGATACAAATGTTGTTCTAAGGACAACCTTACACCAAAAACCAGAGTTTATGGTAGGACAACCTTATTTCTAGAAAGATCTTTGTATCAAATCTCAAACCAAAGAGGAATACAAAATAAACACAAACTGAACTGAAATAAATTATAATCACAAATGTATTGTTCTAGGGACAGCTATACACCATAAAAATGGCAGGGCAACCTTGCTGGAACAACTTTAAAGGAAATTGAATATCAAGCTTATAAAGGAATATCAGAAAATAAATTCTAAACTATTACAAAATTTCCAAAATGCTTGAATTAAATGATTACAACATTCACCACCATACGTACATCCCACAAATAAATAATTAAAGATTAGAAGTATAAATCATTCAACCACAACACAAGGGATTATAGTGGTTCGCCTGTGCGTTCACCAACTGTTAAACAACAGCCACACAGAATGATACTCCACTCCTAATATCCTCACATAGGGGATATTAGCGTTCACTAACAAAATAGGTTTTCAAAGGTTCACCCAAAACCTTTACAATTGTGTCTTTGTCTGTGGGCTTACACAATTAAAAAAACCCCACTTCTGAGTTTTCCTGGCTCTCCTCAGATAACCAATACAACAAGATTTTTCTGGCAAATCTTGAAAGAAACCAAAACAGAAAGGAATTTACAATTAAATGTAAAATACCTGATTATCTCCTTCGTTGTAGCAGCCCGGTAGAACCAAGTCAGAGTAGATGATTGAATGTCCAAGTTCAATGTCCAGTACTCAATTATAATGGTTCTAATTGTAATAGATTTTAAATTAAACCAAATAGGGCTTGCCTTAATTGATTTTGATTCCAAAGAAAGGGAATAACAATTCCTCTTATCAAATTAGATTGGAATAGTAGAAACAAAATCAATTAAATAAAGCTAAAGAAAGAGAATATTAAATAAGCACACTTTGCTTAAATGGAGCACAGAATTATCTCTCAGAAGTTTGACGAAGATTGGCTTGAATGGATTAATTAATTCGGTGAATTCTTCTGAAATTCGTGCTCTATTTATCGGTGAGCAGATCGCATCTTCGACTGGTCTAGGGAGCTCTTCAACTAGTCGAAGAATTAACAGATATTTGAAAAATCGGGCGCGATAAGCTTTGACCGTTTTACGACTAGTCGAAGGTCTCCTTCGACTGGTCGTAGGTCACCTTCGACTGGTCGAAGAACTTGAATTTTATTGCTGGACTTTGAGTCGAAGACTTTCGACTCGTCGAAGATGCAGTCAACACTGTTCCTTCGACTGGTCGAACAGATTCCTGGACTAGTCGAAGCCTAACAGAAAATATCCAAATTTTGTAACAAACTCACGACTGATCGAGGAATTTCTTAGACTGGTCGAAGCAAAGCTAAGACTAGTCGAAGAAAGCTTAGGACTAGTCGAAGAATAGACCAAACTCACGTAAAATAAACATCTGACTTATGTATCCAAAGTGACCTACTCCTAAGGTCAACCTAAGGTCAGTCAAACCTCAAACATGAAGTAAGGACATTGAAACATTAGGAACAAGTGACCTTGAAGTTTAAGCTTTGAAGTCTTGATGTAGTTCAATCTTGAAATCTTGATGTAGCTCAACCTTGAAATCTTGATGTAGCTCAACCTTGAAAGTGTCTTGAGTTCTTTACGAATTGCCTTGTACTCTTCTTGAAGTCTTGCATTCTTGAGTCATGCCTTGTGAGCAGTTCTTACAGTCAAGGTTGATCTTTGTACTTGTGAGCTTTGCTTGTTGTGAGGTTTGCTTGTTCATGAATGTTGATCTTTGAGAGAGCTTCACTTATGCAAGTTATATAACAGTGATTTTGGCACCACAAATTTGACAACAGACAGGGATATAAACTATAGCACTTACAATCTCCCCCTTTATCAAATTAGTGACAAAACACATAACCAAGATAAACATAAAGTAAAACAACTGGTTAAAGAATCATGAATCAGTTAATATCAACTGGCTTACCTGCAAATCAATATTCAATATTCAACATTAAACATTCAACCAGTTCATTCAACTAGTTCAAACATACTCCCCCTGAGTAACATAACCAATGCTACTCCTCTCACAATCACATCGTTAAGAACAAACCATTCTCCCCCTTTTTGTCACAATATGACAAAAGAAACAACAATAAAGGAGAACTAAATAAAGGGATATATGAGTGTAAACATGAGGAGTTATGAGATTATACCAAAAACCAGAGATAGAGATACTCAGTATAGTTTCACATAGAACAAATACCCAGCATAAAACAAAGATAGTATCCAACTCAAAATCAGTCAATCCTAGTGCTAAGTTATAAAGTTATTACAGACCAGAAATCTCATATAAACTAATAGAACTAGAACCAGATGACAGAGCAGAAATAGAGGTATCAAGTTGGTGCATGCCTTTGTTCAATCGCCTAAGATATTTGCGCATGTACTTGAATTGTAAATCATGAGCAACAGACATGTTTTCCATCTTTACATTTACTCAACTTTATCCTCCAATGCACTCAGACATGCATCAACATCAGATGGTTCAAAATCTAGATCATTTGTTGAATCAGAATCCAGTTCCTCAAAAATGTCATCCATATTAATGTTATCACCAGCTTCTTCATGACCACCACCACCACCACCTTATTCAGGAAGTAATTCCAGCTTCATCTTATTGATATTAGTATTGTTGAAAATCAGATGATGGATAGGAGCCTCATCAACCGACATATTGACTAACAAATGTGTAGCCAATACAGTCATTAAATAGGCAAAAGGAATGTCACTATGACCAGGATGGAGTCTAAACTGAAGAATGAAATGACAGATTAAGGATGGTAAACAAATCTGAGTACCACTGACAATAGCATGGATAACACGAACCATAAACGAGGTCAAGTCAATTTTATTACCCGAACGAGGATACAGATTAGACACAAAGATTTTGTGGAGAATTCTGTATTTGGGTAACAAATACCTTGCGGGAAGCGCATTCCCTTTTTGTATCCATTGAACATCCATATTGCAGAAATCTCTAGTGAGCATGCATTTTTCAGAAATTGAGGGTTTATCAGTTAGGTTATGGATAGAAATACCCTCATCATTCACAGGAATGTCCATAAGGGTTGAAATTAAATGACGATCAATGTCAAAAGGCCCTTCTTTAGTAGATATTTTAAAAGTTAAATCATCCTGTGAGAAAGCACTAATACATGCAAACATGGATTGGGCAATGGACCAGTATGCTGGCCCACCCCAATGTAATAAGTTAACCCAACTTACAACTTCAAGCATAGGAAGGATGTCAAAAGGTGCAATATGATTAACATCAACAGGATGTTTAACAATAACTTTTCATAATCTAATGTCCCTAACATAAGATGGATCGTCATTGGGAACAAGAAGATGACGCTTAAAGATAATGGTCGATCTGGAGGAAGAAGAAGGACCACGGGAAGTAATTTTTCTACCTCTAGAAGCCATTTGCAACAAAGATAACAAGGAAATAAGAAGTTGCAAAGGATTGAGAAGTGGGTTTACTCAAAACAGATTTTTCAAAATTCAAACCCCAAATCTCAATGAAATCCAAAATAGAAAGCTTCAAGCTAGAAAAGTAAACAATCTAGACACAAATCTGCAAGAAAAACGTAATTGGAACACTAACCTTGAAGAACATGAACAATGGGTTCGACAAGTCGAAGCTCGGCTCCTTAGAGAGAAAAAATGGAATGAGGAAGAAAGCAAAATCCCCAAATTTTAAGTGATTCCCGAGATCTACGAC
This sequence comes from Magnolia officinalis, assembly GCA_021015155.1. Taxonomy (NCBI): domain Eukaryota; kingdom Viridiplantae; phylum Streptophyta; class Magnoliopsida; order Magnoliales; family Magnoliaceae; genus Magnolia; species Magnolia officinalis. Next base: position 64,922,807 of record JAJHSJ010000006.1, on the reverse strand, counting down.
TGGTCGTGGATATCTACGACCGGTCGAAGTTCAACTGGTCGAGTATACTCACGACTGGTCGAAGAATGTCCAAAAATTTATATTTCTTGCAAATTATTCAAAAATTGGAATTCAACCTAGCAAATATATACACTATGATACAAGTAGGCATAAATAATTATTTCAAAATGCACATGCCAAGATCAAATTTCATCTTTTTGAACCTGCTTTTATCGAGAGGTTTTGTGAAAATGTCAGCTCGTTGATCTTCGGTAGGAATATATTCCAGAGATATAACTTTTTCTTCTACTAATTCCCAAATATAATGAAATCTAATGTCAATGTGCTTAGTACGAGAATGCTGAATAGGATTTTTTGAAATATTTATCACACTGGAATTATCACAATGTAATAACATAGAATCCTGTTTAATTCCATAATCACTTAACATTCGTTGCATCCAAACAAGCTGTGTACATGCATTACCAGCTGCGATATACTTAGCTTCAGCTGTTGAAAGTGATATAGAATTTTGTTTCTTACTAAACTAGGAAACTAGACAATTTCCAATGTAAAAACAACTACCACTGGTTGATTTTCTATCATCTAGATTACCAGCCCAGTCAGCATCCGAGTATCCATCTAATTGGACACTAGTCTCATGAGGATACCAGAGACCGAGATTTACAGTACTTGCGACATATCTAATAATCCGCTTGACAACAATCAAGTGAGATTCTTTTGAATCAGATTGATATCTTGCGCAAATACCAACACTTAGAGAAATATCAGGTCTACTAGCAGTTAAATATAACTAACTACCAATCATACTCCGATAAAGTTTTGAGTCAACATTTTTACCATTAGAGTCTTTTGAGAGTTTCAGGGTAGTACTCATAGGAGTATCGAAATTCTTGCCATTCTCAAATCCAAATCTCTTGATTAGATTCAAAGCATACTTAGATTGAGAAATGAATATTCCTTCAGGTCGTTGCTTTTCTTGCAATCCAAGGAAATAAGTCAATTCCCCAACCATACTCATTTCGAACTGTAATTTCACCAAATCTGCAAACTCAGTAGTCAAGTCAGTACAAGTTGATCCATAAATGATATCATCAACATAAATCTGTACCATTAAGATATGATCATTATGTTTTTTAACAAATAGAGTTTTATCAATAGATCCCATTTGAAAATTATGACTTAAAAGAAATTTTGTTAGTTTCTCATACCATGCCCTAGGTGCTTGTTTTAATCCATAAAGTGTCTTTTTAAGCCGATACACATGATCAGTATTTTTGGGATCTTCAAAACCCATTGGCTGTTCAACATAGACTTCTTCATGTAAATCGCCATTTAGAAAAGCACTTTTCACATCCATTTGATAGATCTTTATCTTTCTAAAACATGCAATGGATATAAATAGTCTGATAGATTCAAGACATGCTACTGGTGCAAAAGTTTCATCAAAATCAATTCCTTCAATTTGAGTATAACCTTGTACCACTAGTCTAGCCCTGTTTCTAATTATATTTCCACGATCGTCAGACTTATTTTTGAAAATCCATTTTGTTCCAATGATGTGTTTATCTTTAGGTCTTGGTACGAGATACCAAACATCATTTCTTACGAATTGGTTGAGTTCTTCTTGCATCACAACAATCCAGTTCTCATCAGCAAGAGCTTCTTTTACGTTAGATGGTTCTATTTGGGATGTAAAACATACATAATTACATATATCCTCAAGTTGTCTACGGGTGCGAACATCGGTGAGAGGGTTTTCAAGAATTTGTGTGGTTGGATGATCTTTAACAGTCCTCAACTCAGAATCAGTCTGATTCGATGAAGTATCGGGTTTATCAATGATTAGAACTTCATCATTATCTGAATTAGGGATTGGCGTGTTTAAGTGATCATCAATGACAACATTGATGGACTCTTGAATCACACCAGTTCTTTTGTTCAGAACCCTATACGCTCGATTGTTTAAGGAATATCCTAGAAAAATCCCTTCATCACTCTTCGTATCGAATTTTCCCAAATTTTCACGATCTCGTAAAATATAGCACTTACTGCCAAAACCTCGAAAGTATTTGACAGTAGACTTTTTATTGAACCACAATTCGTAAGCCGTTTTATTATTATCTTTGCTAGTGTAGACTCAGTTAATAATATAACAAGCTGTGTTGACTGCTTCAGCCCAAAGATTTTTAGAGAGCTTCATGCTATTCAACATGACATTAGCCATTTCTTGAAGCACCCTATTCTTTCTTTCCACAATTCCATTTTGTTGTGGAGTTTTGGGAGCAGAGAATTCATGTAATATTCCTTGGTCGGTACAGAACTTCTCAAAACTGCTATTCTCAAATTCAGATCCATGATCACTACGAATCTTACTGATTTGAGAACATTTTTCAGTTTGAATCTTTTTGAGAACTTTTCTTACTTCTTCAAGGGTTTCAGATTTATCCCTTAAGAAGACTACCCATGTAAATCTGGTAAAGTCATCAACTATTATCAGGATATACTTTTTCCCACCACGACTTTCTGTTTTGGTAGGTCCTATTAGATCCATGTGGAGGAGTTCAAATTCAGATCCATGATCACTACGAATCTTACTGATTTGAGAACATTTTTCAGTTTGAATCTTTTTGAGAACTTTTCTTACTTCTTCAAGGGTTTCAGATTTATCCCTTAAGAAGACTACCCATGTAAATCTGGTAAAGTCATCAACTATTACCAGGATATACTTTTTCCCACCACGACTTTCTGTTCTGGTAGGTCCTATTAGATCCATGTGGAGGAGTTCGAGTGGTCTTGATGTGGTATTTGAATTCACCTTTTTGTGTGAGTTCCTTGTTTATTTACCTATCTGGCACTCACTACATATTTTATCTAATTTCTGAAGTTTGGGTAAACCTCTTATAAGTTCTCGTTTGCTCAATCTACATAAATTCGATAATGTACATGTCCAAGACGTTTGTGCCATAAATCAGTCTCGTCTGTATGGACCATGTAACATGTTTGATTAGATGAGCTGGATTCGCTAATAATATAGCAATTTTCAGACGTTCTACGTCCAGTTAATATTACAGAACCTTTATTGTTTAGTATCTCACAGCTTTGATTAGAAAACCGAACACTATGGTTATTATCACATATTTGAGATATGCTAAGCAAGTTATGTTTTAAGCCTTCAACATATAAAATATTTTTAAACACAGGAAGATTAAAAAGTTGAACCGTACCTTGGCCTATAATCTTGCAGTTGCTACCATCACCAAATATGACTGAACCATCAGTCATATCTTTTAGATCCGTGAATAAAGCTTTGTCACTTGTCATATGCCTGGAGCATCCACTGTCTAGGTACCACTTTGAATGACTTGTTACTTTAAAAGCAGTGTGAGCAACCAAGCAGGCAACTTTAGAAACCCATTTCATAACTATTTTGGGTTTAGGAACATAGTTGGTCTTCTTTTATTTATAGTTGTAAGAATGACCTATAGAGTTAGATTTTAAGAGCTTCTTGAGTAAATCAACTATCTTTTCAGCTAGTGAATTTCGTTTCTGATTAATGTTGACATGGCTGCTTCTAGATGTTTGAAAAGTTTTTGAATTTCTAGAAAAACCTTGATAAGTACTTTTCCCTTTTGAGTTTGAGGACTCTCCTTTAACAAACATAGGAAGAGTATACTTTTGTTTAGGAGATAAATTTTTATCATAGCCCAACCCGGATAGATCGCCACATTTTCTTGATCCGGATAAAAGTTTTTCTAACTTTGGATCACCTTGGGCATATTTCCATGTGTCCTTTAGACTCAGAAGAGAAGATACTTCATTTTTGAGTTTCTCAATTTCAAATTTCAAATCAATAATTAGGGAGTTTTTGAATTCCAAATCGCATTTTGATTTTTCAAAACAATCTGAAATTTGTGATTTTTCTAAGACAAGTGATTTAAAACATTCTTTGAGTTTAGAAAACTTTTCTTTTTGAAGTTTAAGTTTGATAACAATTTTACAACTTTCCTTATATAGGGCATTGTAAGCGTCTTGAAGATCATCTTCATTTTCACATTCACTACTCAGATTTTCTTCACTTGTTGAGTCATTATCTGAAAATGTGAATTTGGCTAGAGTCATAAGAGCTTTAACTTCATTGCCCGACTCAGTTTCAGAATCTTCTGATTCAGAAGAAGCTTCAGAATCAGATGATTCATCCCATGTAGCCAACATACCCTTCTTCTTGGGTTTGTCCTTTTTAGGACATCTATTTGCTAAGTGCCCATATTCTTGATAGTTGTAACATTGACTATCTTTCAAAGATTTTCGAGATTTGGGTCTAAACTTCTTTTTATCATTCGATTTTTGAAAATCAACCCTTTTCTTGCTTTTGAAAATCTTGTAAAATTTCTTAGCTAAAAGAGCCATATCATCTTCTGAATCAGAATTTTCTTTTGAATTACATTTAGAAGATTTTAGCGCGATAGATTTACCTTTAGGAGCTTTAAAGTTTAACTCGTAGGTTTGTAGAGAACCAACTAGTTCTTCTACCCTCATATTATCCGTATCACGAAATTCCTGGATCGCGGTTACTTTAGAATTGAACCGTTCAGGAAGTGAGTGTAATATTTTTGCACACACTTTACTTTATGGGATTTTATCGCCAAGACCCCGCATTGAGTTTACAATGTCATTCAATTAGTGTAAAAGTCCATAAACGTTTCATTTTCCTCCATATGAATTTCTTCAAATCTGGTTGTGAGGAGTTGGACTTTAGATTTTTTGACAATTGTAGTACCCTCGTGTGTCATTTCTAATATATCCCAAGCTTCCTTTGTAGTATCACAAGAAATGATTCTTTTGAACTCATCCGGTGATAGTGCGCAAGTGATTGCATTTAGTGCTTTAGCATTTGCACTACTCTCACTTTTCTGAAGTGTGGTCCATTGGTAATATGGTGTGACTTTCATAGATTTTGAACCGTCAACCCCAGTAACTTCTATGATAGGAGGATTTCATTCAGTCACTGTGGCTTGCCACACACTCTCATCCATTGATTTAAGGAAGATCCTCATTCTGGCTTTCCAATAGGCATAGTTGGAGCCATCAAAGGGTGGAGGCCTAGTGACTGAAAGGCTATCAAAATTTGACATCTTAAATAGCTTAAATCGTTAGCTCAGGAATTAAATCCAGGAATTAAAAAGAGCTATTAGGCTTTGATACCACTTGAAAAGGCCTAGCTATAGTCCTAGAGGGGGGGGGGGGGTGAATAGGACTATGCCAAATAAAACTTATAACAGCGGAATTAAAAACAATATGATAGCCAAAATAAATCACAATGCAGGAAAGTAAAACAACCTCAAAATTTAGATCTTGAGAGGTTGATACAAATGTTGTTCTAAGGACAACCTTGCACCAAAAACCAGAGTTTATGGTAGGACAACCTTATTTCTAGAAAGATCTTTGTATCAAATCTCAAACCAAAGAGAAATACAGAAATAAACACAAACTGAACTGAAATAAATTGTAATCACAAATGTATTGTTCTAGGGACAGCCATACACCATAAAAATGGCAGGGTAACCTTGCTGGAACAACTTTAAAGGAAATTGAATATCAAGCTTATAAAGGAATAGCAGAAAATAAATTCTAAACTATTACAAAATTCCCACAATGCTTGAATTAAATGATTACAACATTCACCACCATACATACATCCCACAAATAAATAATTAAATATTAGAAGTATAAATCATTCAACCACAACACAAGGGATTATACTGGTTCGCCTGTGTGTTCACCAACTGTTAAACAACAGCCACACAGAATGCTACTCCACTCCTAATATCCTCACACAGGGGATATTAGCGTTCACTAATAAAATAGGTTTTCACAGGTTCACCCAAAACCTTTACAATTGTATCTTTGTCTGTGGGCTTACACAATTAAAAAAACCCCACTTCTGAGTTTTCCTGGTTCTCCTTAGATAACCAATACAATAAGATTTTTCTGGCAAATCTTGAAAGAAACCAAAACAGAAAGGAATTTACAATTAAATGTAAAATACCTGATTATCTCCTTCGTTGTAGTAGCCCGGTAGAATCAAGTCAGAGTAGATGATTGAATGTCTAAGTTCAATGTCCAGTACTCAATTACAGTGGTTCTAGTTTTAATAGATTTTAAATTAAACCAAATATGGCTTGCCTTAATTGATTTTGATTCCAAAGAAGGGGAATAACAATTCCTCTTATCAAATTAGATTGGAATAGCAGAAACAAAATCAATTAAATAAACCTAAAGAAAGAGAATATTAAATAAGCACACTTAGCATAGATGGAGAACAGAATTATCTCTCAGAAGTTTGACGAAGATTGACTTGAATGGATTAATTAATTCGACTAGTCGAAGAATTAACAGATATTTGAAAAATCGGGCGCGATAAGCTTTGACCATTTTTCGACTCGTCGAAGGTCTCCTTCGACTGATCGTAGGTCACCTTCGACTAGTCGAAGGTCTCCTTCGACTGGTCGAAGAACCTGAATTTCATCGCTGGACTTTGAGTCGAAGACTTTCGACTGGTCGAAGATGCAGTCGACACTGTTCCTTCGACTGGTCGAACAGATTCCTGGACTAGTCAAAGCGTAACAGAAAATATCCGAATTTTGTAACAAACTCACGACTGATCGAGGAATTTCTTAGACTGGTCGAAGCAAAATTAAGACTAGTCGAAGAAAGCTTAGGACTAGTCGAAGAACAGACCAAACTCACGTAAAATAAACATCTAACTTATGTATCCAAAGTGGCCTACTCCTAAGGTCAACCTAAGGTCAGTCAAACCTCAAACATGAAGTAAGGACATTGAAACATTAGGAACAAGTGACCTTGAAGTTTAAGCTTTGAAGTCTTGATGTAGTTCAATCTTGAAATCTTGATGTAGCTTAGCCTTGAAATCTTGATGTAGCTCAACCATGAAAGTGTCTTGAGTTCTTTACGAACTGCCTTGTACTCTTCTTGAAGTCTTGCATTCTTGAGTCATGTCTTGTGAGCAGTTCTTGCAGTCAAGGTTGATCTTTGTACTTGTGAGCTTTGCTTGTTGTGAGCTTTGCTTGTTTATGAATGTTGATCTTTGAGAGAGCTTCACTTATGCAAGTTATATAACAGTGATTTTGGCACCACAAATTTGACAACAGACAGGGATATAAACTATAGCACTTACAATAATCCTGTCATCAATTAGTGGCCGCACCCGAATGTGCGCGACACTCTCAAATGGCTCCTCCACTGTGAGTTTCTACTCGAAGTCCCGCACGAACTCCAACATATCCCACTCTGCTATCATCGGCGGAGCCGCAAATATGATCGTCTTCTTGCGACTCAACGTGTCTGTCACAAGGTTGGCCTTGTCAGGATGGTAGGAAACCTCGAACTTGAAGTCCTTCAAGGTCTCCATCCATCGGCGCTGCCTCATATTCAAGTCCCGCTGAGTGAATATATACTTAAGGCTCTTATGGTAGCAGAAAAGCTCGAGCTCCTCTCCGACAGGTAATGTCTCCAGAGCTTCAATGCAAATATGACCGCTGCTAATTCAAGGTCGTGCGTAGGGTAATTCTTCTCGTGCTTTCTTAATTGTCTCGAGGCATACGCAATCACCCTATCCTTCTGCATAAGGACACAACCCAAACCAACGTGAGACGCGTCAGTGTATATAGTGTACTTAACCCCTTGTTTTGACAACACTAGCACAGGGGCAGACATCAATCTGTCTTTCAGTTCCTGAAAAGCTGCTTCCACCTTCTCATTCCAGGCGAACTTCAGATCCTTGCGTGTCAACTGGGACAACGGTCTGGCGATCTTCGAGAAATCCCGAATGAATCTTCAATAATAGCCCGCCAGACCAAGAAACTCCTCACCTCGGTAACCGAACCAGGCTGCTTCCAGTCCTGGACTGCGGCTACCTTAGCCAAGTCCACTGCTATCCCTTCCTTGGACACCACATGTCCCAGGAACTTGACTTCTCTTGTCAGAAGTCGCACTTCTTATACTGCACGAACAACTGGTTCTTCCTCAGAGTATCTAGCACCGCCCGTAAGTGTTCATCGTGCTCTTCCCTACTCCTAGAATATATTAAGATGTCATCGATAAACACGATGACAAATCGGTATAGAAATGACCGAAATACCCGGTTCATCAAGTCCATGAACACGGCCGGTTAGTTCGTAAGACCGAACGACATTACAAGGAAATCATAGTGCCCAAAGCAAGTCCTGAAAGCCATCTTCTGCACGTTCTCATCCCTCACCTGCAACTGATGATACCCTGACTGCAGATCAATCTTCGAAAAATACTTCGCCCCCCTCAACTGATCAAACAAATCATCTATCCTGGGCAAATGATACTTGTTCTTCACTGTGACTTGGTTCAATCTGCGGTAATCAATACACAATTGTTGAGAACCATCCTTCTTCCTCACAAATAACACTGGTGCACCCCAAGGGGACACACATAGGTGTCGCACCAGGTGTAAGATCAATGGTGAAGTCGATCTCGCGCCGAGGAGGCAAACCTGAACAGGGAAAGGCGTAACAAGTGGTGTAGCCCCAATCTGAGTGACCCTGTGGGTGTAACCATCCTAGTCTCACAATCGATCTCTGCTCGCATCTCAGTAAGCCAGTCCATATCGAAAATGATGTCGTAATGGAATAGGGGGAATACGATCTGGTCGACTAATATAGTTCTACCACCCAAATCTATCGGGCAGCCCTCACACATACTAGTAACATCAGAGAAAGTCCCTGTGGTAGTGATGACCCTCACCCCCTCGTAGGAGCAGTGATCAACCCCAGTCGCTTGACTGCCGTGCATGAGATCATAGAGGTAGTGGACCCTGTGTCCACCAACAAGAAGACATGAATACCTTAGACGTGTGCAGTGACCTCGAAGGCCATAGGTGCTGTCTCTGGCTCTTCCGCCGTAAGTGCATGAATGCGTGCCTACTGAGGTCGGTTGGGTTGAGGCACCATAGGTCACTGTGGCGGCCTAAAACGAGGTGCAGGAGGTCTGAAGGATGGATGTGCAGGTGCTGTCCGTAGTAGTGAAGCCGATATAGCCTGTGGGCGAGGGCGATCAATCCTCTGTGGTGGAGAAAACCCGCTATCCCTCATCCTAGTAAAGCAGCTCTCTGCAGGGTGACCCGGTCTCCCGCAGTATGTACAGGTCACACCTGGACGCCTTATCAGAACTACTGGCACCGTGGTCTTAGGGGGAGAGTCGATGCGAGGCCTCTTGCCGAGGAAAGGCCTGCTCTGAATATCTGGTCGTGGTCTCGTAACGATAGCACCACGAGAATGTGTCAGCCGATCAACATCCTGCTCTGCCCTCATAGACATATGTAACAGCTCGGCATATGAGGGTATACTGACACAACACATCTTCGACTGAATATCCGGTCGCAAGCTCTCTGAAAAACGTCGTATTCGCATCTGCTCGTCAGTAAGAATGGTCGGGACATATCTGCCCAACTCAGTGAATCGATGCTCGTACTCCGTAACTGTCATGCCTCCCTGCCTAAGGCGCAAAAACTCGTTCTCCCTCTCGTGTAGGTAGGTCTGAGGGCAGTATTTCTCATAGAAATGGAACTCGAAAGCCGCCCATGTCCATGCATATCCAACCGCCACCGTCCGTAGGACACTGTCCCACCATAAGCTAGCCTCCTTCTCAAACATGAAGGTGGCCAGCTCAACCTGCTCCTGCTCCTGCTCCATTTAATGGAGCATCCGTAGCATCTTGGAGATGCGTTCTAACCATTATTCAGCCTTCTCGGGTCTGTGGGAACCCGTAAAAGTAGGAGGCCTTAAGCGCTGGAATCGCTCGAGAAGACCGCGAGTACCCACGTCCCCCGTAGGGTACGCAGCAGGTGTGGGTGGAGGCACATCCTCAGCCTAAGCAGGAGGCTCTGTAGTCTCAGTAGGAAGGGCAGATGGTGAAGGTGGAGTCGTACTCCCACCCTGAGATAAGGCCTCCGCAATAGTGGCCATAAGCTACTGCTGGTGGTGGTGCTGCTGCTGTATCTGCTACTGATGCATCATCATCATCAACTGCTCAAACCTATCAGTAGGTGGAGCAGCCTGTGGCTCATACTGTGTCAAAGAGGATGCCCGGTTCTGCTCGTGAACTGGTGGTGTAAAAGGTGGCAGTCCAGCTGTAGGACCAGTGGAAGGCTGAGACGTAGATCTAGTCTCACGATCCGGGCCCAAGCCAGGGTCCGTACGACCATCTCCGTAGGAAGGATCCTGGTCCATCGTATCAGTGAGCAGGAGGTGTACCATGCTCCGCGTATATTTTCGTGGCATGCCCTATACAACATAGGGTACAACGCATGTGAGATGAAGTATAGCAACACAATACACAATCATTTAAGCATTCCACACACTTCATAGCAAAAGAGGCTATATGCATTTCATTACCAAAATTATCATAATACATGGAATACAGAGTTACATGAATCATGACAGGAGATGCATGGGAGCTAATTACAACCAAAGCTTCAAACACTTTAAAACATATTACTAACTACTGCACCCATCAACATGAAAAACATAAACACCCTAAAACGTTAACCCAAGCAAACTACAAGACAACAGTATGGATGACTAGGCATTCGAGTCTGGCGAAGGAGGAGGAGCGCCCTTATCCTGCAAGGAACACAGGATGACCCTCAAGGTGCGGGACACTTTACTGAATTTTTGCTTCATGAAGGCCTCGTTCTCCTCAAGCTTTTGTTTGCTTCGACTCGGGCCTCCTGAATCTCCTGCTTCAAGGCAGCTTGGCCCTCCTCTAGTTGAGCCAAACGGGCTTCCATAGTAACCCGTTCACCGCTACGCCCCTGGGTGGCAGAAGGAGGGCTCTCATCAGTGTCCTGAGCCGCCTCTTCTTCTTCCTGTCCTTCCTCTATCTCATCATCACTTCTTTCCTCGTTCTCTTCATCTAGATCAATACTTTCCTCTCCCTCACTATCAGACTCATCCTCATACTCGTCGAGTCGAGCTTGGCGCTGTCGAGGACCGATCCCCATATTATTAAGCGTAGCATTGCTTATGATCTGAATCGGCACAATATCATTCATATTAAGTCTATAGCTGACCTCTCGAGCAAGCTTACATACCAGACGGTCGAACGGGAGTGAGATGTCACTCCTGACAGACCGTGCGGTCTGGATTATCTGGAGTAGGGCGAACGTGGGCAGGCATAACTTATCCCCATGTCCAACCCTACACAGGAAGTCCGCCATCAAACGAGTACATTCTGTGTGGTTGCCCCACCGTGGATACGCATTGTACGTGAAAATGTAGTGAAGCAAACGGAAATCATCTGTCAATTTCGTCGATGGGACGCAGTTGCCTCTGGTCCACGGAACCAGTCGGCCACAAAGGTACTGCATGTGGTGATCTCATTCTCTCACACTCTTAAAGAAATCCTCATCGGGGTGCACTTCACCACGTGGAATTCCCATGACCCGGGACACTAGGTCCAGGTTTATTTTGTAATTCAGTCCCGCGATGGAAATAGTAAACTGTAGAGGTTCTAGCGATGGGTCTCGGATATGGGCATAAAAAGTACGAACCGTATTCTCACATGCGTGAGACTTAGCTTCGAACATGGGACCCCACTCAACGTCCACCAAGCGGTCCATAATTGGGTGTAGCCCAAATAGCTTCTCATCTACGTGAGCTTCAAAGACAACCCTGCGGTCATGAAACTGACCTTATTTAAAGCCTATCGGCAGTGCTCTCTCAATCGGGATTTGGGGATCAAGGTCCCGCTTTGACTTGTGCTCACGGACGGCGCTTGTGCTAGCTTCGGCGCGCCACCCCCTTCTTGGACGTGTTGGGCGACTAGGCTCGGCTTCATCTGTGGCACTCTTCCTCTTTCCCATGAGAGAAAAGATGGTGGAGATGGAGAAAATGGCCGAACAATGGCAAAGAAAGCCATGGAAAGTGAAGGAAAGGAAAGAAAAAGGGCTGGAGGTTTGGTTCTCATGGACTTGGGTCTCAACAAGGGTTATAGAGGCCCAACTGACAGGGAGTAAGGAAGGGAAATGAAGAGAAGGGATGGGTCAGTGGCTTACCCGATTTGGAGCCACGAATGGGAGGTGTAATGGCTCAAATGAGAGAGAATCAAGTGGGCAGGGAGGTATGGATTGCTGGAAACGTTGGAAGGGAATGAGTTGTGGTCGAAAATGGTAGATTGGATGATTGGGAGGGAGATTTGAGAGAGAGGACAACATGTTTAGAGAGAAAAGAAAGCTTGGAAGGGTGGAAAATGAGAAAGGGGGCAAAACAGACCACAAATAGGGGTCCCCACGAAATTTTGCGTGCTCCACACGCACCTAGGGGTCGGCCCGACCAGCCCGGCCCAAGGGGACTGCGGTGCACCGTGGTAGGCGTGGCGCCGCTGTGGTCCTCTGGACCGACCGCGGTGCCGCCGCGGTAGGGCGGTGGCCACCTCCCTCCTAAGGTGCCAATGACACCTCGGGTCCACCGTGGGTCCCCCCGGATTGTAATGTGTGGCCCTAGACTCCGTTTCGAGTCGTTTCGTGTCGATTCGAGAAGTTTCTGATCTAAACTTGCATTTACCGATTTTTAATGGCTAGGATGGAGTGCATTGTGATCTAGACCCGTCAATAGACGGCCTAGGAGTGTTTTAAGGTCGATCCCTGCGACCAGGGTTGAGTACAAACTCGATTACAGCGATCATTTTCAGTGAACTTCGTCGTTGGATGAACTGGGATGCCTAAGACTGTTTCTACATGTTTCTCGTACCCTCCTATGTCGAAATGTGCAGCGTGAGTAGTGTGGCCATAACCCAGGTCCGGTTTAATCCAAATCATGCTCTGATACCAATTGTAACGCCCTGAAATTCGAAGGTCGAGTAGCAACTCAACTCTCGAGTTCCAGAACATCACTTATGCAACATAGATAATGATGATTACATGTTGTCTGTATTAGTGCAATAAACATGAGTGAATTATACCAAAACAGTAACCCATACTCCAGATCAATGTATAAAATGCAAGCGGAAGACTGAAAGATGTATATAGATGTGTATAAAAATAAACGATTTCGATCTATCACTAGAGTATGATTACTTCGCTGAGTCATCATATACATGTACTGAATCAAACCAAAATGTCAAAAGAATAGTCCAACTGTCGTGATAGCCCAATAGCCCTACAAATTCGGATAGCCTAAGCAAAGCCGCCGGAGAACTGCATGAAGGAAAACTCATCCTGATCATCATAATAATCAGGCTCAGCCTCCTGCGAATCGTCGGTACCTGCATCTAAGACAGAGTCTGGTGGGTGTCCAGAACACCGTCCCGTAACGTGGGAGTGAGTAGCTAAGTTAGTGGAATAATAAAGCATAGGTTAACATGTTATCAAAACAATCAAGCAGTAATGATAAAGCAGTACAATCAACAATCCTAAGTACTCTTGTTAATGCAAGTATGAAATGCTATCATGATGCATGCCCCTCGCCTATCCACCCTCATACGGCACCATCTTACGACTGCGGCATGCGTTCATCCCTCAGTGCTCCATATCTTCCAGGCACATGCAATGCGATGATGTACATGATTATCGAGTTGTTATTAGTCCATTTCAAACAGCAGTATTGGGAAACTGGGGTACCTTCCTTATATCATTCCCAAACATGATCCATTCTAGGGTCGTCAATCCTAGATAATCTTATACGATGATATAGTTCTAAGTCGCTGCAAGGGCTCCCAAGGTTGTTACACGGAATCGTTGCACCACTCCCCCATCACCTTATCAATACAGGCCTAGTTTATACTTTGTTTACTACCGGAAGGCTTGTCATCTCTCCGCAGGTTCAGAGTATGCTCGAGGTCACTACACCGGGTACGGTCAGGGCTACCAGGGCTGTTACATGGAATTGTTACACCACTCCCCCATCACCTATCAAAGTAGTGTAGGTCGACAGCTCAAATACAGTGTCCCATACCACCGTGTTCGGCTCACGAGTCTGGGTTGCTCACTGGTCACTACGGGGAGGCACATCGCCCCTGTGTAGGCCGAGAGCTCGAACACGATGTCCCATACCACCATGCCCGGCTCATGAGTCTTAGCGGATCGAGGTACCAAAGTTAACGGGGTTGCACTGGTAAGTTCGGTACCTTAGGTTCAAGCAGTACCATCCAAACATGGTGAACATACATTAGATAGATCGGGTTACTTGACGAGCTCGACTAGCACGAGTGCATAACCAACTGAACGACATGAAGTGCATAAACACTTCGCGTGGCCCAACCACTGTCGCCAACCGAAGTGCGACTCGGGTTCGTCAAACACATCTTACGTGGCGAATGAATCTCAACCACGAACTCAAGTTTATTACTAATTGTCTGGACTATAATCATAGCCCCAATCACAATCAATCCTTAACCAGAAGCATGTAGAGTAAAGCAGGATAAACAAAGTACTTCAAGTATGTTAACAAGCATGTCATAAAGCATGTCATAGAGCACAGAAATACAAATACCTATTTTATAAGTAAGCGATTAAATTAAACAACCAACATGGTGAAAATTATATACATCTCTAAGTTAGTTGAGAATCCTATCTCAACACCTACTTAAAGCACAATCATCTAAGTACTTTTACAAACATTTTCACAAACACTTAGAATACATTCTTTTAACATACATAGTGTATACTAGCAAAAACATGTATTAGGGCGAACCCTTTCGCCAAGTAAGTATTATATACATATATAGCATGTTCATACAGTAATTAATCATGGCAAACACACTTTCAAAATTTGTACGTATACGGTACTTTCTACAAATACACGGAATACAGTATATTCAACATAGTTAACGTATAACCGAAAAACGAAACGGACAACACTTTGTACATGTGTAATAGCATCCAGATCATGAATCTATCATTATCTGACATTGAAAGCGTTAAAAACCATAACCTATACGTCTAAAGTCCGCACCTTACGCCGTAGAAGCGTAATAAAGTTGGTAGGAATGCAAAGGCTTCTTCCACGACAGTATAACGGCCTAAAGCACAAGTAGTGTTTGCTATTTTGCTAATTGAATCAATTGAAACCCTAAATCAGATTAGGGTTAGGTTTTTCTTACCTGGAAATGAAGTTGAAATCACCGGAAAGCGATTAGAAAGGGGTGGTTAAGCGTGTATAGTGGCAGGGTAGAGTATCAGGGAGATCCTCCCACTTCTCACACACTTTCTTTCTCTTTTCTCACTTCTCTCTCCTAAGGTTTCTTCAAATTCGTATGGGCTGAATGAGAGAGGGTTTAAGGTCCTTATATAGCCAAAAACATCACCAAAATAGACCTAGGGTCAAGGTATACTTAGGTTATATCCAAAATGGGTCCATTTCGATCCAACGGAACACTTCTGGAGCCCTCCCTTGAGCTAAATGTCGTACTTAAGCTCACTGACTATGGATCTAGGTCGAGTTAAATTTTCATTCCAATCGGGTTTCCAGATCGCACGTGGCAAACCAGTTTCAGTTCAACGGTCATAGAAACTAGATCGGAGATTTTAAGTACACTGCCATGTATGAGAAATGTTTCCTGATTCGAGGGCGTTTTTGGGTCAGATTCCGACGGTCTGATTGCTTATATTTGGCCCGCAAACATCAAGTCTCAGATTACTTAAATTTGATTTAATTTATAAAGAAAACCAGGTTTTCTCACACTCCTCGCTCCGGGCTCAAGCGAATAGCCGTGGGACACTATCTGAATTTGATCTCCGAGATAGTTTTCAAGCCCAGCAAGGCGGTCCTAAGTCTATAACTTCGTATCATTCGGACTTTCGATGTGCGGTCCATATCTGATACGGAGTTTCAACGTGCTCCCGAGAGCAGCTGGGTAATGAGATTGATCCTAGATTTTTGGGTAACCTAGCGATAATGATTCTATAAGTTTTGGGTCTTGTAGATCATATTTAAAGTGATTCAAGCGGATTTCATGGCTAATCTAGTTTAACACTAAGTTAACTTTGTCTAATTTCTAAAGGATTTGGTCCTAAGTGATTTCTACCTGAGGTGGTACTCGGGCCATTGTACGTAATTTTTCGAGTCATTACACATTGTAAACTCAATGTAGGGTCTTGGCGATAAAATTTCAGAAAGTAAAGTGTGTGCAAAGATACTACGCTCACTTCCTGAACGGTTCAACTCTAAGGTAATTGCGATCCAGGAACTTCGTGATACGGATAATATGAAGGTAGAAGAACTAGTTAGTTCTTTACAAACTTATGAATTAAACTTTAAAGCTCCTAAAGGTAAATCTATAGCTTTGAAATCTTCTAAAAATGTGTCTGAAGAAAACTTTGATTTAGAAAATTCTGAAGATGATATGGCTCTTTTAGCGAAAAAGTTCTATAAGATTTTCAAAAGTAAGAAATGGGTCGATTTTCAAAAGACAAATGAAAAGAAATGATCTAAACCTAAGTCCAAAACTTGAAAGTCTTTGAAAGACAGTCAATGTTACAACTACCAAGAGTATGGGCATCTAGCAAACAAATGTCCTAAAATGGACAGATCCAAAAGGAAGGGTATGTTGGCTACTTGGGATGAATCGTCTGATTCTGAAGCCTCTTCTGAATCAGAAAATTCTGAAACTGAGTCGGGCAATGAAGCTAAGGCCCTCATGACTCTAGCCAAGTTTACTTTTTCAGATCACGATGACTCAACAATTGAAGAAAATTTGAATAGTGATCATGAAAATGAAGAAGATCTTCAAGATGCTTTTAATGCTTTATATAAGGAAAGTTGTAAAATTGCTGTCAAACTTAAACTTCAAAAAGAAAAGTTTTCTAAACTCAAAGAATGTTTTGAAACTCTTGTTTTAGAAAAATCGCAAATTTCAGATTGTTTCCAAAAAATAAAATGTGATTTGGAATTCAAAACCTCCCTAATTAATGATTTGAAATCTGAAAATGAGAAACTTAAAAATGAAGTATCTTCTCTTCTGAGTTTGAAGGATACATGGAGATATGCCCAAGGTGATCCAAAGTTAAAAAAATTATTATCCAGATCAAGAAAATGTGGCAATCGATCTGAGTTGGGCCATGATAAAAATACATCTCCTAAACAGAAGAATACTCCTCCCAACTTTGTAAAAGGAGAAGCTTCTAACTCAAAAGGAAAAGGTACTTGTCAAAATTTTTCTAAAAATACAAAAACTTTTCAAAAACCTAAAAGTAGTTATTTTAAAAATCAGATCAGAAATCCTCTTGCTGAAAAAAATAGTTGATTTACTTAAGGAGCTCTTAAAATCTAACTCAGTAGGTCATTCTTACAACATCAGACAAAAGAAGACCAACTATGTTCCTAAACCCAAAACAGTTCTGAAATGGGTTCCTAGAGTTGTCTGCTTGGTTGCCCACACTGCTTTCAAAGCAACAAGTCATTCAAAATGGTACCTAAACAGTGGATGTTCTAGGCACATGATAGGTGACAAGGCTTTATTCACCGATCTAAAAGATATGACTGATGGGTCAGTCACATTTGGTGATGGTAGCAACTGCAAGATTATTGGCCAAGGTACGGTTCAACTTTATAATCTTCCCTTATTTAAGAATGTTTTATATGTTGAGAGACTAAAACACAACCTGTTAAGCATATCTCAAATATTCGACAACAACAATAGTGTTAAATTTTCTAATCAAGGTTGTGAGATTATAAATAAAAAGGGTTCTGTAATATCAACTGGTCGCAGAACTTCTGAAAACTGCTATATAGTAAGCAATGGTAGCTCATCTAATCAATCGTGTTACATAGTCCATACCGATGAGATAGAATTATGACATAAACGCCTTGGACATGTACACTACCGGAATTTATACAGATTGAGCCAAGGAGAACTTATTAGAGGTCTTCCTAAGATTCACAAAGTAGACAAGATATGTGGTGAATGCCAGTATGGTAAAAAAACTAGGAGCTCTCACAAAAAGGTGAACTCCAATATCACTTCTAGACCACTCGAGCTTCTCCACATGGATCTTATAGGACCAACCAGAACGGAAAGTCGAGTTGACAAAAAATACATCTTGGTCATCGTAGATGACTATACAAGATACACTTGGGTTTCATTTTTGAGAGACAAATCAGAAACTCTTGATGAAGTGAAAAAGATTATCAAACGGATCCAAACTGAAAAATGTTCTCAAGTAAGATCCGAAGTGATCATGGATCTGAGTTTGAAAATAGCAGTTTTGAGAAACTCTATAGTGATCAGGGAATATCACATGAATTCTCTGCGCCCAAAACTCTACAACAAAATGGTATTGTGGAAAGGAAAAATAAAGTGCTCCAAGAAATGGGAAATGTTATGTTGAATAGCATGAAGCTCCCTAAAAAATTATGGGCTGAAGCAGTGAATACCGCCTGCTATATTATCAACTGTGTTTATATTTGTAAATCTAATAATAAAACGGCTTATGAAATGTGGTTCGAGAAAAAGCCTACTGTCAAATACTTTCGAGTTTTTGGCAGCAAGTGCTATATTTTACGTGACCGTGAAAAACTGGAAAAGTTCGACACTAAAAGTGATGAAGAGATCTTTTTAGGATACTCTTTAAACAATCGTGCATATCGTGTTCTGAACAACAGGACCGGTGTGATTCAAGAGTCAATAAATGTTGTAATTGATGATCACTTGAATACACCTACCCCTAGTTCAGATAATGATGAAACTCTTATATTTGAAAAACCAGATAATTCATCAAGTGAAACTAATTTTGAATTAAGGACTGTTAAAGATCATCCAACTGATCAAATTCTTGGAAACCCTCTCACTGGTGTACGCACTCGTAGACAACTAGAAGACATATGTAATTACGTGTGCTTTACATCTCAGGTTGAACCGGTAAACGTAAAAGAAACACTTTCTGATGAAAACTGGATAGTAGCAATGCAGGAAGAACTTAATCAGTTTGTCAGAAACAATGTCTGGTATCTAGTTCTTAGACCTAAAGATAAACACATTATTGGAACAAAATGGATTTTCAAAAATAAGTCTGATGAATTGGGAAATATCATTCGAAACAAGGTAAGACTGGTTGTGCAAGGGTACACGCAAATTGAAGGGATTGATTATGATGAAACTTTTGCCCCAGTTGATCGCGTTGAATCAATCAGACTTTTCATATCTATTGCATGTTTTAGAAAGTTTAAAATTTTTCAAATGGATGTGGCCTTTTTGAATGACGACTTACTTGAAGAGGTATATGTTGAACAACCGACTAGGTTTGAAGACCCTAAGCTTACTAATCATTTATACCGCCTTAAAAAGGCTCTTATGGTCTGAAACAAGCTCCCAGAGCATGGTATGAAAAATTGACTAAGTTTTTACTAAGTCACAATTTTCAGATGAGTAGTGTCGATAAGACGCTCTTTGTTAAGAAACATAACGATGATATCTTAATGGTTCAAATCTATGTTGATGATATAATTTATGGATCAACTTGTACTAACATGACTGTTGAAGTTTGCAGATCTAATGAAATCTGAATTCGAAATGAGCATGGTTGGTGAATTAAATTACTTTCTGGGGTTGCAAGTAAAACAACAATCTGATGCAATTTTTATTTCACAAACTAAGTATGCATTGAACTTGATTAAGAGGTTCGGATTTGAAAATGGTAAGAATTTCGATGCTCCTATGAATACACCTTTAAGACTCTCAAAAGATTCTACAGGTAAAGATGTAGATCCTAAATTGTATCGTTGCATGAAAGGTAGCTTACTTTACTTAACTGTAAGTAGATCTGATATTGCTTTAAGTGTTGGAATCAGCGCTAGATATCAGTCTAATCCTAAAGAATCTCACTTAACTGCTGTTAAGCGAATTATTCGATATGTTGCAAGTTCAGTTAATCTAGGTCTTTGGTATCCCTATGATACTAGTGTTCAATTGGCTGGGTATTCGGATGCTGATTGGGCAGGAAATATAGATGACGAAAAATCAACCAGCGATGGTTATTTTTACATTGGAAACTATTTGGTTTCTTGGTTTAGCAAGAAGCAAAGTTCCATATCACTCTCAACTACTGAGGTTGAATACATTGCAGCAGGAAATGCATGTACTCAGTTGGTTTGGATGAAACGTATGTTGAGTGATTATGGAATCGCACAAGACTCGATGGTTTTATACTGTGATAATTCCAGTACGATAAACATTTCAAAAAACCCAATCCAGCATTCACGTACTAAGCACATTGACATTCAGTTTCATTATATTCATGAATTAGTGGAAGAAAAAATAGTATCTTTAGAATATATTCCTACCGAGACTCAGCTTGCTGACATTTTCACTAAACCGCTCGACAAAAGCAGGTTTAATAAATTAAAGTTTGATCTTGGTATGTGCAATTTTAAATGATTGATCATGCAACTTTGTATCATATTAATATGTTATTAATTTAAATTTTAAAATTCTGTGAAAATTGCATATTTTTTCTGGTCTAAGACCGATCGAGGACGTGCTCGACCAGACTTGTTACGACCGGTCGAGTATGTCCCAAGACCGGTCGTGCAGCGCGCTGACCTCTTTACTTTGAGAAAAACTCTCTTCTTCTTCATTCTAACCCTCCTCACCAACGAACCGAGCTTCGACTAGTCGAACCCTTGTGTTCGATTCCTTCAGGTTAAAGTGATTCTCCTTATTTTCTTGAAGTATCTTAATCTTTACTCTTAGATTTCTTGATTATTGTTGTCTATTTCATATAGATCTTCAACTTTTTGGGTTTTTTCTTCCTCATTTGTTGAATCTAGAGAAACACATCTCCCTTTTCTTGAAATTTCTTTAATTTCTTCAAGAATATGGAATCTAGAGGTAAAAAGAAAAATCCTAGAGGTGCTTCTTCTTCTCGTTCAAATGCTATCACTAGACGTCATCTTAGGGATCTTGAAGATGATCCACCACATGTACGAGACTTGCGATGCGCAATGTTATTGTTGAAAAAGCTGTTAGTTTAAATCATATTGCTCCTTACGGTCTCCTTCCTCTCATTCAATCTGTAGGATGGGAAAACATTTTACACTGGGGCTGGCCGGCATACCAGTCCATACCACAGGCCATGGTTGCATGCATATCTGACTTTTCTGCTGAGCAATTGACTTTCATTATTGCCACTAGAGAAGGGCCTTTTTCTATTGATCGTCATTTAATTTCTCGCCTTATGGACATACCTGTAAATGATGATGGTATTCATCCTAGTGCATTTGCTGAGAAAGTGTCAGAATCGGAAAAACGTACTTATACTAGAGCATTGTGTAACATGAATGCACCATGGACTGCAAATGGGAATGCCCTTAAAACCAGATACTTGTTACCCAAATACAGAGTGTTACATCGTATCTTCACTTCTAATCTGTATCCCTGCTCTGGAAACAAGACTGAGTTGACTCTGTTTATGGTTCATATTTTGTACTCAATCATTACTGGTGCTAATGTCTGTTTGCCCTCTTTGATTTGTTCCTCTATCATTCAAATTTATAGTCATCCTGGTCATGGTGATATTCCATTTGGATATCTGTTGAATGTATTAGCCACTCACATGTTAGTCGCTATGCCCGTCGGTGAGGCTCCTATCCAACACCTCAGATTTAACAATTCCAACCTGAATAAAATGAAGTTGGGTTTGGCTCTCGTCAAGTTAATGTTGATGCGGGTGAAGCTGCTGTTGAAGCTGAGATGGGTGTCGAAGGTGATGAGTTGCCGCCCGATGATATTGACATAGATGATATTTTTAATGAAATTGATTCTGATTCTGGAAATGATCTAGACTTTGAACTATCTGATTTCAATGCACGTCTAAGTGCATTAGAGGAAAAGGTAGAACAGATGCATGTTGGCCACAATCAACAATTTAAAATTATGCGCAGATATTTTAGGCGCTTACAGAAGAGCCTTCATCAAAGTGATCCTAACATACCTGCTCCATCTTTTGGTTCAGATTGAGAATGTTAAATCTTTGGTCTGTAATAATTTTACTAAGTTACTTTCTTTGGTTGTGTGGATGACTGTTTTAAACTTCACTTGATAATTCTTTTGATATGTACTCTGACTCACCTTAATTACTTCTTTTGTATTGTTCTTAACTCTGCACTTTTTATCATTCTATCTTTTTGAGTTGCTATCTCTATTTCTGTCTTTCATATCCTATTTTTGTTTCTTCCTTTGTCATATTTTGACAAAAGGGGGGAGAATTTGTGCATTCTATATATGGAGTATGATTGATATGATGTATGCCTACTTAGAGGGACTTGAGGTGTACTAACTTAGGGGGAGTTGAGTTCAAGGGGATGATGCTTATTTTAACAACTGGTGCATGATTCGTTATTATACAATGTGATGCTTATCATATTGAAGTATGAGAGGTGTTTTGTCACAAATTTGACAAAGGGGGAGATTGTAAGTGCTATGAATTGATTTCTCTTTGATTGTCAAATTTTGTGTGTCAAAACTTCTTCATATGTCTTGTGTTTATATCTTGATAAATCTGTTCGAGACACCATGTCAACACTTGAAGTCTAGTTCAAAGAATTCTTCAAGCTTCATGATAGTTCAAGCTACAATGTAGAAGATATTAAAGAAGAGCTCAGGGTCAAGACTCAAGTTCAAGTGCAAGTGGAAGTTGAAGATTCAAATATAAGTACGGGACTTAAGTGCAACTCAAAGTGACATTATTTTCAAAGCTTGTGAAGTAGTCAAGCTACATCAAGAAGAACTCAAGCTTCGTAATGATCAAAGTCTAAGCAAATGAAGGTTTCAATGTCCATACTTCATGTCCCAGGTATGATAAACCTTAGATTGACCTTAGGGTAGGTCACTTTGGCTGCATAATTCAATTGAATATTATTACACGATTTTGGTCTATTCTAAGACCAATCCTAGACCTTGTTCGACTAGTCCTAACACTGTTTCGACCAGTCTAAGAAGTTCCAAGACCAGTCCTAGAATTGTTACAATTTATCTGATTTTCCAGTTCGACTTCGACCAGTCCTGGAGTCTGCTCGACCGGTCGTGGGATGGTCTCGACTCGACCTTCGACCAGTCGTAAAGCTACGACTTAAACTCCAGCGACTAAATCAAGTGTCGCGCGACCAGTCGTAGAGGGGTCTCGACCGGTCATGGACTGCCTCGACCGGTCGTACAACGGTCTGATACGATCGTGCTCAAAAATTCAAAAATCAGTTTATTCCAAAACCAGTCGTGGTGACCCTAAGGACCAGTCGAAGACGAATTTCTTCAGCTATAAATAGCACACGAATTTCAGAGTTTTTATATTGAAAATTAAGTGAATTCAAGGCTCCACTCTGAGATAAGTTTGTGTTTGTTTTTAAGCTATTTTGTGCATAATTGCTTTATCTTTTTGCTAACTTATTTAATTTGATTTTGTTCCTGTATTCCAATCCCATTTAAAAAGAGGAACTGCCTTATTGATTCTTCTTGGAATCAAAATCAAATATAGCCACGCCCAACTGGTTTAAATCTAAAATCAATTAGAACTTAGAACTATATTAAAGTGAGTTGTGGACATTGAACTTCTATATTCGAACATTTACTCCGATTGGTTCTACCGGGCTGCTACGAAATGGAGAAATCCAGGTATTTTACAATTTTGTAAATTCCATTCTATTTTGATTTTTGTTTGAGATTTGCCAGAAAACTCAGAAGTGTGGGTTTTTGAATTGTGTAAGCCCAAGTTAAAAAGACACAATTGTAAAGGTTTTGGGTGAACCTATGAAAACCTATTTGATAGTAAACGCTAATATCCCCTGTGTGAGGATATTAGGAGTGGAGTAGCATTCTGTGTGGCCGTTGAAAGACAGTTAGTGTACACACAGGTGAACCACTATAACTCTTTGTCTTGTGGATTGAATGCTTGCTTAAATTTCATATTATTTATCATTCAATTTTGTGGAATGTACATGTGGATGTGAATGTTGTAACAATTTACATTTCAAGCAAGTATGGAGAGTGTTGTAATAAGTTAGATTTTTATTTCTGCACTTTATTTCAATTCCTTGCTATTTAGTTATTTCTATTCAGATTGAGTTATTGATTCAAAAGATGTTCTAGAAATAAAGTTGTCCTACCATAAGCCCTTGTTTATTACGGTGTAAGGTTATCCTTAGAACTGAATTTGTATTAACCTCTCAATACTTATTTATTGAGGTTGAATTGATTTCAACATTGTGAATTGATCTATAATTGTAAGGCTATCTATTTATTTTTATTCCGCTGATTTTATTTTAATTTGGCATAGTCCTATTCACCCCCCTTTAGGACATATAGCTTGGCCATTTCACCCTCTCAACCGACCACGACATAGTGGGAGACGCGACCTCCTTGTATTCGGCACTCGGGCGCTCATGTATTCACACGGTCTCGACATTGGGGCGTCCTCTGGTACCAAGAGGGTTTTATAGATTTTCACCCAAGGTCATCTATGGTAGCCCGATGCTCGAACCAAACATTTTCGGTGTCCCATCTGGCCATCCACAATATGTCCTGTGGAGGCTACGACCTTGATGTTGCTAGGGCGTACAGTAATCAAAACACACAATGCATGATGCATGAGTCATGCACCAATCCTGTGCATACCGTGTGCTCATGTGAGATAACCTCCGCCTATCAGGGAGTCTCATAACAACCTGCCCAATGACAGGTGCAATGGTCAACCCATCTCATAACAAACATGCAGATGATGTGTATGGGCATGTATCATGATACTATGCGGTCACATACTCATAATCGGTATCAATAACCGGCATCGACAATCAACCTCGACAATGTGGACGTTTAACCAACATTGCCCCCAAGGAATGACCCATATAGAGCCTAACATACAGTGGACTCATGGCCTCACACCAGTGCCAAATATACAACACCATGGGCCTCACTCAAGAGCTTAATACACATCGCGATGGGCCTCACTCACGGGCCACATATACATCAAGTGGGTCGCATCTCATGAGTATAATATACATCGCAATGGGCCGCTCCCATGGGCGTAATATATATCAAGTCGGGCCTCACCATATGGGCCGGAAATATATCGCAATGGGCCACATTCCATGGGCCTCGAATACATCACAATGGGCCTTGACAATTGGAATCGGCCTCAACAATTGGAATCGTCACTCAGAATTGGCCTTGATACTCGGCCTTGACAATCGAAATCGGCAAATCGGTCACGACAATCAGAAATCCGCAATCGGTCACGATAATCGGCCTCGATCGCTAATCGGCAATCGGCCACGCCAATCGGAATCAGTCAATAATCGGAATCGGCAAATCGGTCACGATAATCGACCTCGATCGCTAATCGGCAATCGGCCATGACAATCGGAATCGGTCAATAATCGGAGTCGGTAAATCGATCACGTCAATCGAAAATCGGCAAATCAATCACGACAATTGAAAACGACAAATCGGTCACGACAGTCGGAATCAATCGATAATCGGAATCGGCAAATCGGTCACGACAATGGCACCGATAATCAACAGATAAACAAAGCGAGGTCCATAAATGATCAGCCGATCAACCATAGTATAAAGATCGGCACTCGGCCATGGTTAAATCAAATCCGATAGCATGGAGCCATCCGTTTATGGCGAATGGGGCCCACTTATTTGGGTTAACCCATGAAGAGAATGAGCCTAAAAAGGCCTAAGGGAAGGTTATAATGAGGACACCTAACCATCATTGCCCATTAATGTGGACATTTAACCAACATTGCTCCCAAGGAGTGACCTACATAAGAGATTCATACGCAATGTAACGGCCACACATACATCGCATCGGGCCTCGCCCATGGGCCTTAAATACATCACAATGGGCCACAACCCATGGGCCACAAATACACAACAGGTGGGCCCTGCATATGGGCCTAATATACATAACAGGTGGGCCCTGCACCTGGGCCTCAAGTACATAACAGGTGGGCCCTGCACATGGGTCTCATTTATATATCAAGTGGACAACATGGATATGAAACACATACATCAGGTGAGTCACACATCCCACAGACGGTGTGGATAAAACATACATTGTGTGGAGTCCATGTCCCATGGACGACACACATACAACATGGTGGGCCTTGCGATTACACAACAGGTGGGCCTTGCACGGTCAGCAGGCGGGTCTACACCTTCCAAATGGGTCCACTAAATGAACGACATGGATGAACGACACATATCTCATAGCATGGTCCACCGTCTAGATCATGGTGGGCCACGTCAAATGGATGGACATCTGGATGGTGCGGATTACAACATATATATCACAGCGTGGCCCACCATCCAGCCATCTGGACAGTGGGGGCCCAAGCACATACATCACGGTGGGGTGCACATATACGGATGGTATGAATAAAACCCACAACACGGGCACCAATACAACAGCCCCAAACTGCTCGCCCAGTAGATGGACGGTGTGGATCACCAGACCCATATCACTTGCTAACATTATCAGCTGGGGCCCACCGTCCCTTTGGACGGTCCGGATACAACACTACCTTATGGTGGGCCCCACAGAGCTTGCTGACATTAATCCAGTAGCTATGCTGCTGCTGGATAGATGACATAGGTAAAAACATATATCACAGTGGCCCCACCGTCCCAATCCAGTGGACGGTGTGGATATAAAATAATTTCATCAAGGTGGGTCCCACCTACCCACACATGTGGGTGGGTCCCACACTTCCACTAAAAATGGAGGGACGATTTGAATAGAATACATGCATCAAAGTGAAATTCACAGCACCGTCCAACACCTTGGACGATGCAGATAACACATATACATCAAGTAGGGCACCACACGTGTGGATGCAAGGCATCCATCAAGGTGGGCCCCACGTCCGTGCATTGGACGGACAGAAGGGTAAAATACATAAATCTCGTGGGTCCCACCGTTCAGGGAATGGACGGTGCTGGACACCATGTACCAGGTGGGTCCCAAGTTGCTAGGCAACGTCAATACAGCAGCCACACGGCTGCTGTACACATACACCAACCCACCCCATTTCACAAAACAGGTGGGTCCCACATGGGGCCCACACGTACGGACAACCACCTTAACATATATAAAAATATAATATTTATTTATTTATTATTATTATTATTATTTAAAACAAATCCCGTCAGTGTCCAGATAGATGGACCGCTGGATGGAATACATACATTGGTATGGCCCACCGTCCAAGCAATGGATGGTGGGGATTCACACGTACAAACATGGTGTGGTCCACTGTGATATGAACGGTGTAGATGTACACCATACATCACAGTGCACTCCACATAGATGGACTATAGGGTAAAACCCATTCCTCAGTGGTGCCACGTGGATGACATCCACGGAAGATGGCACATAGAGAGAGATGGGTCCCACGTGGGGCTACCACCACCACATAATATACAGTATATATATTATATATAATATAATATTATATTATATAATCAATACTTAAAATAGTCCAGTGTCTGGACGAACTGTGTGGATGTAAATCCATACCTCGGTGGATCCCACCACCTGTACGTGTAACACATGCAAGGTGGGCCCCACATACAATATAGTCAGTGTATATACACACATGCGTCATGTGGGTCCCACGCCTAGACCTTGGACGGTGTGGACGCACAATGCATATACATCATAGTGGAGCCCAACCGTCCAGCCATTTGGATGGTGTGAACGGTGTGGATCAAAGCATACATCATGGTGGGCGATCATACATGAAGAGAAGAGAGAGAAGTGTAGAGAGAGAGAGAGAGAGAGAGAGAGAGAGAGAGAGAACGTGAGGAGGGGAGGGACCCCGCCACTATGGGCCCTCCCTAAACATCGTCTACGTCAAGATGGGTCCCACCATAAGTGGGCCCTTAAATCACAAATCAAGACATAAGATCACCCACCTCAAGATCTCTTCGTCCTTCTTCCATCAACGCGTTCTATAGTTCTAAAGAACGTGATCCAACGGTTGAGATGAGGCTTTGACGGTGGAGATGGGAGGTAGGAAGGTGGGCCACACATGGCTTCTCTCATGGAGATTGAGGGAGCTTGGACGTTGGAAATTTTGGGTTTTTTTTTTTTTTTTTGAGTTGCTTCGAAAAGAAGTGAGAAATAAGAGAGAGAGGAGATGGGATGGAGTGATGGATGGGTGTGTAAGAGATTGTTGACTTTAGGGGTAGGTTGTGTAAGAAGGGTATGGGTTTGTGTAAGAGTTTGTTGACTTATGGGGTTGCTTGAAGATTGGTGTGAGGTGATGTACTTGACCCTTGGTGGGATTTGATTGATGGATTGAGGTGACATGTTGTAGAGATCTCTTGGATTTTGCAACGCGGGGCGTTTTTCCTCGCACCGAATGCTGGCCCACATCTCTTGGCCAGAGTATCGGATCGACGCGCGAGTCGCAGCATTGGAACCGCGGCGATGGCCCGGTCGCTAAGGTACAAGTCTTGGGTTGAGTCGACTCGGGTTGATGGTGTGCAAATTACGATCACGCGCAAATGCCGGTTAAGGGTCGAAGGTTACCGGAATTCGACCGGAAAGACTGCGGGAACGTATGGAATGGTATGGTCTAGGATACGGGTCTTACAACTTATTTGCAAATCATGTGTAGTCTTTGTGATTGGATCCTCCATTGGCTTGGAAGCCTTAGAGTTAAATTGCATTGTTTAGTTTAAATTAATAATTAGTTTAAGTTAGAAAATTTTAATTTTTAGAAGGCATATTTTTAAATAGGTCCTAATCACTCCCTCTAGGATATAAATTTCATTCCTTATATCCATCAAGCTTCCACACGCGCAGCCATGGTAATCCCATTACGCCATAGGCACAATATCATAATGGTCAAAAATTTCAAATGGGAAATGAAGGTTGATCGAAAGTCGCCGGTAAAGGAACCATTGGACTAATATTTACCTCTGAAAAGAAGGTAATCCTTACTAATATGATGCATGTCCCAGACATAAGGAGAAACTTAGTCTTATGGAATCTTTTGGGTAAACCAAAATGGGGTTGATTATGAATATGATAAGTTTATCTTGTCCAAAAATGAAAACTTTATGGGAAAGGGATATGCTTATAATGAGATGATTAAATTTTCATTGAGTAAAAACAATTCTTTTGCTTATATGGTTGAATCTATAACCTTATAACATTGTATATTAGCACGTATAGGCTATAGTACTATAAAACTCATGGCTAAGAATGATTTAATCTCATACAATGATAATGGGAATGATAAATGTGAAGTATGCATACAATCTAAATTGACTAAGAAACAATTCCCTAATGTTGAGAGATCATCTTAGATGATAGACCTAGTGCATATTGACATATGTGAGCAGAATGACATTCTTACCAAAGGAGGCAAAATGTATTTTCTAACATTCATGGATGATTGTTCAAGATATGTGTATATGTACTTGCTAAAATTTAAACATGAGGCATTTAATGCACTCAAGGTCTATAAATTTGAAGTAGAAAATTAATTAGTTAAAAAGATAAAAATCCTCTATAGTGATAGAGGATGAGAATGCTTTTCTAATGAATTTTCTAGCTATTGTGAAGAACACGATATAGTGCACTAGTACACAACGCCCTACACACTATATCAAAATGGTGTTACCAAGAGAAAAAATAGGACTTTAGTTAAAATGGTCAACTCAATGCTAATACAAGCACAGTTGTCATTAAGTCTATGGGAGGAAGCATTATTATTAGCATGCCACGTCCTGCATAGAATCCCATTTAAGAAAATCAAGACTTCTTCATATGAAATATGGAAATGAAGAAACCTAACTTAGGATATCTTAAAGTGTGGGGCTGTCTCACATATTGTAGAACTACTTGCCTTAGAAGAACCAATTTGAGATCGTGAGCTGTAAATTGCGCCTTTGTAGGTTATGCATAAAACAGTAAATCTTATAGACTCTTGGACCTATAATTCAATGTGATTATAGAATCTAGAGATGTAGAGTTCTTTGAGAACTCTTTATCCATGGAGAAAAAAGATACTGAGATTCTATCTCTTAATAGGACTATAGAAGAAACTCAACAAGAAGTTGAAACTCCCAGAAAACCTTGTAGGAGCCAAAGAATAAGAGTAGAGAAGAGTATTGATTCTGATCAATAGACTCTCAGCGTCTCTCTTTCTTCTAATAGAGGGTGATAGAGAGAAGATCATTAGGAAACTACCTATAGTTTTAACTGTAGAAGATGAAACTAAAACTTTTAGTGAAGTTATGACTTCAAGAGACTTTACTTTTTTGAAAGAGGCAATTAATGATGAAATGGACTCAGTTGTGTCAAATCAAATATAAGAATTGGTAGACCTACCTCCAAGTTCTAAACCTATAGGGTGTAAGTGGGTATTTAAGAAGAAATACCACACTGATGGTACAATACAAATCTTTATGGCTAGGTTAGTAGCCAAAGGATTTCATAAAAAAGAAAGAATCAATTATTTTGACACATTTGCCAGTGAGTAGAATAACGTCGACTAGGATTTTATTTACTTTAGTATCCATATATCATTTTCATATCCATCAAATGGACGTGAAGACAATAATCCTAAATGAACCTCGATGAGGAGGTATACATAGAGCAACCAGAAGAGTTTGTTCTACTAGGAAATTAGGAAAGTATGTAAACTCATTAAATCTCTATATGGATTAAAAGAAGCACCCAAATAGTAGCATGAAAAGTTTGATTCAAATGTGATCTCATAGTTTCGTACATGACATAGCTAATAAGTACATATACTCTAAGTATGTAATGATTATATTGTGATTATATGTCTATATGTAGATGACATGTTAATTATTAGCAACAAAAAATAAGGTATAACTAAGACAAAGAGGTTTCTCTCATCTGTTTTTAAAATAAAGGATTTGGACAAATGGATACTATACTATGTATCAAAATTTAAAAACATAGTGGGGGTTATGCATTGTGTCAGTTTCATTACGTTGAGAAGATACTAAACAAGTTTAACCACTTAAAAATGAAAGAGGCGAAAATCCCATTTGATCAAAGTATTAGATTAAAGGAAGACGATGGAAGAACAGTTGTATAACTAGAGTATGCTAGTGATATAGGCAGTCTTATGTATGCTATATAATGCACAGGACTGAATAAAACATACCCTGTGAGTAAACTAAGTAGAATTAAAACTAGTAAACCTAGTGTGGAACATTGAAAATCTATAAGTAGAGTTCTACGTTATCTAAGAGAAACCAAAGAACTATGGCTATTCTAGTCAGAGTTTCCAGCCATATTGGAAGGATATACCGATGCGAGTTGGATATCAAGTGCAGGGGACAACAAGTCCATAATAGGGTGGATATTCACCTTAAGAGCTATACATGTCTCTTGGGGTTCAAAGAAACAAACCTACATAATGCACTCGACAATGAAATCTGAGTTCATAGCCTTGGTTGCAATTGGCAAAGAGATTGTGTGGCTAAGGGATCTTTTATTAGAAATATGATTCTATGCGAAACCTATACTGATTGTTTCACTTCATTGTGACGGTGAAGCCACTCTAGCGAGAGCCTATAATGGTACATATAATGGGAAGTCCAGACACATAAGTCTGAGACATGATTATGTAAGGCAGTTGATTCAATATGAAATTATTGTGATCTCATTTGTGAAGTCAAGTAATAACTTGGCTGATCATTTTACTAAACTTCTAACAAGAGAGATAGTAAGGACAACGTCTAGAGAGATATGGTTAAAACTATTCAACTAAAGTTTCACTAGTGATGGAAATCCAACCCAAAATTAGAAAATCTACAAAGTTTGGGTTTAATGGATAAAAATAAATCACTAATATGTAGAAAGCTTTAGCACTAAAATTGTAAATAACCTTATCCAAGATGAAGAGTGCTGTCTAATATAAATAGAGGGCTGAGTCTTGGAACTCTTAATGAAATCTAGTCTATAAGACAAGTGTTTTAAATAGTAAAAGAAATACAGGAAAGATTTCACCTATGTAAATGTAGAAGTGGTGCCACTTTTCATCAGAGTTTAGAGTTTTTCTCAAAATCGTTTATGAAACAGGATAAGCACATGACCATTAAAAGTGTTAAACAAGTAATATAAGAGAACTCATATAATGGAGATGCTATTATGTGTGTGGTATCTTTAGTTGTGTCATTAAGGAATAACTAGTTCAAAGCCGATACTACTAGTGACTTCAATAAAACTTTATAATACTTACACTAAGGAAAAATTCAAATTATAAAGATATCTTTCTCCATACATAAGAGTTGCCTTTTATCTCTCGCAAAATTTTTTACTATTTATTTTAAAACCAAGTAGGAGATTATTGAGATTTTGGTTTTAAAAATAAATAATTTTGAAAAAAAAATTATTTTCCGCCAAAACAAATTTGAAAAAAAAAACAAAAGAAAAGTTGCTTTTTTGTCTAGTCCCACATCGGATAGTGGGAGAAAACTTTTGGTTTATAAGTCTTTGAGTGTGAAGTATTCTTACTTGGAGAAATGGAGAGAGAGATGGTCTGTTTGCATGTTTCAGTACTATGCACTGGAACACGTGCACATGCATGGACTCAAGCGTGGGCAATGTGGCTGTAGTGACGCTAGTTGGCGCATGGGCACATGCATGGGCATGAGCGAGGGCATTGATAGTGTGACTGTAATGGCACTAGCTGATGCACTTTGCACTTTGGACATGTGCATCGTATCGCAGAGTGGTCATTCCATCGCGACCTTATGCAAGCTATCACGAGATATTGCGATCACGGTGCGAAGTGCCCTAGTTATATAGGTTGCTGAAAACGGTCAGATCAATGGATCCAAAATCGTCGACCGTTTTTTAGAACGGTTAGTAACCTTAATAACCAAAACAGTCTGAAAACGGATGGCCCTTGATGATCTAACAGTCAAATCATTAATCTTACCATCTTAAATGTTCATAATTTAGTGCCAACGATCATAAATTAAGCTTTAAGATAGCATATTACATATATGATTCAGCCTGATGAGATTTTTTTTTTTTTTTTTTTTTTTTTTTTTTTGTGGGTCTTTCGGTTTTCAATATTATTTATGAAATATTTTCCAACATATAAACATCTCGGTGATCCTTAGGAAGATTTTGACCGTGTGCATCTTAATTCCCACTCTTTTCTTGGTGTGGTCCACTCGAGCTTTCGATTTGCCTCTGCAAAATGGATGGATGGTGTAGACATAACATATACATCATAGTGGGGCTCACATAACTTTGCAATGTCAGCACATTACCCACCTCGCGGGTTCTAAACTATGCAATCCGAGACTATCCGTATCTTTCCATGTCTTGTTTGAGATCTTATTAAGCACGTAAATCCACCCACGAATTATACAATTCACCACCTCTTAAACTTTATAAATTTTAAACAATCTATCAGATAAGATTCCAAATAAATATCTTGGTGAGGCTAATAAAGTAGATAAGAGCATCAGATTAAAAGAAGCAAATGAGATGAATAATCCACAAATAACAAATATTACCTATATCCACCATCCAACTGTACCTGTCGATTTGGACCGCAGACCCTTTTGTTTTAGACAGAATTTGGGAGGAACCATTGAAATGCATAGGTCTGTTGATAAAAGCAGTTCATGTAATCCACACCATCCACAGTGGGCCCATGACTTTTTTTTTTTTTTTTTTTTTATTTTTTATTTTCAAAGTGCTTTAGATGTATGCCACATATATGGTGGATGAGTCAACCAGATATCCAAATGGTCGTGTATTAACACCTTAGTCACGTCTCTTATTTTTAATTAAGTTTATGAATTATCTAAGCTAGTTAAGACGCCCAGGGCGAGGGTGGGTTCCAGCTCAGATTCACCTATGAGATACTGGTTATTGCGTATGTGCATGTGCGTGCATAAGCAAGCGAAAGGCTTCCTGAAAAGGACAGCACGAGTGAAACCATTATTGTTTGTATCTTGTATGGAGCCATTAATTAATATAAATTAAAAAAAGCTTAAACAATTTAAAATGCCAGAGGAGAAAGGTAGAAAGAAAATGAATCTAAAATAGTGATGGAATATTGGAATTCCTGGTGGACATGTACAATGATATTCAATGCATGCAAGGTAGATAGTTTGTGTAAGATACAAGTAGCTAGTTCAACAGGTGGTCTGCACCAAGTATGTGATCTGATCCAAGATAACGATATTTCAACGTTGGCCACATAAAAGAGGAATATTCATGGTACTCAAATATTTGGGTACAATGGCCTTTTGGACCAAGGTTTGAGGTATCAACCGAAAATGACACGTATTTGTTATGGTATCATCCATGAGTGATACAGGTGCATGTATCGTCCCCAGCCCAAAACATCATGAGGTCAGGGGCAGAGCGAGTGATCCAGGCCACTCATGAGGTCAGGGGCCGATCGAACATACACCAGATCAAAGATCAAGCATCAGGTGGGCACTATGTGTCAACTGAGTTTTATAACCTTCCATTTTCCCAGTAAACATTTGCCACATCTGGTCACGGACGCTGATTGCCTACTGACAGTGTGAGTAAAGAGGTGGCTACTGACAGTGCTCATTGGCCCCACCAAAATGTATTTTTCCTATCCATGCCATTCATCCATTTTTCCATAATAATTTATGGCACGAGCCGAAAAATGAAGGATATACAAATCTCATATGGACCACACTAAAGGAAAGAGTGGTGATTGAACACTCACCATTAAAAACTTTTTACGAACGAAAAAAGTTTTGGATTAAGCTGATGTTTTTTATTTTCTCTTCATCCAGGTGTGCGTGACCTAATCAGTAGGTTGGATGACAAACAAACATTACAGGGAGCCCTAGGAAGTTTTTAATGGTGGCCGTTCAATAGCTACTGTTTTCTGTTGGTGTGGTCCGGTCAAGATTTGGATGTCCCTCATTTTTGGGATCATTCTCCTTAATGATCTGAAAAAATAGATGGACAGCTTGGATAAGAAACATATATATCATGAGGGCCCACAGAACACTGACACTGTCAGTATGCAATCCGCGTCCTCTGGTCACGGGCTTTCATGATTTTTGGGCCCTACCTAAGAAGTGGCCAGGACACTGCATTCACATGCCGAGAATTGCCTCTTCAACCTCTCCCGTAGTATGTTGTTGTTCTTTGTTAAATAAATGGTTTCTTTCGCAGTTTTAGATCTTATGTTTGTGATGTTGATAATTTTCCACATAAACAAATAACTAATGATGTGACAGAAAACCAGCCATGACTGTCGTTCAGAACGCCCCAAAAACGATGAACCTGTGACTTTCTTTTTATTATTTTTCGTGCGTGACTTGAAATAATGCATGGTTGGTTTATTCAATACACAAATATAATATTTTATAGCGTGTGTTTACTTTTATCTCCAAGCATGTTGTTCATCCTACTTGGACATGCTGAGTCATGTGATTTCAATTTTTTATTTCAAGTGGACTGTGTTTGTGTGTCGGGATTATAGCCTTTCAATCTTGGTCCATGTTATCCCAAATTATTAATATAATGAGAAACATAAAGCCTATGGTAATTTTAAATAGCTTTTGTTGATGCTGAAATCTTAACGTCCTCCTTGATTGACGGCGATGAATACCCTAGTTACAATAGGGACCCTTCGATACCAAAGTCAGTGCAGGTAAACTAGATTAAGTAGATTGTAGGGTTTTTGGTTTGTATTTATGCATACCTTTCTCCTTAGGTGGGCTTTCTATTTATAGCTAATAGGTGTAGTGTCGTATATAGTACTATTCTCTCTACTTAGTAGGTGCATATTGCGGAGGGAATCTTCTCCCGAGCATGTCGGGGTGATCCTTTGAGATCCTTGGCGAAGATCTCGGAAGAATCTCTTTGATAAGTTCTCGGAGAGGATGAACTCTGAGAAGGTCGAGGTAGATGCCTGAGGTTGACCTTTGAGTCGGAAGGCTGAGGTACTCAGATGTCACCTTACAGATCGGGGGGATGAGGTTGATCTTCCAAAGTCGAATTGTCAATTAGTGGTCGGGTCGATCCTTACGATAGTTCATCAGTTGAGATAGGTAAGAGGCCGACCAGAGCCAAGCCCTTCACTAGATGATCGGTTGTTGAGTCATTCGTAGGGGTCATGCTCGGACATTGGAGCTGAGTTGCTTTTCTTGAAGTGCTTTTATGCTCTTTCTTATACTGGTCACTCCTGTTCAGTTCATTTTCACCCATAACAACATCCCCCTACTTCCGAGCATCCTTTGTTAGCTCGAGAAGTAAGTAGGTACAGATAGACTAAAGCGATGCCTCGTGCTCGAGAGGTCGGGTGGTCAGATTGGTTTGTCATCATTGCAGGAGAGAGAAATACGGTTGGCGTAGGATTTGAGGAGGATCAATAATGATTGTGGAGGCGCACTCGAGGAGGCGTGTGCTAAAGCGACGCCTCTTCGACTCTCAACCTTTGTGGATGATTATACAATGACTTTGTAGATGTGGTTGCCAAGCATGTGAATTCATAGTTGATAAATCGTGCGTAGTAGAATCAATAGGTTGAGTAGACAGTAGTAGGTAGAACACTAAGGACATTCTTTCCTCTAATCAGGGAGTTCTTATAGTCGATCGTGTAGCTCGGATAGTCGAGATTTGAAAGTAATTTTCTTCCCCAACTTGAGGAAGTCCTTTTGTAGTAGAATTTGCAAATATTAGAACTGGTGTGCCGGCCACTTATCAGTTGTCCAAGTAGTCTGAGCAGTCGGTGGGGGGACTCTCCTCCTTGGGATCCAGGGAAGCCCCCCATAGTTGGTGGGGGGACTCTCTTCCATGGGATTCAATTCGAATAGTTGATAATAATAAAATACTCATTTATTATAAGAAAATAGAACAATATTCTCTGATCACCTTTTTCCCTTTGAGAATGAATGTCGCTTCAGTCAAACAAAATAACAATAATGCCCCGAGCACCTTTTTCCTTTCAGATGGGAGGTTGCTCTAGTTGAGTAGATTGACCACGCGATGTAGTCTTGGTTGTCCATTTCAAGATATTCTTATTGCGCACTTCCATGAAGACTTGCTCGGGGGTATCGTTCAGGGGAGTGTAAGAGTGAAATCTAGTCTCTGGTCGTCTGCTAGAGCGCTGTCCTTTGTCCGAGGCCTCGTCCCTTCTCTTCTTACTATTAACTGAGGGAGGTTGTTCCAAATGTCCTCCTTGGTTCGTTGGTGGACCTGCAAAACAAGATGACAATGGAGACCCTGGTTACAATAGGGGATCCTCCGATGCCAAAGTCAGTGCAGGAAAACTGGGTTAAGTAGAAACTATGGTTTTTAAAAGTGCCCTGGTTTGTCAAGTTATGTGAGCGTTGAGTCAGACTGTCTACGGAACCTGATTTGAAGATCAATTCAAGCGCCTGCCTCAACCGGATGTGTGCAAGCTCGTCACAGGTAAATCTAAAGCCTCACATCCCATGACTCAAAACACTAGGTGAAGAAAACCCTTAAAAACAAGTTAGAAATCATAGGGTTTTAAGGTGAGAAAACTTTTTCAAAATAGGAAAATCTCTAAGTTTTTCTCGACTTGTCGATTTTATCGAAACATCCTCGATATGATCAACCTGCTCTGTCGATGTCCTCGATACCTTAATGATATTATTGATGAGAGGACCAAAAGTGTCCAGCAACTAAGTATTCATCTGGACGGATTTTCGATATCATCGATATAAGCACTAAATATGTCCAGCAACTTCATAACATATCTGGACGAATTATTGATGTATAGATACACCTATCGATATCATCGATATTCAAATCTCGAGTCCATCGAGAGTGGCTCGATAAGATCGACAAACCGATTTCCGGCGCCCCTATTTTTTAAATGAAAATCTTAAAATCCTTCGATATATCGATGCTCTTTCGATATGATCTGAAATCAAATATCGATAACATCGGAAGTCCATCAATGATATCGATTGAGGGCGCGCATCTCTCACAACAAATATTTCAGGTTGTTTTTAACTATGATCGGGGGCCCTTCGATAGAATCGATATTCAAATATCGATGATATCGACACCAGATCGATTGCATTGAACAAGGTCGCAAACTGTCCAGTAAGCTCAAAGATAAATTAGCTGGATTTATCGATGCCTCGGCTCTGATCTCGATATCATCGATATTCAAATTCTGATGATCTCGATGGATCCCCGATCATTCATGAAAACCTGAAATATGTCAAAGTCAAGTCTCTCTCATTTTTCAAGTGTCGATGGATCGATCCTGTCATCGATGGAATCGGAGTTCGAAATCCGATGACATCGACAATGGGTTCGATTCATCGACCAATTGGCAAAGAGTTTCAAAAGCGTATGACATCGAGTCCGAGTCATCGAGCAGACCATCGATGCTATCGAGAGTATACGCTCGATGATATCGAACCTGCTCGATGATATCGAACTCTGTCATAAATGTGACCATTTTATATCCGTTGGAACTTTTTGCCTATATATAGAGGACTTGTCTTTTGTTTATGTGAGAGAAAATAGAGAGAGCTTTTGTGTGTTTCAACTTATATCTTATAACCAAAGCCCTTTTTCTCAAGGGAGTTCATCCTCCAATCCACCCTCACCATTGACATTCAATAGAGTGGATTGGGGAATGAACTTCCGCATTCAAGGATCCTCCAGCTACTACCTTAATGGCAAATCATTAAGCTGGGATGCCTTGAATGCATAAGATTGGAACTACTCTATCTTCCTTATAGGAAAACCTTTAGAGAGTAGGATTCCATCATATCCTTGACCCAACCCGAAGCTGAGTATTGGTACATCATTTTGTGTTGCGGATCAAGGGAGCAGAAGACTCTTCGTCAACAAGGAGGAGGAGATCTTCGGCATTGTGCTAAACGAGACTCATCAGCTTATTTGTAAGTATCAAGAGTCCAAGAGGACACTTGTGATCATTCCTTTATAGGATTGGGTTCTAAGTGGTTCTCACCCTTTGAAGTCCTTAGGGAGGCCTCCGGCGGGAGTGTACGTAGTGGGTGCGTTGTGTGGACCCTTACTCTGTGGAGAGCATAAACATCTGGTTTGGAGTGAATCAGTAAAACTCTGGGTTTTAGGTGAACTGGGTAAAACCTTAGGGTTAGAGGTCAACCGTGTAGAAACCTCCAGTAGGGTCTTATGGAAGATCCTTGGCCAGTGTGCTTAAAAGTGGGTGCGTTGTGTTGACCCTTGCTCATGAGAGCATAAACAGTCAGCCTCAGTGTAGGTTGTAAAGGTTGAAGGTAAACCTGATTTAAAACCTTAGGTTGGAGGTGAACCATGTGAAACCTCCTTAGTAAAATCAGGTACACTCAAAGGTTAAGTGCGGTTACAGGGAGTGGAGTAGACTTATCGTCGAACCACTATAAAATGACTATGTTTGAGATTGTTATTTTGATTGTGTGATTTGCTTTAATACTTCATATCTGAATATCTGATCACACCTCACACACCTACACAATCATATCCATCATGAACTAGGTTGCATATTGTTTACTTCTTAAACAGTTTGTGATTGGATCCTCTACCAGGCTTGGAAGCCAGTAGAGTTATATTTGAGTAATCTTGATAATTGCATATTTAGAGGATTAGTGAAATAGGATTTTAAATAAACCATAAAACCTTTAAAAGTCCTATTCACCCCCCTCTAGGACATATTGGCATATTCTGACTTCTACTTGTGCGGTCTTTACCGCCACTTCAATTGGTATCAGAGCGGGTCTCTCTTTAAGGGCTTCACCGCCTAGAGAGTGATCTTGACTGAAGAAGGAATCATGTTCAAAAGAATCCAAGAGGGTTGACAAACCAGAACAATTGCCTTGTGATTCACACTGCTCTAAAAGTCGGTAATAGTTCAAAGTGGTATCTTGATAGTGGATGCTCCAGACACATGATTGGTGATCAAACTCACTTTTGTGAGTACTCCAACTTTGATGGAGGATCTGTCACATTTGGTGATGGTAGCTTAGCCAAAATTGGTTGGACAAGGAACAATAGCTGTACCTGGCCTTCCTAAAATTAAACATGTCATCTGTATAGAAGGTCTAAAACATAATCTCCTTTGTATCTTCCAAATCTGTGACAAAGAACATCTTGTCACTTTCTCAAAAGATGTGTGTAGAATTGTGGATCATATAGGAAAATCTCTCATAAAAGGGCTACGTACTAGCGATAATTGTTATGTCATTGAAAGTACAAGTGAGAGTGTACTATCCACAAGTGCAATGTGGCTGTAAAGAATGAATCCAAATTGTGGCACCAAAGGTTGGCACACGTTCACTATCGAAATTTAGCAAAGCTCAGTTCAAAAAATTTGGTTAGGGGACTACCCAAGATTAGAAAAGAAAAAAAAGTTGTTGTGGAGAATGTCTAAAAGGAAAGTAGATAAAAGTCGGACACAAAAAGACAACCTCCATAGCAACAACAAAACCTTTGGATCTGCTACATATGGATTTAGTTGGACCAACTAAGGTGGAAAGTCATGGCAAGAAAAGATACTTCCTGGTGGTAGTAGATGACTACACCAGATTTAGTTGGGTCTCATTCCTTCGAGAAAAATCGGATGCTTTTGAGGAATTTATGATCCTGGCTAAGCGACTCCAAAATGAAAAAGGATACGGGATCAATCGCATCAGAAGTGATCATGGTGGGGAATTTGAAAATGAAAAATTTGAAAAATATTGCAATGAGAAAGGAATTCGTCATGAATTCTCAGCTCCAAAAACCCCACAACAAAATGGAGTCGTTGAAAGAAAAATTGAGTATTGCAGGAGATGGGGTCAGTTATGCTAAATGAGAAGGATATGGCGAAAAGTTTTTGGGCAGAAGCTGTCAATACTGCTTGCTACATCATAAATAGAGTATATCTTAGAGCAGGTCTGAACAAAACTCCATACGAACTATGGTATGGGAAACTGCCTAGTGTGAAATATTTTCGAGTCTTTGGTAGCAAATGTTATATCTTGAGAGATAGAGATCACCTAGGGAAATTTGAGTCTAAAAGTGATGAAGGAATCTTCTTGGGGTATGCTATGAATAGTCGTGCATACAGAGTATACAATCTAAGAACTCTCACTCTTCAAGAATCAGTCAATGTGGTAATCGATGATCAACCTCATGAAGAAGATGCACCTGTGAATGAATTAGAAGATGATGTAGATTCATGCATAATGGAAAAACCTGAAAACAAAACCTTATCACCAAGTGAACCTCAACCATCATCTGACATTCCCATCATAAAAGATCATCCTCGAGAACAAATCATTGGAGACCCTAATGCTGGTGTAAAAACTCGACGACAAATAGAAAATATCTATAGTCATTTCTGCTTCACCTCAAAGATTGAGCCTAAGAACATTGTAGAAGCTCTTCAAGAAGAACACTGGATAAATGCTATGCAAGAAAAACTTCAACAATTTCAAAGAAATGAGGTATGAAAATTGGTTCCCAGATCACTCGATACAAATGTCATTGGAACCAAATGGGTCTTCAAGAATAAATCTGATAATAAGGAAATGTGATTAGAAACAAAGCAAGGCTTGTAGCTCAAGGGTACTCACAGATAGAAGACATTGATTTTGATGAGACATTTGCTCCTGTAGTATGCCTTGAGTCTATCAGAATTCTTCTATCCATTGCTTGTGCATTAAAATTCAAACTATTTCAAATGGATGTTAAGAGTGCCTTTCTCAATGGAGAACTTGCTGAAGAAGTCTATGTTGAACAACCAAAGGGATTTACTGACTCCAAGTACCCTCACCATGTATATCGTCTGAACAAAGCCCTCTTCAGCACCACGTGCTTGGTATGAACGATTGACAAAAATTTTTTTGGACCATAAATTTGCAGAGGGAGTGTTGATAAGACTCTGTTTACCCAAAGAACAAAAGACTCACTGCTTATTGCACAAATTTATGTGGACGATATAGTCTTTGGTTCAACATGTGAAGATATCGCATACAAGTTTGCCGACCTCATGAAATCAGAATTTGAAATGAGTATGGTCGGTGAACTAAACTTCTTCTTAGGATTGCAGGTCAAACAACTACATGATGGTATTTTTATCTGTCAACCAAGTATGCAAACGACTTAGTGAAAAGGTTTGGTCTTGAATTTGGACGTTCTTATCACACTCCCATGAGCACCACACTCAAACTCTCTAAAGATGCAAATGGCAAGAGTGTGGATCAACATCTCTACCGGAGTATGATAGGAAGTCTACTATATCTCACAGCTAGTCGTCCCGACATATCTTTTAGTGTTGGAGTATGTGCTCAGTATCAAGCTGATCCTAAAGAATCTCACTTAACAGCCGTAAAAAGGGTAATTAAATACATAGCTGGAACTACCTCCTACGGTCTGTGGTATCCATTTGAAACATCCACGATCATCACTGGGTACTCTGATGCCGACTGGGAAGGAAATTTGGATGATCGAAAATCAACTAGCGGAGGATGTTTCTATGTTGGAAACTGCCTAGTCTCCTGACAGAGCAAGAAGCAAAATTCAATATCATTATCTACTGCCGAGGCTGAATACATTGCCGCTGGTAGTTGCTGTGCTCAACTCCTTTGGATGAAACAGATGTTGTTGGATTACGGGATTGAACAACCCACGATGAGTCTTTTATGTGATAACACAAGCGCAATCAACATTTCAAAGAATCCTATTCAACATTCTCGGACTAAACACATTGACATCCATCATCACTTCATCCGAGAACTTGTTGATAACAAGATTCTTGCACTGGATTATGTTTCCACAAAAAAGCAACTCGCAGACATCCTCATCAAACCTCTTGATATAAACAGGTTTAGTGACCTACAAAAGTCCATTGGGATCTGCACTCACTAAATCTCAGTTAACATGAGCCACACAGTAAATCTTCACACGGGGATACCCATGGTTATATGTCAGCCACAAGTCAGAATTTCCCGTATTAACCATGATAAGTTGGGATGCAAAGTTATGACAATCTCGATAATATCTGAACAATATTAGATCACTAACACTGATATTCGAACATCGATAAAATTGAAGAAACTTAGAAATGCACGATGATAACCAGTGGTTTCCTCAATGGTTGGGCCGAAAATGCCGTGTTTTGATAAACTGATAATCTACTGTTGTCTGTGGCAGTATATGTGCTGATAGTTGGATACTTGGATATTCTGTATATGGCTGAGTATAACTCTTATTTCTAAGGCCATATTTCTGTTTTGAGCTCCCCAGGTCTATCAAGTTACGGAATGCATGTGATGTTTTACTAAACTACTATATCACTGCTCTATTTTTGCCTAATATGCATCCATATGCTCTGAAATTGATGTCTCTTTAAACTGAATAAATTATACATCAATTGATCTACCTCTGCCTGGTTGGTTCTCCCAAGCAATTCACTCTTCAGTCAATATCACCTGAAGATATCTTTGTCAATGACTAACAAAAAGGGGGAGAACATTTGCAAACACTCCGAATGAAAATTTGTGTATCTGTTAGATGTTGTTGCAGGTGTTAGGGGGAGTAGCTACATCAAGTAAGGGGGAGTTTACAAGAAAAGGGGAGCAGATACTGGGTTGTGTAAATGGTTCATTAGAAATTGTAAAAATTGTGTAAAAACATGTACACACAATTTAGGGTGTGTTTGTCTAGAACATTCTAGGGTGTTTTGGGATTTTGTCACGTAATTGACAAAGGGGGAGATTGAACGTGCCCTAGTTTGTCAAGTTACGTGAGTGTTGAGTTAGACTGTCTACGGAACCTGATTTGAAGATCAATTCAAGCGCCTGCCTCAACCGGATGTGTGCAAGCTCGTCACAGGTAAATCTAAAGCCTCACATCCCATGATCCAAAACACTAGGTGAAGAAAACCCTTAAAAATAAGTTTGAAATCATAGGGTTTTAAGGTGAGAAAACTTTTTCAAAATAGGAAAATCTCTAAGTTTTTCTCGCCTTAACGATTTTATCGAAACACCCTCAATATGATCGACCTGCTCTGTCGATGTCTTCGATACATTAACGATATTATCGTTGAGAGGACCAAAAGTGTCTAGCAACTAAGTATTCATCTGGACAGATTTATCGATGTATCGATACACATATCGATATCATCGATATAAGCACTAAATATGTCCAGCAACTTCATAACATATCTGGACGAATTATCGATGCATCAATATACCTATCGATATCATCGATATTCAAATTTCGAGTCCATCGAGAGTGACTCGATAAGATTGACAGACCGATTTCTGGCGCCCCTATTTTTTAATGAAAATCTCAAAATCCTTCGTATATTGATGCTCTTCCGATATGATCTGAAATCAAATATCGATAACATCGGAAGTCCATCGATGATATCGATCGAGGGCGCGCATTTCTCACAGCAAATATTTCAGGTTGTTTTTAACTATGATAGGGGGCCCTTCGATAGAATCGATATTCGAATATCGATGATATCGACACCAGATCGATTGCATCGAACAAGGTCATAAACTGTCCAGCAAGCTCAAAGATAAATCAGCT
The DNA here is from genome assembly GCA_021015155.1 of Magnolia officinalis. NCBI lineage: Eukaryota > Viridiplantae > Streptophyta > Magnoliopsida > Magnoliales > Magnoliaceae > Magnolia > Magnolia officinalis. The sequence goes on along the minus strand of JAJHSJ010000006.1, from coordinate 64,878,223 downwards.
GGATTTTTCGATGCCTCGGATCTGATCTCGATATCAACGATATTCAAATTCCGATGATCTCGATGGATCCCCGATCATTCATGAAAATCTGAAATATTTCAAAGTCAAGTCTCTCTCGATGGATCGATCCTGTCATCGATGGAATCGGAGTTCGAAATCCGATGACATCGACAATGGGTTCGATTCATCGACCCATTGGCAAAGAGTTTCAAAAGCGTATGACATCGAGTCCGAGTCATCGAGCAGACCATCGATGCTATTGAGAGTATACGCTCGATGATATCGAACCTGCTCAATGGTATCAAACTCTGTCATAAATGTGACCGTTTTATATAGAGGACTTGTCTTTTGTTTATGTAAGAGAAAATAGAGAGAGCTTTTGTGTGTTTCAACTTATATCTTATAACCAAAGCCCTTTCTCTTAAGGGAGTTCATCCTCTAACCCACCCTCACCATTGACATTCAATAGAGTGGATTGGGGAATGAACTTCCGCATTCAAGGATCCTCCAGCTACTACCTTAATGGCAAATCATTAAGCTGGGATGCCTTGAATGCATAAGATTAGAACTACTCTATCTTCCTTATAGGAAAACCTTTAGAGAGTAGGATTCCATCATATCCTTGACCCAACCCGAAGCCGATTATTGGTACATCATTTTGTGTTGCGGATCAAGGGAGTAGAAGACTCTTTGTCAGCAAGGAGGAGGATATGTTTGACATTGTGCTAAACGAGACTCATCAGCTTATTTATAAGTATCAAGAGTTCAAGAGGACACTTGTGATCATTCCTTTATAGGATTGGGTCCTAAGTGGTTCTTACCCTTTGAAGTCCTCAGGGAGGCCTCCGGCGGGAGTGTACGTAGTGGGTGCGTTGTGTGGACCCTTGCTCTGTGGAGAGCATAAACATCTGGTTTGGAGTGAACCAGTTAAACTCTGGGTTTTAGGTGAACTGGGTAAAACCTTAGGGTTAGAGGTCAACCGTGTAGAAACCTCCAGTAGGGTCTTATGGAAGATCCTTGGCCAGTGTGCCTAAAAGTGAGTGCGTTGTGTTGACCCTTTCTCATGAGAGCATAAACAGTCAGCCTCAGTGTAGGTTGTAAAGGTTGAAGGTGAACCTGATTTAAAACATTAGGTTGGAGGTGAACCATGTGAAACCTCCTTAGTAAAATTCGGTACATTCAAGGGTTGAGTGCGGTTACCGGGAGTGGAGTAGACTTATCGTCGAACCACTATAAAATGATTGTGTGATTTGCTTTAATACTTCCATATCTGAATATCTGATCACACCTCACACACCTACACAGTCATATCCATCATGAACTAGGTTGTATATTGTTTACTTCTTAAACAGTTTGTAATTGGATCCTCTACCAGGCTTGGAAGCCAGTAGAGTTATATTTAAGTAATCCTGATAATTGCATATTTAGAAGTATTAGTGAAATAGGATTTTAAATAAACCATAAAACCTTTAAAAGTCCTAATCACCCCCCTCTAGGACATATTGGCATATTCCGACTTCTATTAGTGCGGTCTTTACCGCCACTTCAGTTTTTGGTTTGTATTTGTCCGTACCTTTCTCCTTAGGTGAGATCTTTATTTATAGTCGATAGGTGTAGTGCCGTATATGGTATTCTCTTTACTTACTATGTGCATATTACAGAGGGAATCTTCACCCGAGCATGTCAGGGTGATCTTCGGAGATCCTCGGCGAAGATCTCAGAAGAATCTCTTTGATAAGTTCTCAGAGTGGATGATCTCTGGGAAGGTTGAGGTAGATGGCCGAGGTCGACCTCTGAGTTGGAAAGCTGACGTCACCTTATAGATCAGGGGTTGAGGCCAATCTTCCAAAGTCGAACTGTCTATTATGGTAGGGTCAATTCTTATGATAGTTCATCGTTTGAGATAGGAAAGAGGCCGACCATAGCTAAGCCCTCCGCTAGATGGTCGGTTCGTCGAGTCGTCCGTAGGGGTCGTGCTCAGACATTGGAGCCGAGCTTCTTTCCTTGAAGTGTTTTTATGCTCTTTCTTAAACTAGTCACTCCTGGTCAGTTCATTTTCACCCCTAATAGCTTTTAAAACATTTTTCCTATTAAAATTTTCATTTAAAATTTTTTCCCCTTTATTAAGTTACCTTGGGTTTTATCCGACACGGGATGCTAATTGCATATATGTGGAAGGAAGTCCTTATATAAGGCTTGGGCCTTTAAAGGACATGGGGGTTTGGGTGTTGGATTGTTTCTTTACAATATACGTGTGCATTTTGAGCTAGTCAGTGGCCATGGCCATAACAAGTGTGCATGCATGCATTTATCGAGTCTATTTGAAGTCCATAAATAGACTTCTCTTAATTCAGTTTTCATAAATTAAAATAAATCAGGCCTCTCTTTCTCATATCTCTAGTTCTTTAATTTTGGTTTACTAAGTTTACTTTCTAAGCTGGTTTATTGGTTCGGGTTAAGACAACAAATGATTCAAGATCATGTACAGTGAGTACAATGTTGTGATTATGTTATAGTGGTTGTATCCTGGAGGTTAATTGTCTAAGATTTTCATTACATTTGATATATGGTCAAAAGAGGAAAAATTCAACTTTAAATCGAGTGATTTCAAATCACGCCTTAACTTGACTCAAAATTCCACAATTCCTCATTACTTCTTTAATTTTTTTTTTAATTTTTTTTTTTGTTTTAACATATTCTATATTGATTTTAATTATCAAACCCAACAATCTTGAGATTGAATTAGAAAATAATTAGACTATGGTCACCATCATAGTTTACTCCACAACTGAGTGTCATGCCCTAAAAATAGAGCCCAGGACCCTGATTCCGCTCTTGAGGTACAACTCAGGAGAATTTTTTATATAGTTGGTTTGGTAGTGTTCCCCATTTTAAATATGATATACAACATTGACCAAAAAATAAAGAATAACCCAAAATGTGATATTACATCATTACCAAATTACACATGTTTTTATTACAGTTAGTTCGGTAGTATTTTCCCTTTTAAACATTATATACATCTCATTTAGCTACCTCGACAAGCTAGGGCTCCTTGAAAATTTAAACAACAATTGAAATAAGCTTTAAAAGCCTAGTTGGTACATCTTTACTTGAGAGGAAAGATAAAACTATAATGTGTACGATAATTAAGATGTATAAGCATGTAACTACAGGAATCAAGTTATAAAAGCATGTAACTACAGGTATCAAGTTATTTGAATCGATAAAGTAGGGTCATGTATGTAATGCAAGTATGAACGCAATGCGTATGGAAGGCACCTCCAACGTGTCCAACCCCATCATAATCATACACCACCAATTGGAACAAATAATAGGGCCATGCCCTCCTTTCAATCTCTCCATATTTTATGCACATCCATTTGTCTTCGGCAATAGGACATTCTACTCGGACCTGATGATAAGTACCCCATACACCACTCTGAAATTGCACATGGTGTAGGATAATCTACCACGGCTATACGGGGAATCTTGGTGGAGATATAGAATGAAGATTATGTCCTATAAGGGGGGTGATTAGGACCAAATAAATTTTTTACCAATTAACACACAATTGCTTATTTAAACTAATATGTCAATATAAACTAAGATAATTACTTTAATGCTTCCAAGCCAATAGAGGGTCCAATCACATATAATATAATAGGTATGCATTCAAGCAACTAGTCTATACATGATAGTGTATATGTGTGTGTGGGATGTGTTAACTATTAACTCTTACAATTCATCTAATCATGTATACATATAAATCATTAATCAATCACATAAGTATAATTAAACAAGTGCTCAAAAGATAATCCCAAACACAAGCATGTATAGTGGTTTGGTTTCCCTACTCCACTCTCGGTGGACACACTCAATCTATGATTGTATCAAATTTAACCATCGGAGGTTTTAAATTAGGTTCACATCTAACCTTTACAAATCTACACATGGACCGCGATCCTACATAAGAACCTATCTAGCTTACACTCTCACCAAAGGCTTCCACAAGAGACTTCAGTTGTTTTCTAATTAGCTAACAAAAATCTCATTCCTAGTTTAAGGACCTAGGTTTACTCTCATCGGAAGCTCCCAAGGAGACTAATACGTACACACCCATGTTCTGTGAATTCGATCCTTCATAAGATCCTAGGTCCTACACAAGAACCTATCGAGTTTGGGTTATAAACTCTTACCCTCAATCTTAGACAAAGAAAGAATATATGGACTTACTAAATGATACTTACTTGTTGAATTGAGCCCCATTTGATGAGCCGTCTTGGGTTGCTTGATCGATGCTCTTTCGTGCTTCAATCATCTCATTTTTCTCCCTAGATCGTTGATGCAGATGCACTGCCAATGCTTCAGCTCTAACATTAAACACCATGCACGTGATGCTCCAATGAGGTAACCAAGGTGATGGAAGTTGGGTAGAATCTCTTACAACTAATGAAAAGTTGAACCCATATGAGATTCACCTATATGGGTGTTCTGGAGGGTTTAAAAAGATATTTGACAATTGGTTTAAGTCTAATCTCTAGAACAAGATGACGATTAAGTTTATCTTCTTTAATGAGGTTGGAATCCTCTTTGAAGTGATGAATCACAAGGATGATGACGTAGGTAACATGGATTTAGAGGATTGGAATGTGGGATATGAGTGGGTCGATTAGATCGATTGGCTTCCATTCCATTGAGTCACATCGACAACCTGTCACTGAGATCGAGGACTACTCGAAAACTGCTGTCTTGGGCATACAATTTCACAACAATTTAATACCTCTTCTAGCCTTACTTATCATGTTCCAATTAATCTTCCAATGCTAAGGGATGATCAACAAGGTTAACTTATTGGGTTAGGATCATCAATGGGTTTAAGGATTGTTTTGGGTTAAGGTTGAGGTCACTAAGGCTCCTCATTTATATGTTCTTTATTCCTTGATGCTCTACGTCGTCTTGTGTCTTTGGTCTTCAACTTTCAAGTTCTCAATTGACTATATGACACACAGACTCATGTGATTGACAAATAAAGTACACAAATGAGTGCACTAACAATCTCTCCATTTGTCAATTACATGACAAAAACCTAACCCAAACAATGTCATGGTCCATACCAATGATATACCAAAAGAACTATAAATATTACATGTCAAATTATAAATGATTTACAAATTGATACAAAAATCATATGTAAAACTTGCACTGCTCTCACATAATTTCTCTCCCTATCTTCATCAATTCTTATAATAACAATTAAATAATGCAAAATAAAATTAAACTTATTTTGGTGGGACTTGATTATTCTCTCCATTTTTATCGGTATTTAACAAAGAGTTAGTTCCATGAATATATTAAGAAAATCATAAAATAAAAATAAACTCTATAACTCATACATGTTACTATAAGAAAATACTAACAAGGGAATAAGGTACATATAAACATTAAATATGGAGCATGCTTATTGGTCATTCAAAGGATATACCAATCGAATCAAGAATGATCAATGATAGGTTAAGCTAAAAACATGTGATACCAAAATTAAACAACTTTAAAGATTAAAGTATCAAAACAACCAAGGATAAATTCCTCAAATATACCAATTATGTCACACTCACAATCTAGATACTAAGTGTGCACACTCAGACTTGAGTTATGGTTCATGACTTGTACATTCATTGTACTTAAATCAGTGAGTCACATCATTTTAATAGGGGTATAATATAATTTAAGTTCTATGTTCTCATTAACATCCATCAATACACTCATATCAACCACTAATCCATTTAGAAACATTCCCGACTACACATCTATAATAATCAAGAATACTAACTAAAGCATTTCTATTCACCCATTTGGGATTTTTATTAAGTCATTGTTTAGAATCATCAACTAAATAATCAGAAAGGTATTAACAATTTCTAAAATCTAAATAAGAAGCCATTTTGAAACAGAAATGAGAATAATAATAGGAAAACACGTCCCATTTTAATCATTCTACTGATCCAATATAGTAAGCTCATCTTTGGTTAAATATGACAATTGTTCCTGTGGATCATCTATTGGTTTGACATCATATTCTTGCTCTTGAGTCACTGTCTCTGCTTCAATTCCATTTGTATGGTTTTTCCATCAGTACACCGTTAACTGACCAGGTCCAAGGAGTGAATCCATCATGGTTTTTGTATGATATAATTAAAATAATATATATAAGTAAAGCATAATAGTCGAGCATAAAAATAAAAAATATAATGTAAATGATGTAGTTAATGGGAATACTGTGAATGATTTTAATGATGCATCAAGTGGGTATAAATAAAAACCATCAACTTGCTTGGGTTGGATATCGGCAACCCGCATCTTCCATTGGCAGGCTTCTACCATTGGTAGGCATGGGCAAGGTCTGTATTTGCCCATTGGGCAAGCTTCCACATAGAGTGGGCTTGTAGTGGGTACAATGGGTTGTCCCTTAGGAGCGTTAACGATGTAAGGCATGAATGTTTAATGCATCAATAATCATATAAAGTGTCATATACATCTTTATATATGAGAGACATTTCACATGTTCATAATTCTAAGAATATCTCAGCACTAATTAGTTAGTAATCAATTTAATCCAGCCTTTCACAATCATAATCATAATACAACCAACTACAACAACACAACAATTTATTTTAATCATATAGAGAGGAAACATGTTGGGATCACACACCTGATGATTTGGTGAGGAAAGTTAGGGAGGAATCTGATGGAGTAATTCAGGGAATACCTAAAATCCATATATAATGCACCACAATATTAAAAATGAATGGATGATAAACGATCAATTTTATAAAACCCTTTATTTGTTTTGATCACCACGGCCATAAATCGGTGCGATTATAGGCACATAGGTATTTACTTAAAGGGACCCAACTATTAGACAACTAGCAAATTGTACATGTGTTCCAGGAGAGCACAACACAGGAGATCAACATATGAAACATAGTGGCATACCTCATTGATATATGTGGATGTCCCATACAAACGTTTTCCTAGATTGGCCAATCTGAGTTCTAGATGGTCATGATGCTTAGGTTCTACAAGGTAATGTACCTAATGGATATGGTAAATTTATCTTATCAATCACAACAAAAAAGGTAGACTAGATATCTTATAAGTTGACCCACTATATGGATGGCTTAGATCTTGCAACAACATGCTATGATGACACATATTATAACATGTGTATGTGCTACCTAAACATGCCTGTGGCTTGGATAAGTTTTACCATACATGCACATCCCTTTCTATAATACATATGGTATAATATATTATATTATGTATATATAACACATTTTTTTCCAATGTGGGTCCTACTACAAAGATCTGAAATGATGACATGATCACCACCACTTTGGTGAACCTTAGAAAGAAATTTTGGTCTAATTTAAAATTTGTGGGAGCCACAATAACCTATAAGATTATCATACAAGCACCATTATTTTCTCACGGAATGAGCCGCAAAATTTTTAAATCTATAATAAATTTACACCCTAAGCCAAAAGTGGCCTTCTAAACCAAATGTATGGGGTGTATACAACACATATATCATTGTGGGGGTGCACAATCTCATGACTTAAGATGGTCATTAGCGTCTGGAAACCGAACTTACTTTCCAATGCTGGAACTGAAATTTTATATATTTATTTGAATGGGTCCCATGATGATCTAAGCTATGGATGAGACGAGTAATCCTTACGTAAGGAGTTAGCCCAAAAATCTTCTTAAAACAATACTTTTGTGGTCCCATACGAATGCCCCATAGTAACCATTCATTATCCACTATTTAAGGCACTATGGTCCACTTGAGTTTTCTTTTCAGTTAACTTTTTTTTAACCCCAACTCTCTTTTTGAGTGACAAGATCAAATGACAACTTGGATTTGTCACTTGTATCAAGACAGCCCCACATAGAGGACCCACAGATTTGAATCAATTCCTGTTCTGTAAATACATTAATTTCACCTTTGTACACTAGGAGAGTTTTTACCTATATATATATATATATATATATATATATATATATATATATATATATATATATATATATATAGGGAAAAGGTACTATGCGCTCGAGCTGATTTTAACGTCCCATGAGGTCGAGCTGTGTGGGCCCCACCGTGATGCGTTTTGAACATCTACCCCATCAGTCAGATGCACCATTCCATTGTGTGCCTAGGTCTCAAAAATCAAGTCAATCCATAACATGTGTGGGCCACACCACATACAAAAGTAGAGAGGGGTCGTGCACCATTAAAACATTCATAACCATTTTTGAGGGCCGACCGACATGTGGTTTGCAAATCTAGCCCATCCATTATGTGTGTCCCACTTGAATGAGGGTTCAGACCAAGTTTTAGGTGCATGCAAAACTCAGGTAGGCCCCACCAAGTGCTTTTATATGTTTTAAAGGTGTCTTCACATAATTTTAGATGGTATGGCCCACCTGAGTTCCATATATGGTTAATTTTTGGGGTATCCCATAATTTAAAGGGGACCCATCAAATGCACGGTGTTGATGGTCGAAACGCATCACGGTGGGGCCCACACAGCTCGACCTCACGGGAGCTTATCGTGAGGTCGAGCACATAGTACCTTTTCCCACACACACACACACACACACACACACACACACACACACACACACACACATATATATATATATATATTAATAGTCCACATATGATGGGTGTGCATTAAATCTATTTTGTTCACCAATTTAACACCATTATTTTAGGACATGATCGAATCCAAGGGTTGACAAGCCTAAGTGCAGGGTTGCGATGTATTAATAACTCGGTGTGACCGAGGTTGAATCGTTAGGAAATGGGAACACGGTTTACAACGAATCTAAAGCTAATGGTTGGTTTGAAGTTTTAATTCAGTAAGGTAGAAAATGGTTAAATAAAATAATAAAATACTAAGGATATAGGAATCCACTCATAGCAACCACAATATCTCATTCACTGATTTAATGTATATATCAATTGGAATAGATGTCCTATCCTATCCAATTGAAAGATAATTCTGTTAAGTCAATCGTCAACAATGATAAGATATGATTTCAATTGAATGATTCTCTCATGAAACACACGGATCTCAATTGTAGGGAATAAAAACCATCCCAGGCACCCTTATGTGACAATAGATCAATCAATTATACAAATTAAATTCTTCTCTAATTCATGCTAAAAAATTATTAAATCAAAGCATTCATTGTACTCATAATGCACAAAAAATTTAGAAATAAACAACTTAAAAACTTCAAAGTAAATCTAAATCTATTTCAATCTATTATCATCATTAAAACCATTGTTATTGAATCAAATAAACTAGATATTGTAATTAATTAGCAGCTTCATACCTTAGCCTTAACTAAGAGATTACTCTAGCATGTCTAACATCCTAAAACAATAGAAAAACATAAATAACAAACTAGAACCGAAGGATTGAAGAAAAAGGATGGATCCTTAGAAGCTCCACCACCCCTTAGTCTCTCTTCCAAAACCTAATTCATGTCTAGAAGAGCCTAAAACACCCATTTAAATAGGAAAATTCCACACTGCCTTGGAACCAAATTTAAATTTATGCACTTTTGTTATACTTCAGTCGTATCTATGGTAGCCTTCGGTCCCACCGAACATCACTTAAGGTCACAACAAACTCTCATTCATGGCACCGAACATGGCTTCGGTTGCACCTAACTATCGAACCGAATTACATCTAAAAATCACAATTTCTTGTTGGACAATTTTGTGCACTTTTCGGTCGGACTGAGGTAACCTCAGGTGGAACCAAATAGTCTGTAATTTTTGTTAATGCATTGCGGGATTTTTCATTATTTTCTATATCCTTTGTACTTTATTTTCTTGGATCTTTAGTACTTGATATCTTCATTAATGCCTTCTAAATCTCGAATTCTTCATCACATTCTAGTTTGATATTTTTTAAGCTTTAATTCCTCCTTTAAGCATGTATTCATCTTAGTCTTCCTAATTACTTCGCATATAAAAAATATATATTATAGATCAAATTAACACTTAAATACATGAAAAGCTAATGCAATTGAGAGGATAAATATGCAATATTTAGGCTTTATCACACACAACCAACATTTTGGTAGTCCCGAGAAAAACATGTGGAAGATATTTTGAAACCAAATGAATAATTTCCTATAAACTCAAGCAATTCTTAAAATAATCCAACTTATAAAAATCTAAAATACATTAATATAGAGCACTACTTCCACCTAAACTATAGAAATTGGTAAATATCCAAATCAAATTCAAAGCATTAATCTTATAATTAAAAAAATTCTAAACATTAAGTTCCATGTATATAGTGAAATCTAGACTTAATATAATCAAAGGTTTAGTTCTCTATTTTCATGATAACATTGGTAATTAAAATAATATTTATGATAAGAAAATGTTAAACCAAACTTGACTAATAGTTCAACATTGTATTCTTCCATCTTTTTATTTTTTCACGACGACTTTCACAGTATTTTCAATCTTTTCTTCATTTCCACAACATTCCTTTCATGGAACTTTGATAGGTAGCAATTTTTTTATGACACCTATGTTTTTTTAACTAGTATTACTTTTTTTTTTCATTGAACATGATGGAAAAATTCCTCAGGCTTGGATCCTATCATTCTCAATAATCATCAAGTTAATAATTCAGTATCAAACTTAGACTTTAATGTGTAAGCTAGATGTGAATCCATCATTCAATCAATGTTTAAAACTTCTAATTAAAGATTAAATCTTTGAACTTAAATTTGAAATATATCAAATAACAAGAATCTAGGATTAAACAATTCTCATATTAAATATCTTATCATTCTAATCACGGGATTATCTTAAAAAAAATCACTTAAATTCTCATAAAATTTTAAAACTTTGGGGTAAAAAAGTTAGTACAAATGAAAAAGAATTTCCAAAGGAAACCCTATCCCTCATCCTAAATTTTACGTTGTCATCAATGTATAAATATATGCAATAAAAGCAACATGAGAGTAATGAAAATAAATAGTATATGAAAAGTACCTGAAAGGCGACAACATATACATACTAGTCCAAACTTCCTATCAATTGGTGTTTCAACCACTAAACTAAAATAATAAATCAAACTAATCTTAAGAAACAATTAAAATCCTAATCTAAGAAAGAAAATGGAAAAACTACTCATTCTAGATAGATAGGTTCATTCTCTGGCCAATATCTCAATAAATTTCTCAACAAGTTTCTAAACAAGATCACCAAATAGCCCATATTGCAATAGATGTTGAGGGTAAAATATTGCATATTAGACCCCAGTTATTACTTGATTTTACGTACATGATAATGTCTAACACCTATTTTAATCATTTTTTGTTGCAAGGTGAATTTAAGAGCTTGGACTGAAAAGGGTGCTAAAAACATGAATTTAATGCTCAGAAATTACCAAGGCAAGGGACGGATCTTAGGAGACTGATTTCAAATAAATTACATGCCAAAGATTCAAGAAAATCAAGTGATTGAAGTTAAAGGGGCCTGAAAGTCATCCTGAATGTAAGATCACAGGGTTCCCACCATCCGTTTGGCTCGAAACTTTATATTTGGCCCGAGGATCCTAAATTAACCGTATACGTCGAAATTTAGCCTTTGGATCCTTGGTACCCTAGTTTCCCACCTTTGAATTTCACAAGTTTTAGTCTAATATTTCACCATTATTTCTCTTAAAATTTCCTGATTTAGATTACATCTTCTTCCAGTTCTAGTTCTGGTTACTTTTAGATTACGGACAAGGTTCAGTCCTTGTGGATTCGACCTCGGTCTTACCGAGATTATTACTACATCGCAACCCTATACTTGGGGTGTGAACAAGTTTTTGGTGCTGTTGCCGGGAACTAACGGTTGCATTTTTCTGAGATTAACTAGTTTTAGAATTAGGTTAAGAATAGGGTTTTTCTAGTTTTTTATTATAGGTTTAGGTTTTTTTATTTGATTTCTAGAAACTAACCTAACTTTCCTGTTTTGTAGAACCCTGATATAAGGCTTTCTAAATTGGTAATCTCTTTCTAATTTCTCTATTATTCTATTTTTAGGATTAAGGTTTTATTTTCTATTTTTAGAAACTTTCTAATTCTAGGATTTCTTTTAATTTTAGAAACTAATTTCTTTTGTTTTCTTTTGTAAGATCTTAACATAGGAACTTCTAATTTGGTAACTTCTTTCTAATTCTCTCCATTTCTATTTCTAGATCTCTTATTGATGTAGGATTTTTCTTTTATTTTTAGGATTAGATTCAGAGTTAGGGTTTCACAATGCATGAGTGGGTACGTCGGTATGCTGAGATAGCTTGTGGATCTTAGGAAGGGATGTATGATGATTATGATAGAAAACAGCCTATGCCTCAAAATTTTTCTGAAAATATCCTCGAGAGCCAATCAGAATATGATGCTCCACTAATTAACAAGTCCTTCGGTGATTATAGGTGGGAAAATAATTGCACTCCACGAGTTAAGAAAAAAGTACGTGATTATTGGAATGATGATGCGTATCAACTCTCGACCTATGACCCATATGATTATGATCAGTGGAAATAAAAATATTTCGAAGTTAAGTCAGTAAAACATCATGGTGAAAACCCTCTTGGATCAACCACTTTTGAATATCCACCAGAAACGATCCAAGACGAGTCACCTCAGAGTTACACAGACTATGTTATTGACATGAGGAAGTTATTAGAAGCACTTGAATCATGGCTCGATAGGCTAATGGAGACTAATTCATCCCAACCGCAACTCAAATTACAAATACGGTGCAAGGAAAGTGATTTCAACTCAAAACATTGGAGAGATGAACCGCCAATTGATTTTGTTAATTACTCCTTTGGATTCCTTACTTATGATGAGATAGTGGAGGCTAGTTTGTCCCAGCCACAACTCCATCCAGAAATACAATACGAGGAGAGTGATCCTAACTTGCTTATGGAGAACTTTGGAATTTGGAATAAGGAGTTGGAATCCATTAATGAGCATCTGACTCAATTTCCCGATGAGTCGATCTCGATGATGGTTCAAAGAAATAATCAAGAGACATTGTTGGTTTTTAAATATAATGATATTGACACACTTCACTCACACGACACACCTGATTTTAATGATGAGGAAGAGGTTAGTTTATTCGAACCTTAACCCAATCTAGGAACAGAATGTGAGGAAAGCGATCCCATTCTAAGTGTGTACTACACTGAATTGGAAGATGACGTGTATTGGGATTCAATCTCAAGTTTGACCTATATCAATGATCAAGAGGTTCAGGAAGTTGTTGACTATAGTGATCAACTCCACCTATTTGACATGGCTAATTTAAATATGGAGGATGAACCACTTTACCTAAACCTTCCAACTTTTGTGATGCATGTTTAGACCACTCCCTTGAATTGACTTATAAAATAGTGAGATAGACGAATTGCCCAATAAGATTCCGAAATTTGAAACCACCCAGTTGAGATTACCATCTGAACTGTTAATTTTTGACGATTCAATGCCGCTTCTGAGTACTATCAATGAACAGAGTCCTCACATTAATACTTTGTCTACTGACCCTCAATATGTTTGTGCAGGACTGGAGCAAGAGAGCATACCTCCATATACTTTTAAAGATGATCAAGTCCTTGAGCATCTCATTACAGATTTCAAAGTGGAATTTCTCAACTCTTTGGATGATTGGTTGGCACACTTTGCAGATCCAAACGATCCTATGATAAAAAAAATAGTGGATGCCTTGCAAGACAATATCTTGGTAGTTATCACGGACCGAAAGAACCCTTACTCTAAAATTCTTTCCTCTATAGATCCTAAATGCTTACCATTAAAGGAGGAGCTGAAAATTGAACCAAAGTCTGAAACTTCGAAATGTGTTGAGACTACATCATCTGCTAAGAATTTTTCTCAATTATATCTACCTGTAGTCTCTGATTCATCAAGGAATAATAACATGACAACTTTTTCTATCACAGGTAAATCATATATACTTTGGATACCTCAGGTGATGCAACGACAATTTTTGATGAAGTCTATAGATTTCTTTGGAATTTCATGCTCCAGGGCATCCAAGCCTATTACAAAAAGGGCCTTTGGATGATCTTGTTGAGAAACTTACTGAGACATTTATCAAGATATTAGCTGCAAGAGGAACCTTGCGGCATGACTAAGTAGATTTTCCGTTGCTTTCATAGGACTATGGTAGTTTGCTTTATGCCGTTAGGATAGTTTGCTTTCTAGTTGCTCTAGGATAGTTTGCTTTTTATTGGTTTCACTTTTTTCTGACCCACCTTCTTGCTGAGATCTCTTTTGAAAAAGCTGTACAACTCCCTCATCAGGTACTATATTTCCATCACTTCTCCTTTACCTTTTATTGTCTCATGTGCATTGCTTGCTTATATCTTTTACATTGAGGACAATGTAGATTTTAGGTTGGGGATGAGAGATTAGGTTACCTAATCAATGTTTTCTCAATCTTGACCAAAAATTGTGCAAAATTTTTAAATTTTTTCTGAAAATTTGTGAATTCGAGTGATTTTGAAGGTCATCCTTGATTTAAAAGTAAAAGATACGTAATGTTGGTGGTTTACGACTATTGGATTCAGCTACCTGTTAGATTTCACAATTAAGTTCAAATTATTAATTCATGATTAGAAATTTTAAACATTGATTGAATCATGATTTCACATGTCACATCTAGCTTACACATTAAGGTTTTAATAAGCATGGAAGGAAACAACCTGGGGAATTTGTCCATCATGTTCAATAAGAAGAATTGAAAAAAAAAAAGAGTGTGAATACCCAACCAAAAAACAATTATCGTCGAAAAGGGCCACCTATTGAAGATCATTGAAAGATTGAACATAGCATGAAAGCCATCGATGGCAAAATCAAAAGCTGGAAGAATGAAAAGATGAACTATAAGGCAAGTTTTGGTTTAGGTTATGGTTATCCTGAATGTTCTTTTGATTATCAATGTTATCATGAAAATAAAGAAATGATGAGCCTTTGATTGTGATAAGTTTAGGTTTCACTATACCCTAATGAAACTCAATGTTTAGAATTGTTCTAATCAATAGATTAATACTTTGAACTTGGCCATGAAGTTTACTGTGCGCTTGAGTCCAGGAGAAAGTAATGCCCAATATTGAGGTATCTTAGAATTCTAGCACCTAGATTGTTTTTCAAAAATCACTTGAGTTTATAGAAATTGTCCCGTAATTCTTAAAATATTTTTCACATACTTTGCTCAGGACTAGCAAAATGCTGGTGGGGGATTGTGTTGAGGGTCAAATATTGCATATTAGACCCTAGTTATTACTTGATTTTACATACATGATAATGTTTAACACCCTATTTTAATCATGTTTTTGTTGCAAGGTGAATTTAAGAGCTTGGATTGAAAAGGGTGCTAAAGCATGGATTTAATGCTCAGAAATCACCAAGGCAAGGGACGGATCCTAGGAGATTAAGATATAAGAAATTACACGCTAAAGATCTGAGAAAATTAAGTGATTGAAGTTAAAGGGGTCTGAATGTCATCCTGAATGCAAGATCGCAGGGTTCCCACCATTCGTTTGGCTCGAAACTTTATATCTAGCCTGAGGACTATAAAATAACCGTACACGTCGAAATTCAGCCATTGGATCCTTAGCACCCTAGTTTTCCACCTTTGAATTTCACAAGTTTTAGTGTAATATTTCACCATTATTTCTCTTAAATTTTCCTCATTTAGATTACATCTTCTTCTAGTTCTAGTTTTGGTTACTTTCAGATTACGTACAAGGTTCAGTCCCTATGGATTCGACCTTGGGTCTTACCGAGATTATTACTACATCTAAACCCTATACTTGGGGTGTGAATAGTAAACTTGGAAATCTTGAAGCATGTATGTCTAGAGAAATTTATACACCTCAACAAAATATCTTCTTTTGTTTCTCTGAGGTATCCATATTTTATAGAATTCACTTGTGACAGAAAAATTTTCAGTGTTAGTATACCATGGTGAATTAGAGACTACAACTAATTGAAATTTAGAAAAAATTTCTTTTTATCGGTGTAGTCTCTACAAATTCCAAAATTTCAGTCTTTAGTTTTAATCCCAGCTCCTCCACCTTTGATGGTAACTATTCTGGGCCAGTGGAAGCATGCACTTCAGAACAAATTTCTCCTCAGTGAATGTCAGGCATTAGGGTAAAGTCTTACAAGGCATTCACCATTTCTTTAATAATGTTATCATTAGAATCCTCAAGTGTGCCAAGTAAACTTCTAAAGAGTCTAAATATTCTGTTAAAAGGTAATCATCTTCTACAATGGAATCGAACATGTCATGTTCGTGGATTATATCAATATCATTATATTTGAAAATTCCCAGGGACTTATCTTCCATAATGGAATCAAACATGTCATGTTCGTGAATTGTATCAATATCACTAAGTTTGAAAATCCAATGTCTCCTAATCATTAACTAGCACTTCAGATGAGATCGACCATTGAGGAAACTAAACCATAGGCTCTTAAATATACTTCAACTCCTCATTTTCAAATTCAGTATGCTCAACAAGTGAGTCAAGATCTCTCTCCTCGCATTGTATTTTTGGATTATGCTGAGGTTGGGCTAGAAAAATCCCTTCCTCATCAATGAGGCATGATTGAATTCTTTAAATAGAGGACGCAAAAATCTCTAATGATATTCTAATGTCTTGGAATATTTGCATGGCATTTTAGTTGAATTGCTCTTGATCAATCCACCTTCAATTTGGATCCTCTTAGGTCTTCTTCGTGGGGTCTCATAAGTAGGAGGCCCAAGGGAATAGTTGTTAGAATGTCTGGTTAGTTTACTTCTCTAATTTAAATTCTGATGGTTCCTCTAATCAAGATCATATATGTCATATGTTGTTGTACTCAATGGTTATTGATAAGTGTTCTCACCCATATAATAATTACACATTCCCTTCTTAACCAGTGGAACATCATATATTTCATTTTCATTATAATCCGGTTGATTCTCAATTGAAGTTCCAATTAATTTATGAGACATAGGACGTTTCCTAACATAGTGATCAGACAATCCTTCAACTAATATCTCATCTCTTAGAAGTTTATTAGAGTATTCTTGTGTCCACTCTAGCATGAACAGGATAAAATCCTAATTATATACCTAATCTTAAAACAGAAAAATCAAATTCTTACAAAAAAATTAAGAGAAACTAATTAAGAAAAGAGTAAGGAAGGAGGTTACCATATGAGAAGAACTAGAACTAAAAGATTCTATAAAATAGAAATAAGCAATCGGTGTTAGTAATGTTAGAAAATTTGAAATAGAACAAGCCCTAAAAAATTATAAAATTAGAAAGCCTACAAAAAACCCTAGGTTAGAAAAATCCAAAAAATAGAAAAATCTAACATAAAACAGAAAACCTAGAAAACCTGAACCTAATTGTGTTCAACGCCATTCCCCAGTAACAATGCTAAAAACTTTATCGAACCTAAGGGTTGACAACCCCAAGTATAGGGCTATGATGCAATAATAATTCTGTGAGATCGAGGTCGAATCCTCAGGGAATGGTGAACACGGCTTACAACTAATCTAAAGCTAATGGTTGGTCCGGGTTTTTAATCTAGCAAAGTAGAAAAGGATTAAACAAAATAAGAAAAGATTATGGATCTAGGAATCCACTCATCGCAATCACAATATCACATTCACTGATTCAATGTATAACTTAATTGGAATCGAAGTCCTATCATATCCCATTGGAAGATAATTTTGTTAAACCAATCATCAACACCAATAAGATATGATTTCAATTGAACGATTCTCTCATGAAATACTTGGATCTCAATCGTAGGAAATCAAAAGCATCAAAGGCACCCGTAGGTGATGATAGATCAATCAATTATACAGATTGAGTCCTTCTCTAATTGATGCTAAAAGATTGTTAAATTAAAGAATTCATTGTACCCGTAGTGCACAATAATCAATAAATAAATAACTCAAAGACATTAAAGGTAAATTTAAATATATTTCAATCTACTATTCATCATTAAAACCATTATTATTGAATCATATAAACTAAATATTGTAATTAACTATAAGATTTAGCCATTAATCTTAGCTAAGAGATTAGCCTAATATGGTTAACATCTTAGTATAAAAGAAACACATAAAAGATAAACTTGAACTAGATGATTGAAGAAGAAGGATGGCTTCATGGTCTCATTTCCTTGTGACTAAATCCATATGGAGAAGTTTAAGAGGTCTAGCCATGGCTAAGGAGTTCACTTTCTTGTGACTACTCCTAATTTGCTTGCCTATTTGACATGCGCCACAAAATTTTTCTATTTTTTCAGTTTGGGTAAGCCACGAAAGTGATCTCTTTTGCTCAATTTATATAGATCTTATAGTTTACATGTCCATGACGTTTATGCCATAGTTTAGTCTCGTCTGTTTGGACCATGCAACATGAATGGTTTGTTGAGCAAGAGTTATCAATTATATAGCAATTTTCAGACATTCTGTGACCATTTAATATTACACTTCCTTTCTCATTTATAATCTCACATTCGTGATCTGAAAATTTTACACTATGTTTATTATCACAGATTTGAGATATGCTCAAAAGATTATGTTTTAATCCTTCAATATAAAGAACATTTTCGAAGAGAGGTAAGTTAGGGAGTTGTACGTTACTTTGGCCAATTATCTTGTAGTTGCTTCCATCTTCGAATGTAACCGAGCCGCCATTTACTTTGTTGATGTTTAATAATATAGCCTTATCACCTGTCATGTGTCTCGAACATCCACTATCCATGTACCATCTTTAATGGCTAATAGCTTTGAAAGCTGTGTGGGCAATAAGACACTTAACCTTTGGAACCCATTTCATTACGGTTCTAGGTTTAGGAGGATCTCTTATTTTTCATTGTGTTTGGGACTTAAGATTTCTCCTTTTTCTATATGCTCCTGTCTTATCCGAATTGGATTTCAATAGCTCTTTAAGCAAGTCAACAATTTTTCAGCTAAATGAGGTTTATTATTCCTTTAATATTTATAACTGATGGCATTATTATTTATTTTAGAGACTCGAAAAGATTTTGAGTTTTTGAAGTCATTCCTTTTACAATTAGAATCTCTTAGAGTCTTAGCTTTAGAATTCGAGGATTCTCCTTTTTACAAAAGTAGGAGTAGAATCCTTAGGTTTCAAAGAGTTGTTTTTAATATAACCCAGACCAGACTTATCACCACATCGCCTCGATGAGGTTAACAATTTTTCAAGATTTTGGTCACCAAGGGCATATTTCCAAGTATCCTTTGAACATTGAAGAGAAGAAATTTCAAGTTTTAGTTTCACATTTTCGATTTTAAGTTTTTTACAATTTAGAAGATTTAAAACTCAAATCTAATTTTGTTTTTTCAAAACAATCGAAAAAATGAGATTTTTCTAAAACAACTTTTCAAGTTCTAATTTTAGTTTAACATAATTTTCTTTTTGAATTTTTAATTTGACAATAATTTTACAACTCTCTCTGTATAAGGCATTATAAGCATATTGAAGATCGTTTTCATTTTCAGAGTCACTTCTTAGAGTTTCATAGTCAGACATATTACAGCTATCTGATGAAGTGACTCTGGCTATCGTCATAAAGGCTTTCAAATCGTTTGCTTTTTCCTGGTTTAATTCATCAGATTCAGAATTAGTTTTAGACTCTGATGATACTTCCCAAGTAGCTATCATACATTTTCTTTTAGATTTGTCCTTTTTAAGACATTTAGAGGCTAAATGCCCATATTCATAATAATTAAAACATTGTCTGTCTTTTGTTTTAGATTTCAAAAAATTTGATTTTCATTTTCTTTTATCAGATGGTTTTTGAAAATCTGTTCTTTTCTTATTTTGAAAATTCTATAAAATTTCTTTGCTAACATTGCCATGTCATCTTCATTTCCTTCAAAATCATAATTTTTATTAGTTTCCATTGAATTAGATTTAAAATATTTAAGAGCAATGGACTTGACTTTAGGAGCTTTGAAATTCAGTTAATAAGTTTGAAGAGAACTAATTAACTCATCAACTTTCATAGAATTTATATCCCTTAATTGCTGTATAGCAGTAAACTTTGAATTAAACCTATCAGGTAGTGATCACAGTATTTTTGCACAAACCTTACTTTTAGGGATTCTATCTCCAAGACCCCACATGGAATTTACTATGTCATTCAATTTCGTATAGAAGTCCATAAAAGACTCATTTTCTTCCATACGAATCTCCTCAAATTTGGTTGTGAGGATTTGAATTTTAGATTTTTTTACTATAGTAGTTCCTTCATGTGTCATTTTGAGAATATCTCATGCTTGTTTAGTTGTATCACAAGAAATAATTCTTTTGAATTCATTAGGCGATAAAGCACAAGTTATGACATTTAAGCTTTTCCATTTGCACTACTTTCACTTTTCTGAACCATAGTCCAAAAAGCAAATGCGGTTTCTTTTATTGATATGGTTCCATCATCGGCTACTACTTCCATCATAGGAGGGATCCACTTAGAATAGTGGCTTGCCACACACTTTCATCTAAGGATTTGAGGAAAATCCTCATCCTGGCTTTCTAGTATGAATAATTAAAGCCATCAAAGGGAGGTGGCTTGGTAATGGATAAGCTTTCGAGATTTGAAATATTAAATCTCTAGATCAAGCTCAAGGAGGTAAATCCAAAAAAAATAAAAAGAGCAACCCTCTCTGATATCACTTGAAAAGGAGAGCTTATGATGTCCTAGGGGGGAAGGGGTGAATAGGATAATGCCAAATAATCAAAACAAGTGCTGAATATGTAAATAAAACAAAGATCTCAATTGCTTAAATATTGAAACTTTGATTCCAAATAATTTGTAGGACAACTTTCACTTAAAGTTTTAAGCAGGACAACCTTATTTCACAAATTTCTTTAAAATCAAAACCTCAAACTTGCAAGAGTAAATTAAAGAATTACAACATTCACCACACAACATAAATTAAATACATTCGATCCACCATAAAATAAAAATAAGGCATTCACCACATCACACAAAGAATTATAATGGTTCAGTTCTTTAAAAACAACTACACCTACTCCACTTCCAAAATTACCTGGCTTTCACTATGAAAAGGTTTTCACTGGGTCACCTTAATAACCTGATACAATTCCTTATGATTTTCACGATCGATCATAATAAAAACCCAAACAAAGACTTTACCAGGATATCTCAAACAAAATCTGTCATACCTTGAACTTGGAAAATCGGGCTCACAAAATTCTCGATCGTCGAATCCGGCGCCGACAGCCTCCGTAGTACCCTATACTCGGTTCCCGGCACCCATACACCAGGTTCCGATCCTGGGATCGTACAAGGAGGATTTCAAACATGATTTTGTTTCAGTATAAGCATAACCATAAGCATAACCCATGAACATTAACCACAAGAACACCATCACAAAATCCACTATGATAAAAAAAACTTTGAGTACAGTGCGTATGAAGGGAAATACAAGATAATGAGAATAACAGAAACTCCAGAAGTTCGACTGCACACTCCAACTGCGGTGAGGCTATGGCTATGTCCTCGCGTCACTTGCACGCATCAATCATGCATAAGCTTATAGAAAGCTTAGAGGGTGGTGTAAGTGTGTGCGTAGTATGAACGTGCTCAGAATGCAATGCCAGAGTAATGAGGAATCATGCTGATGGGTATATGAATGCAATCAGCAGTACCAAGGCTATGCGGTGCAAGATATGAATGCAATCGGCCATATCAAGACCATGCAATGCAAGATGCAACTCAAGCATGCCAATCCTCATCCAAATATGAAAGTGCCCTGGTTTGTCAATTAGCGTGAGTGTTGAGTCAGTTAGACTACAGAGCCTGATAGGAAGATCATTTCAAGCGTCTGCCTCAACCGGATGTGTGCAAGATCGCCACAGGTAAATTTGAAGCCTCACATCCCCTGTCCCAAATCACCAGGTAAGTTAAAACCCTTAAAATAAACTAGAACATCTTAAGATTTTTAGGGTAAGAAAATGTTTTTCAAAATAGGAAAATTATCTAAGTTTTCTTGCCTTGTCGATTTTATCGATACACATCTCGATATGATTAACCCGCGCTGTCGAGTCCTCGATGCTCCATCGATATCATCGAAAAGAGGACCAAATATGTCCAACAACCTCACAACATATCTAGACAAATTATTGATGTATCGATACGCCTATCGATATTCAAATCTCGATTCTATCGAAGTCGACTCGATCTTATCGACAGGCAGATTTTCGGTGCCCCTGTTTATCTTAAAGAATATCATATAAGCATCGATATATCGAAGCCTCCCCGATACCATTGAAATTCAAACTTTGATGATATCAGTAGGCCTTCGATGATATCGATCTTGGGCGCTAAGTTCTCCAGCAACATATTTCAGGGTGTTCTAACTATGATCGAGGGTCCCTCGATCGAATCGATATTCAAATATCGATGATATCGATGCCGTATCGATTGCATCGAACATGGACAAAAATCGTCCAACAAGCTTTATGAAAAATCCTTTTGATTTATCGATGCATTGACACAGCTATCGATATCATCGACATTCAAATTTCGATGATCTCGAAGGTCCCTCGATCACTCATAAAAACTTGAAATATTTCAAGGCAAGTCTCTCTCATTTTCAGGTGTCAATGAATCGAACCTATCATCGATGGAATCGGAGTTCGAAATCCGATGACATCCACAATCGTTTCGATTCATTGACCAGCTGGCAAAAGGTTTTAAAAGCGTATGACATTGAGTTCGAGTCATCGAGCGGACCATCGATGCTATCGAGAGTATAAGCTCGATGATATCGAACTCTGTCCTAAATGTGACCATTTTATATCCGTTGGAACCTTTTGCCTATATAAAGAGGACTTGTCTATTGTTGCTATGAGGGAAAGAAGAGAGAGCTTTTGAGTGTTTAACCTTAGATCTTATACCTAAAACCCTTTCTCTTAAGGGAGTTCATCCTCCAATCCACCCTCACCATTGATATTCAATAGAGTGGATTGGGGAATGAACTTTCGCATTTAAGGATCCTCCAACTATCACCTTAATGGAAAATCATTAAGTTGGGATGCCTTGAATGCTTAGATGATTGAAATCACTCTATCTTCCTTATAGGAAAATCTTTTGAGAGTAGGATTTCATCATAACCTTGACCCAACCTGTCGCCATACATTGGTACATCTTTTGAGTTGCGGATCAAGGAGACTGAAGACTCTTCATCAACAAAGGAGGAGATCTTCGTCAACGTGCTTAATGAGACTCATCCACTTATTTGTAAGTATTTAGAGTCCAAAGGACACTTGTGATCATTCCTTGTTAGGGTTGGGTCTTAGGTGTTTCTCACCCCTTCAAGCCCTCGTAGGAGGCCTCCGGTGGGAGTGTACATGGTGGGTACGTTGTGTAGACCCTTGCTATATGGAGAGCATAAACATCTGGTTGAAGGTGAACTAGTCAAAACCTTAGGTTTGAGGTCAACCGCTGTGAAACCTCGGGTTTAAGGTGAACCGTGTAGAAACCTCCGGTAGGGTCTTATGGAAGATCCTTGGCCAATGTGCCTAAAAGTGGGTGCGTTGTATTGACCCTTGCTCGTGAGAGCATAAACAGTCAGCCTCAGTGTAGGTTGTAAAGTTGAAGGTGAACCTGATTTAAACCTTAGGTTTGAGAGTGACCGCTGTGAAACCTCCTTAATGAAAATCCGGTACACTCAAGGGTTGAGTGCGTCTGCCGAGAGTGGAGTAGACTGATCGTCGAACCATTATAAAAATGAATGTGTTTGAGATTGTTAATTTTCTGATTGTGTGATTTACTTTAATATTTTCATATTTGAATATCTGAGATCATACCTCACACACATACACAGTCATATCCATCATAAACTAGTTTGCATACTGTTTGCTTATTAAATAGTATTTGATTGGATCCTTTACCGAGCTTGGAAGCCAGTAGAGTTATTTCTGAGTAATCCTAATATGAGCTTGTGGTAAGGATTAGTGTAATAGGATTTTAAATAAACTATAAAAACTTTAAAAGTCCTATTCACCCCCCCTATAGGACATATTGGCATATTCCTACTTCAACTAAAGTGGTCTCCACCGCTATTTCAATTGGTATCAGAGCGGGTCTCTCTTTAAGGGCTTCACCGCTTAGAGAGTGATCTTGACTGAAGTTGAGAATATGGCCAAAGTAGAGGGCTCATCGGTCTCTAGACCTCTAGTATTTGATGGATCAAATTATGCATACTGGAAGTCTAGGATGCACTAGTTGGATCATGATGTTTGGACGTAGTTGAAACCAGATATGTACCACCGAGTGATCAAATTGTTCTTAAAAATGGCACAACTATCCCTAAACCTAAATCCAACGAAATGTGGACTGCATTCGAGAAGGAGAAACAAACGTCTGAAGCAAAAGCAATGAATGTTATCTACTGTGTTGTGTCCCAAGAAGTATTCGTGCGACACATATAAAGAGGCATGGGGTCTATCGGAAACAACCCATGAGGGAGCAATCACAGTAAAAAGGTCCTAGGTACAACTCTTAACATCTCAATTTCAACACATCAGAATGGAGGATGATGAGACCTTCATGGAATTGTTTTCAAAATTAAATATCATTTGTAATTCCATGGGTGGATTAGGAAAGAAAGTTTTGGTCTAAAAATTTATAAGAAAAATACTAAGATACCTACCCGAACGTTTCAACTCAAAAGTTTCAACCATTGAAGAGTGTAGGAATATGGATGAAATGAAAATAGAAGAATTAGTAGGTTCCCTATAAACTTTTGAACTACACTTCAAACAAACTCCTAAATCCAAAAATATTTCCTCAAAACTTCAACGAATACTTTAAATGAGGAAGATGAAAGTGAAAGGGAAAATGAAGATGGGGAAGTAGGTTGACTCTACGGTTCAGAAAGTTCTTTCATAGAAATCATGGTCGACCATTTAAAGGAAGGCAACTGGACAACAAACATTCTACAGGTAAATCTGGTAAAAAGACCAAGGAACCACAATGCTATACCTGTCGAAAGTTAGGACATCTGTCTACTGAATGCCCAAATAGGAAAACCAAGGGAAAGGCAATGGCAGCCACATGGGATGATACTGAAGAGTCAAGTTCTGAATGTAGTGACTCAGAGAGTAATGGAGACCGAAAATCCTTGAAAATTCTTATGATCTCCACAACCTCCATCATTCCCATAGAAACTAAGAAAACCGTTGATCCTCAAGCCACTGAATCATTTCCATATGATAATGAGGAAACAAAGAAAGAAGAAGAAGAAGAAAATGATAAACTGCAGGATGCCTATAATCAACTCTATATCCATAACATCAATATCCTTAAAAGATTTGTAATAAATGAAAACAAAAATAAATTGCTGCAATTAGATCTAGGCAAAACATTGGAAATCAATGCACACTTGATTAATGATCTACAGCAATACCACTCTGAAAATGAAAAGCTGGAAAGAATCAATCTGTCCTTTAAATCTGAATCTTTGAAACTTACTAAACAGATTAAACTATTGAAAGATAAAAATGAGCATCTAAAGATGAAAATCACACACTCATGTTTGATATAGAGAAATATAGAAAAATCGCTGAAATAAATTATAAATTCTCCTAGAGTAGTGAGAAATTGGAA
>JAJHSJ010000006.1:64800087-64852338 GCA_021015155.1 Magnolia officinalis | reverse complement strand
TGGTGGAAAGCATTATTCTCAATGAGGGCCCAATAAGGGGAAAATAGAACTGGGCTTAACAATGGGCTCTGGAGAGTTTGCAACGTGGGCATTTAAACCATCATTGCTCCTAAAATGCGGCCCGCCTTCGATTTTTAACTTACAATGGGGAATGGGCTTAGCAATGGGCCCTAGGGAGTTTACAATGTGAACATTTAACTACCATTGCCTCCTAGAATGCCGCCTGCTATAGAGACTATCTCACAATGGGGCCCATAACCCTTAAACTAGCTAGAAAAATGGATGGGCATCATAAACATTATCATATACATCATGGTGGGATCAACATCATAATTAGACCTTGCACAAGAGTCTCATATATCACAATGGGCCTCATCACCTGGGCCTCACATACATCACAATGGGTCTCATCACGTGGGCCTCATCACATCACAATAGGCCTCATCCCATAGGCCTATATACATCACAATGGGCCTCATCACCTGGGCCTCACATACATCACAATGGGTCTCATCACGTGGGCCTCATCACATCACAATAGGCCTCATCCCATAAGCCTATATACATCATAATGGGGCCTACATATCATAGGGGACTCATATACATCACAGTAGGCCTTATACAAGGGCCTCACATACATCTCATTGGGCCTCATCACATGGAAGATAAGGCCCATACAAGATAGCCCATACTAGATGGCCCACTTAAGGTTTTGAGCCCAACAACACCTGAGAGTTTTTTTCAGAGTTTAGATACTGCATTAAATGCTTTGGGAATGTGGTGGACCCCACTAACGTGGCCCCACAAAAATTTTACATCAAATATTGCGCAATATTAGTTCTGGGCCATTTAACAGTCAGATTCATGATCACATGGGGCCTACATATGGTGAAAGAGAATAACCACCTAATAGCTCTATGTATGAGCTTTACAAATTATAAGGCAGGCTTCTTTGGTTGGGTGAGTACAATTTACGGTGATGGCCCAAACATGGGTACTTGGAGAAACTGTGTAGGAAATATAGTACAGAATTAGTTTTGACCCAATTTTAAGTATATCTCATAACCACAAGGGACTACATTTTAGTGTGCCGTCAGGTGCCCTTGGTTGTACTATATATGCACTTCAAAAATTATAAGTTGGGACCAACTGGTTGTGCACATGTAATATCTGGTATAGGGCCAAACATAGGCACTTTGATTTTCTGCATAATTTTCTGCACAACCATGCCTGACCACATTTTGGGATCCACTCCCTGATCATGTGGGGTCTGATTTGGCACAATTAAAATATTATTTATCTATTCATTAGTGTAGGTTAGAGGTTCCAAGTGGTGGCCTACTCAAACCTTCAGCGTGTGGTCCACTACAGAGGCCCAAAGTTGGTACAAAACACATAATCAAACAGTTTTCAGAAACGGGTTCTGTCACAACTTAGGGCCTAATTTCCAAACACTTAAGGATCATTCCTGACAAAAAGGTGGGACATCCCAGCTCACTTATATAAGGATTAAACATCCCCTAAAGTGGGACCCTTAACTACAGCGTGTAGGGCCCACTACAAGGTGTCAAAGAGGCCTACATGCAATACAATTAAGTACTTAGAAAATTTTCAGCAAACAGAAAGTGTAAAGGGAATGATATAGATCCAATGGCAAGTGGGGCTCACATACTAACAAACCATAGATAAGAGACACACAAAAATATACATGGGTTCCCCGATTGGATGAACTAATAAAATGCATAAATCACAAGTGATCCCACACCCAAGTGGGTCAATGAGAGGATAATTGTTATGTATAACATAGATCCAACATATTCATCAAGTAACACATAAAATATATATTGATGAAATCTCTATGATTAAATTATATGTTGAAAGATATGATTCAATAGATGGTTTGGGAACAAGTCATTGAGGCTGTTTATAGGTTTCCAACCATATAGAGCCTTGGATCCATCTGGACCATACATAGAAATTCAAGATTTGTCCTTACAGAAGTATCTATCGGTCCAGAATTTTCTAAATTTTATCATGAAAGAATCTAGCCATATGGACCATACATATGATTATTAACTATATCAAGTAAACTAAGAGCAAATATCAAATACATCCGACCGTTGGAATCACGGATATGGCCCAAACAAGAATGGTCATAATAAGCTTTCAAATACATCTTTCGTATAAGGCTAAGATCTCATCCGTCCGAACTTCGATTGAGGCTTATTATATATTATTGAAAAGCTGTTTTGATTTTCTACGAATCAAACAGAACATATATATTTTAATACATTTATTAAAAGAGTTAAAAATGAGTCCATTTAGGCAAATCGGAATCCTACATGTGCTGCTAGACAACAGCCAAATAAACTTAATGTTACGGATGATTGGACCATTGGATGGCTACGAAATTTAGTCCAGAGTTATTTCATATTGTGATTCATAAAAGTTTTAACTTCGATCTTAGCATGGTTGATTTTATATGATTTTTACAACTTGCTGTCCAGAAATAAAAACAGGATTACAAATGAAGGGTGTAGATATGATGTTCATCATGGTGGACCATACTGACATGGGTCGCTTTACTGACCACCATAGATATAAATACATGCACACAAGAACTCCACACCAGTGGGGCCCACACATATCAAGAAAATAAAAAGAGGAAGAAAGAAGAGGATGAGGAAGATGGAAGGAGGGTGTAGACTCACTTCAATGGATGGATGGTTGGATGATGATGTGTGGTCCACTCCCTCTTGATTAATGGTGGGTTACACCTTGTCCCCACTCTCTCTCACTCTCTCTTAAAATCTCAAAATTTTTTTAAGTATAGGAAAAGAATAAGTGCAAGAGAGCTCCTACTCTTTATATAGGGAATTAGGAGTTGAGGTGGCAAAATGATGTGTCAAGTTCATGGGATCTCATTGGTGCTGAAATGTGATGTGGTATGGGTGTGGATGGATGAGGTGGATGATGCTAAGCATGCATTGACCAAGGTGGAAGAAATCTAGACATGTATTGGCTAATGGATGGATAAGGGTTATGGGTTGTAGGTGATGCATGGTGGATGATGAAGTGGAGTGTTGCAATTGGTTGTTTGAAGTGATGTGACACAAATCAAGATATGCGCACTATAAGATGAGGTGGACATGAGCCATGATTAGTTTCTAAAGCATGGAGAGAGAGCTAATGATGAGTTTTGGGATAGAATCCAATTTTGTCTTATAGTGCTTGTCTTATATGTGTTAGGTTCTTATTTTGTCATGTAGCAATTGTCCTATTTGTTGGTAATTTCTATGTTCTAAAAGTGGGCTTTAGGCCCACATGGGCTTAAGTCCAATGGGCCCAGCATAATAAAGGTTGCTTGTGTTACTGGATACATAATTTGGGCCATACATTCGATGAGTCATATCTCACTAACGGAGCGTCGGATTGACACATGGTTTTCACCATTGCGACCGCAACAACGATGCTGTCCACATGATAGAGGTCTCAAAGTCATCCAAAATAAATCACTTTGGTGAGTTTTCTAGGTGCACTAGGGTGCAGTGTATGGTTTATCAATGGTGCGAGTTGGGACACGTGTGCACACGAGCGATGTTGCAAAAGACCAGGATCCCACAGTTCCTCCAGCTGGAGTTGTATGTATTTGAGGTGGGTCTTCTGAAAGGTCTTTGGTAATTCTTTACGGCATTTGATTGCTCATTCAATATCTCTTAAAAAGCAGGAATTGTTGAGCAATTCTCAGTTGTATGTATATTACCAGCACAAATACCACAAACAACTTCCGCAGCCTTTTCGGGTTCTACCTTCTTAAGTTCCATGGCCTCGAATTTTCTTGTGAGTTTGACCATTCTTGCATTTATATATTCCTCTTTTAAAGCATAAATTCCTCCCATTTCCTTTGATTGAGTAGGCTTAGAAGTGGTAGTTCTTAAGGAGGTATCCCATGATTGCGTATTTTCTACAAGTTCATCAAAATAATCCCACATATCATTGGCTTCCTTGTTCATGAATTCCCCATTACATATTATCTCCACAAATTGGCGCATTGGTGAGGTCAATCCCTCATAGAAAATGCTTGTTATACACCATGTTTCGTAGCCATGTTGTGGACATGAATTTATGAGATCCTTAAATCGCTCCTAACATTGAAAGAAGGTCTTATCCTGTTTTTGTGTAAAATTCATGATTGCTTTCCTTAAGGTATTTGGTTTATGATAGGGGAAGAACTTTTTAAGGAACTCCCTTGTCATCTCAGCCCATATGCCAATGGACCTTGGTCTTAAGGAATGTAACAATTTCAGTCTAACTGTGTCCTCAGACACGTTTAGGAAATGTAATGTAGATATTATCTCATTGAACTCTTTCATATGCAAGTATGAACTTTCAGATTTTAGTCCATGAAACTTAAGGAGGAGTTAAATTACCCCTGGTTTAATATCCACAGTTCCTGCATTCAATGGAAATATCATGCAGGAAGGTGTACTCACCCCCGCCGGTTGTAAATAATTTTGTAGAGTACGAGACGGGGGTGCATTATCACCTCGTTTTCATCTTGAACTTCCTCAACGGGTGGTTGAGGTTGATTTGCAGCTATTACTTCAATTAACTAAGAAGATCTCAAGTGGTGTCTAATCCTGTGATGGATAGGCAACCCTTCGACTAATCCTCCTTCACTCAAAAGACAGAGGGTGTTGTCACTAACCCACTTGGGCATGAAACACCCTCAGCCCCCAAGTAACTAAACAATTAAACCTAAAAAGAAAACTAGAAAAACTAAAATAAATAATATATCTTAAAAAGATAAGAGAGAGGGTTGGAACAAAATTACCAATATAAGAGTTGCTATGTTAGGATCCTACAAAACAGAAAACAATGTTAGTTTCTAAAAATAATTTTAGAAAAAATCCTAACCTAAAAATATAGAAGAAAAATAAATCATAATCTTAACTTAATTCTAATACTAATTAATTCCAGAGAAGCGTAGTCGTAGTCCTTGGCAACGGCGCCAAAAACCTATTCATAACCCCAAGTATAGGGTCACTATGTAGTAATAACTCGATAAGACCAGGTCATATCCACAGGGATTAAACTTGTACGTATTTTGAAAATAACTAGAACTAGAAGTAGAACTAGAAAAAGATCTAAATTAAAATTTGAATAATTGAGAGTAATGGTGAATAATATTAATTAAAACTTATGAATTTAAAGGTGGGAACTAGGGTGCCAATGATCCACTTATAGCTATCAAGATGCTACCTTACTTGATTCAATGAACACAATTGGAATTGGAGTCCAATCTTATCCAATTGGAAGATAAAATAATTAAATCAAATTTGAACTTTTTATTGACCTAATTCTCAATGGAAGAGAATAGTGATGAGTGGAAGGGATTCCAGCAACCTATCATGCCCAGGAGACGATGGTGTATAATAGGATTTATCAATCTCACAATGTCATAATGGAAAAGAAGATACTCAAAGTTATCACAGCATCTATTGTAATTTGAGTCACAACAACCATATAAAACTAAAAATATTCCTTAAATTCAAACAGAAGTCAATAAAGTTCAACATAAATAAGAATCAAAGCAAAATAAACATGCAAACACGCTACAAGCTTCACCTCTTAGCCCTAACTAAGAGGTTTAGCCAACAATAGACATGATTGGAACCAAATCTCTTAAACAAAGTATGAAAAAAAAAACTAGAGAAGAGAAAAAACTCTTTGGCGGCTACTCCACCCTTGTGTATGCTCCTTAAAACCTTTCTAAACCCTAGAAGATGCTTTAGAGCTTCCTAGAGAGTCCTATTTATAGTTGTGAAACTCCAACTTTCGCACTGAGTTGGAAAAATCTAGAAACCGCCTTAAATTACGCACTCTGCACAGTTTTCCAAAATTGACTCAGAGTTTCAGAATATCCTTTTTCAGGACAATTTCAGGAATATGTTTATTTTTAGGACAATTTTAGGATTCATTTTATTCACTTCAAATCTTTATTCTCTTCATTCGTCACTTAGTTTTCTTAAATTTTTGGCATGTGAATTCTTCATTGATTGCTTCCAAATCTCCATATATTCATTTAGTAATCTTCTGAGCATAAATCTTCCTTTTGGCATCAATTTCACCTTAAGCTCTCGAAATCAACTCGCACATGAAAACATGCATAATTAAATCGATTAAGCATTATCATGTTTATAAAACCAATGTATAAATAGGGGGAAATATACAATATTTCACACTTAACAGACTACTTTTGATTTATGTACTTTATTAGTTCATTCAATTTAGACAGCCATGTGTGTTGATGTGTGTCTCTTATCTATGCTTTACCAATGTGTGGGCCCCACTTGCCAGAGAGTCTTATTCCCTAGCAAAAACCCCTCCTCCCAAGCTCTTTCCCTCATGGAGGTCATCACTCAATACTTGTGATCAAGCACATTTATTGTGCATTCAAAGCTCATATTTAAATATGAACTCCAACATTCATTAATGCAACAACACTCCTCTTTAATGGCAAATCTTTTGTGCTAAAGGGCACTGAATGCTAGTCATTGGGGATTCTAACTTGGACCCCCATCTTGAGTTAGGTTCACCTACCCCTTCTTCCATACCTCATCACTAGAAAAACACATATACTTTAAGGTTGCAATTTAAGGGAGCTGAAGAAGAAGCTTTCATAATAGAGGAAGCTCTTCAACAAGGCGCATTCAAGGGGGCTCATCCACTTTAAATAAGAAAGTTATTTTTTTGAGTCCATTTTGTTTAGAAACTCATTCTTGTGTAGAATTGGATTTCAGTTTAACCAACCAAACTCGTCAAGTTCTTGTTTTGACATCCGACGAGAGCATACATTTGTCATCTTTGTGTATAACGTCTTGATTGAGTTTGAGATTGAAACTCTCTAAAACTTTTTGTAGGCCATCAACGGATGTAGAACATATATATCTTGTGTAGGCTCTGAAGGTTAATGATAACGTGATTTAAAACTATTTTGATAGTGAAATCCGGTACACTCTATGAAAGAGTGAGTCAACTAGGAGTAGAGTAGGCACATAACCGAACTACTATACATCATGTGCAATGGGCTTAATGATTTTTGCTTGAAATTATCTTATTTTGTTGAATGATTGTGGACACCTATTCTTATTACAAAAAATATGTTTGATAGAATGCACACATGATGTTTCATTATTATTCAATTTTAGTCTTGAGTTGATTTGATACATCCATTCATCCTTGTTTTATTATTTTGTTTAAGTAATACGAGGTGGCTAATTATATTTTAAATTGTTAAAATTTTGAAAGTACTATTCACCCCCTATAGGACATTAATCACATATCCAAACTTCATTTGTAGCGGTAAAGTCGTAATTTCAATTGGTATTAAAGCGGGTTCCACTTATAGGGCTTAACTGTCTAATGAGAGATTCTAGTTGAAGCTTGAAAATATGTCTAAAGATCAGCGGGACACCTATTTCTAGGCCACTATTTTTTAATGGATTTAATTGCGCATATTTGAAAGCAAGAATGTGAATTTTTCTTAGATCCTTAGAACATGCATTCTGGGACATTGCTGAAAACGAGTGGCAAGCACCAATGGAATAAATAATATCTGATGATGGTGCTACCACCTCAAGACCCATACCTCAATCTCTTTGGATTGATTACAACAAAACAAGGTCCAGTTGTGACATAAAAGCATTAAATGCAATTTACTGTGTAGTCTCACAAGAAGAGTTCAAACACATATGTATGTATGAAACAGCCAAACAAGCATGGGATATATTAGAAACTAATTACGAAGGGAATAACACAATTAAGTGCTCGAAACTCTAGCTCCTTATGACTCAATTTGAAAATATTAAGATAGAGGAGCATGGGACCTTCATGGAGCTTTGCACTAAATTAAATAACATATGTAACTCCATGTGGGGGATAGGAGAAAAAGTTATAGTACCGCGCATTTGTAGGAAAATTCTGAGATCAATACCATAACGATTCACCTCTTAAGTAACAACCATAGAAGAATTTAGAACATTGATGAAATGATAGAAGAAGAATTTCTAGGTTCCGTACAAGCCTATGAACTACATTTTAAGACTCCCACTAAATCCAAAAATATTGTCTTAAAAGCCTTGTAAAAGAAATAAGAATCTAAAGAAGACAGTGATGATGATGAGAATGATGAAAATTGACATTATTGGCCAAGAAGTTCAAAAAAGTTCTTCAATAAGAACCAATGGAAAAACTTCTACAAAAGGGGAAGAAATATGACCCAAAATGTCAAATAGGTAAATCTCCTAAAAGATCAAAAGATCCCCAATGCTATAACTGTAGAGGTTATGGTCACCTTGCATTTGAATGTCCCACGAAAAACAAGTCAAAAGGAACGACAATGGCTGCCACTTGGGATGACTCAGAGGATTTAAACTCAGACTCAGATGATTCCTAGAGTGATGGAGACTAAGGCTCATTGAGAATACTTATGGCCTCCACCACCACAGCTCTCCTAGAGTTAAAGGGTATAGAAGACAAGGATGATCATGTGGAAGACAAGTCCTCTTCAGATGTGTTCACTCCCCAAGTATAGGGTTGTGATGTAGTAATAAAACTCGGTGAGACCGAGGTCGAATCCAGAAGGATCGAAACCTGTACGTTATCTGAAACTAACTAGAACTAGTATGAGATGAAATTTGAGTTGTAATTTGAGGAATAATTGTGAAATATTAATCTAAACTTAAAGAATTCAGAGGAAAAACACTAGGGATTCAGAGGATCCACTTGTAGAGATCAGGGAGATCTTATGACTGCCTCATGGATATTATACTGAACATACTTGATATAGTTTTCAAGAGATGAAAGGTATAAGAATTAGGTATGATTCCATCACAAATCCATGCCTAAGAGACAAGGTAAACAACAGAACTTAGACCAATCCATAACCAATCAAAAGATGTCTGAGTGTTAGGAAGGATTTCATCATCCAACCATGTCCATGAGACGATGGCGAACAACAGGGTTTCCGAACATCAAAAATAAAAGGAAAGAAATTATTCAAGCCATCATAGATCTACTGTAATTTAAATCACAACAAACCATTAATGACTAAAAGAATTTCTTAAATCAAACTATAGTCAATCAGTTTAGTCCAAATCAAACCTGTAGAAGCTCCCATCACGCCACAAGCTTCACCTCTTAGCCCTAGCTAAGGGGTTTTAGCCTGACATGGATGGACTGATCTCCATGTGATGTATCAGCAAAACAGAGAAAAGAAAATAAAAAAAATATGATTCAGGCTCTTTCTCTCTCTCTGTTCAACTCACTCCAGCCGTCCCTGCTGCCGTTCCTTGTTCCAGCCGTGGATGGCCCCTCTCTCTTCTTGTGTCTCTCTTTTATAAGCAGCCTGCGTGGTGTAGAGTTCGTGCTGGAGTTGGAAAACTGACTCCCTGTTACACTGTAGCGTGCGGAGCCTGCTGTGCATAGTGAAACCACAAGCCAACTTGCGTTTGGCTCGGATCTTTGGGATAACGAATGTCCTTCGCTCCAGGATTTCCTCATGGCTGGAATCGTGGCTGGCCTGGGCTTCACCTGAATGGTTCAGATCATTCAGTCGATCAAGAATGGTGGGCCCAAAATTTTTGGATTTTCAGACTGCGTAACAGAGCTTACGCAAGGAGCTCTGGCTGTCGGTGGGGCCCACTTCGTTGAGTGGTGAGAAAATCCACTCCATCTATTAGAGCGGTGTCGAAAAACCGTTCAGACCTGATCGGTTTTGGCTAAATACCATGGTGGCCCACAGAAGTACTAATTGACCGTTCATCCTGCGTCCGATCAGTTGAAATCCGTTGTATGCTTCTTCTTGTAAAAATTTCACCTAGGTGAGGGTCGTGGCCACCCCCCGAGGCACTTGGATGGTTCGGATCATCAACATGCATAATGGGTGGGGCCCACATCGCAAAAATGGACGGACAGCGTCCGTCCGCTGTTTCCTTACATGAGAAGGAGATGAGTCGGGTGTGCGTCGGTCAGCGTACTAACTGACGTGCGGTGCACGTCCAGCGCATGTGCACCCCATGTACATGCGATGTACACGTGGGGTCCACTGAGATGTTTATATGAAATCCGCGCCGTCCATCTATTTTGTCTCCTCAGTTAAGGGGTTGATACCAAAAGTGAAGCACATCCAGCTATCAGGCGGGCCCCAATTGAGGATTTATGGTCTGATCTGTCCGTTTGGCCACTTCCACAGATCTTAAATGGCTGAAATTTAATATGTACGGTTAATTTATGGTTCACATCCCATGTATGAAGTTTCGAGCCAAACGGACGGTGGGAACCCTGTAATCTTACATTTTGGCGGTCTTCCAGGCCACTTGAGCTTCAGTTTCTTAGTTTTCTTGGTTCTCTGGCGTTGATCTTGGTCCCCTGGAGTCCGTCCCTTATCTTGGTGATTCTAGAGCGTCAATTCCATGCTCTTGGTATTTTATTTCGATCCACGCTCACAAATGTAACCTGCATCACAATCACGATTAAATCAGGGCATTAAATAGCATTATGCTTGTAATTCCAGAAAAAAACAGGGGTCTAATATGCAATATTTGACCCTCAACACAACCCCCAACCAGCATTTTACTAGTCCCGAGCAAAGCATGCGAAAAATAAATTAAGAATTACAGAACAATTTCTATGAACTCAGGTGATCTTTGAGACACAATCTAGATACTAGAATTCTAAAATTCATGAATGTTGGGCATTACTTTCTTTTGGATTCAAGAGCACGGTAAATTCCATAATCAAGTTCAAGGTATTAATCCATCAATCAGACAAATTCTGAACATTTAAGATCCATGAGTGTAGAGTGTAATCTCAGCTTATCACATTCAATTTCCGTCTTTCTTTCATGATATCATTGATAACCAACGAGGTTATCCATGACAACCAAAACCTAACCCAAGACTTGCCTCACGAGTCATTCTTCCATCCTCTTTTTTTTTTTTTCATTAAAAGAATGTCAAGAGGGAAATCAAATTTTCACTTATAGGGAGCAGACCTATGGTGAAACTAGTCGCCTAACTTTTTCAATTATCAACCATGAGGAATCAAATCTCACTTATAGGGAGCAAACCTATGGTGAAGTTTGTTCACCCAACCCTTTCCGCAGGCAGCTATTTTTGTAGCTGGGTTTTTTCTTTTTCTTTCATTCTTCTTATCGAACATGGTGGACAAATTTCCCAGGTCGGTTCCTTTCATGCTTACTGATTACCAAGTCAATCCCTTCAATATCAAACTGAACCCTTAATGTGAAAGCGAGATGTGACATGTGAAATCATGACTCAATCAATGTTTAAAACTTCTAATCATGGATTAACAATTCAAACTTAACTGTGAAATCTAACAAATACGGAATCCAAGAGTCATAAATTGCCAACATCACTTATCTTGTAATTCTAAATCCCAGATGGCCGTCAAAATCACTTCGACTTCATAAGAAAGTCCAGAAAAAATTTTAAGAATTTTCACAATTTTTGCTCAAGATCTAGAAAACACTGATTAGGTAACCTAATCTCCCACCCCCAACCTAAAATCTACATTGTCCTTAATGTAAAAGATATATGATTCATGTAATGCACATGGGACAATGAAAGTAAATATGAAGTGATGGGAAGATAGTACCTGGATGATGAATTGAGAGACTTTTCCAAAAATATCAGTGAGAGAGTAAGTCAGCTCAAGAGAGAAACCAACACAAGTAAAACAAAAATAAACTCCTACCTATACCACTTCCGCAGGTGCTCTCGATTGCATTTAGCGTATGCAACAAGCCTTTAAACCCCTAGGTTGCCCCTAGTGGACGAGTTGTAGTCTCGTGAGGGTTTGCAGTAATGTTACCCACAAACATTGAACTAACTAACTAGGAAAATGAAATGAATTAAAAAGCTGGGTTGCCTCCTAGTAGCGCTAAGTTTAATGTCTTCAGCCATACCAAAGCAACTACCCTAGTCCTATAAAAGCAATAAACCTACCTATACCTCCATCAGACTAGGAGATCATTCCTGGTAAACAGGATCAGTTAGAGGCATGGACATGTCCTGTGAATCAAATTTCTTGACAAATGGCTTTAAGCGATGTCCATTTACTTTAAACTCTTTGCCATTATCGGGGTCTCTTATCTCGACGTCCCCATGAGGATATGCAGTAACGACAATGTAAGGACCAGTCCAACGAGATCGAAGCTTACCCAGAAAGAGATGTAATCGAGAATTATACAAAAGGACTTTCTGACCTAGCGTGAATGATTTTCGTAGAATGTGTTGGTCATGAAACGCCTTCATCCTGTCCTTGTAAATTCTCGAGTTCTCGTACGCGTCGTTTCGGATTTCTTGAAGTTCATTTAATTGAAGTTTGTGTAGCGAGCCAGCGTTGTTCAGATTGAAATTTAGATTTTTGATCACCCAGTAAGCTCTATGTTCCAACTCCACAGGCAAGTGGCAAGCCTTCCCATAGACGAGTCTAAAGGGAGACATTCCAATAGGGGTTTTAAAAGCAGTACGGTATGCCCATAAGGCATCGGTCAATCGAATTGACCAATCCTTACGGTCAGGGTTAACCGTTTTCTCCAAAATGTGTTTGATCTCCCTATTGGAAATCTCAACTTGCCCACTTGTCTGTGGGTGGTATGGGGTGCTCACCTTATGAGAGATACCGTATTTCTTCATTAAACTCTCAAATGGTCTATTACAAAAGTGTGAGCCCCCATCACTAATAATGGCTCGAGGCGTTCCGAATCGGGAAGGATGTTTTCTTTCAGGAATTTAATGACCGTGCGATGGTCATTAGTTCGACACGGAATCGCTTCGACCCATTTAGTGACATAGTCTACGGCAAGCAAAATATATAAATTCCTAAAAGATTGGGGGAATGGCCCCATGAAATCGATGCCCCAGCAATTAAATGCCTCTATGATAAGAATGGGATTCAAGGGCATCATATTTCGATGGGACAATGCTCCCAATTTCTGACAACGCTCACAAGCTTTGCAAAACTCATGAGTGTCCCTGAACATAGTGGGCCAATAGAAGCCACACTGCAGAATTTTGGCCGTGGTCTTTTTTGCAGAAAAGTGACCATCACAGGCTTATGAGTGACAGAAGGAGATGACACTCTGATGCTCATTGTCTGGCACACATCTCCTCAAGATTTGGTCTGGGCAATATTTAAATAAGTATGGATCATCCCAGAAGAATTTGCGCACCTCGGTGAAAAATTTCTTCTTATCTTGCGCAGTCCACTGTGTCGGTATGGAACCTATAGCAAGATAATTAGCGATATCAGCGAACCAAGGCGAATGGGAGACTCTGAACAATTGTTCGTCAGGGAACATGTCATTAATCCGTGTCGTCTCAAATGAATCAGAGGGATTAAGGCGAGAAAGATGGTCAGCCACTACGTTCTCTACTCCCTTTTTATCTTTTATCTCTAGGTCAAATTCTTGGAGTAGGAGGATCCATCTTATCAGGCGGGGCTTAGCATCATTCTTAGACAGAAGATACTTAAGCGCTGCATGATCAGTGTAAATAATGATCTTGGATCCAATCAAGTAGGACCTAAATTTGTCGAAGGTAAACGCTACGGGTAAGAGTTCCTTTTCCGTAGTCGAGTAGTTTACTTGGGTAGGATTTAGAGTCCTACTTGCGTAATGAATAACGTAGGGTTTCTTATCTTTTCTCTGGCCTAAAACTACCCCAAGAGCATAATCAGACGCGTCGTACATAAGTTCAAAAGGAATGCTCCAGTCAGGTGGCTGTATGATGGGTGCACTAGTCAATATGCCCTTAAGGTTAGTGAAAGCTTCCTGACATGGTTCAGTCCACTCGTATGGTGCATCCTTTTGAAGTAGATTACATAGAGGACAAGAGATGAGACTAAAGGCTTTTATGAACCTTCTGTAAAACTCGGCGTGTCCTAAGAAGGATCGCACGTCCCTTATGTTCTTGGGTGGAGGTAGGTTAGAGATAAGATCGATTTTTGCCTTATCTACCTCGATTCCTTTGGATGAAATAATGTGTCCAAGGACAATTCCCTTCTGAACCATGAAGTGGCACTTCTCCCAATTAAGTACCAAGTTCTTTTCTTCACATCTTTTCAGCACACATTTAAGACTTTCTAAGCACTTGCTGAAAGATGGACCGAAGACAGAGAAATCGTCCATGAAGACCTCTAAATATTGCCCCACCATGTCAGAAAATATGCTCATCATACATCGCTGGAAGGTGGCAGGAGCATTACATAGTCCAAACGGCATCCTTCGGTAAGCAAAGGTGCCGTAGGGACATGTAAACATAGTCTTTTCTTGGTCTTCAAGGGCGATCTCTATCTGATTGTAGCCCTAATACCCGTCAAGGAAACAGTAATAGGAATGACCAGCTAACCTTTCCAAGATCTGATCAATGAAGGGCAAAGGAAAGTGGTCTTTCCTCGTGACAGTATTTAATTTCCTGTAGTCAATGCACATCCTCCAA
Source organism: Magnolia officinalis (assembly GCA_021015155.1). NCBI lineage: Eukaryota > Viridiplantae > Streptophyta > Magnoliopsida > Magnoliales > Magnoliaceae > Magnolia > Magnolia officinalis. The sequence continues at coordinate 64,837,813 of JAJHSJ010000006.1, read as the reverse complement.
CCAGTAGTGACTCTAGTCGGCACGAGTTCATTATTGGCATTGGCTACGATGGTGATCCCGGACTTCTTAGGAACCACCTGAGTTGGACTCACCCATTGACTATCGGATATAGGGTATATGATACCCACATCCAATAGTTTAAGGACCTCGGCCTTGACCACTTCCTTCATGTTTGGATTTAGTCTACGTTGTGGTTGCCGAGCGGTCTTTGCATTATCCTCAAGATATATGCGATGAGTACAAATCGAGGGGTCGATTCCCTTGAGGTCCGCAATTGTCCATCCAAGGGCTCCCTTATGCTCCAGGAGAGTAGATATAAGCATACTCTCTTGTTCTTTCGCAAGGTGGGCAGAAATCACCACCGGGTATATCTCATCTTGACCTAAGTATGCATATTTTAAATCAGAGGGCAAAGGTTTTAGGTCAAGCTTCGGTGGCTTGAGATTAGACGGTAGAGGCACTTCATTAGTTTGGGGTAACTTTTCAAATTGAGGCCTCCACCGGTTAACTTCAAGTACCGGTACCGCATCAAGCATGGCACACGTCTCCCTAATTATGTAATCATCAAACTCATGGGAGTGGGCCAGGCACGTCTCCAGAGGATCAGAGGATAAGGTAAGGGGTGTCCTATCTTCCACGAAAGTATCGATCATGTTAATATCGTGGATATCGTTATCTTCCTCTACCCGTCTGCCAGTGTTGAAAAAGATATTCATTTCTAATGTCATATTCCCGAAAGACATACTCATGACACCATTCCTGCAATTGATAATTGGGTTTGAAGTGGCAAGGAATGGGCGACCAAGAATGACGGGAATCTGAGTGCTTGTATTGTTGATGGGTTCGGTATCCAGGATGATGAAATCTACGGAGTAGTAAAATCGATCAACCTGGACCAACACATCCTCAATTATTCCTCTTGGTATACGAACAGAGCGATCAGCAAGTTGTAATGTGGTTAAGGTGGGTTTTAATTCACCTAAACCCAACTGTTTGTATACCGAGTAAGGAATAAGATTAACGCTCGCTCCTAAGTCAAGAAGTGCGTGATCAATTCGATAGTCCCCAATTACACATGATATGGTTGGGCTACCGGGGTCTTTGAATTTTTGCGGCACATCTTGCTTTAGGATGGTACTTACTTTCTCAGTCAGGAAGATTTTCTTTTGAATATTTTGCCGTCTTTTGGTTGTACATAAGTCTTTCAAGAATTTGGCATAGGAAGGTATTTGTTTCACGGCATCAAGTAGCGGAATGTTGACCTTCACTTGTTTCAACACCTCTAGAATATCCTGAGAGTTAGAGAGAGATTTTGGTGCAACCAACCGTTGAGGAAATGGAGCAACCGGCTTTCCTTGAGGTTCCGGTTCTAACTCTGGTGGGGCATGGCTAGATCAATCTTCTTTATCCGCTTCCGGGTCCTTAGACTTTTCAGCCCTAACCGGAATGGTTTTGTCAATAATTTTTTCACTCCTAAGAGTGGTGATGGATTTAGCTTGCTCCATCTGATTTGAAGAGCTTGGGTCGCTAACTTCATATTGCGATTTAGGATTGGGAAGAGGTTGAGCTGGGAAGCTCCCCTTGTTCCCAATCGCATTTTCAGCCTTAAGTCCTTGTATTGCTTTTGTAAGGTCTTGAAAGGCTTGTAGCATACCCTGATTGAACAGCTCTTGCTTTTGAAAATGTTTCAGAACTGGATCCTCTTGAGGTTTCTCTTGAGTTGGATTTTGATTTAGGAAACCTTGAGGTGTAGCGGTTTGTTCATTCCTCCAACTTAAGTTTGGATGGTTTCTCCAGCCAGGATTGTATGTGTTAGAGGTGGGCCCACTGAAAGGTCTTTGGTAATTGCTTACAGCATTGGATTGCTCATTCAATACCTCTTGAAAGGTAGTATAGTTGAGCAATTCTCAGTAGTGTGAATGTTGCAACCACAAATACCACAAACAATTTCCTTGGCCTTATCCTTCTTTAATTCCATGGCCTCGAGTTTTCGAGTGAGATTGGCTACCTTGGCGTTAATATCATCATCCTCTTTCAGGAGGTACATTCCACATTTTTCTTGGAATGAGTCAGCCTAGGCGTAGTACTCGGTCTAGGGAGATGTCCCATGTTTTGTGTTCTCAGCAAGTTATCAAAGTAGTCCACACCTCATCGACACCTTTATTCATAAACTCCCCATTACACATTGTCTCAACTAGTTGGCGCATGGGAGATGTCAGTCCATCATAGAAAAAATTCGTGATGCGCCACGTTTCAAAACCATGTGTGGGCATGAACTGACAAGATCTTTGAACCGCTCCCAACATTGGAAGAATGTTTCATCTTCCCTTTGGGGGAATTTCATGATCGACTTCCTAAGGGTGTTCGTCTTATGATATCGAAAAAACTTTTTAATGAACTCCCTTGTCATGTCATTCCATCTGCCAATAGATTGAGGACGTAATTGAAAAGGCCAAGCTATACGTCCTAGAGGGGGGGGGGGGGGGGGTAAATAGGACTATGCCAAATTTAAATAAAATTAGCGGAAATAAATTAAACCAATAGCCTTACAATATGAATCAATTCACAAAGCTAAATTTAAATCACCTTGAAAAATAGGTATTGAGAGATTGATACAAATTCAGTTCTAAGGACAACCTTACACCATAATAAACAAGGGCTTATGGTAGGACAACCTTATTTCTAGAACCTCTTTTGGATCAAGGACTCAATTTTAATATAAGTAAATGAAATAGCAAGGAATTGAAATTAAATGCAGAAGTAAGATCTAAATTATTACAACAATCCCCACACTTGCTTGAAATGTAAATAGTTACAACATTCACATCCACTTGTACATTCCACACAATCGAATGATAAAAGATATGAAAATTAAGCAAGCATTCAAACCACAAGGCAAAGAGTTATAGTGGTTCGCCTGTGTGTACACCAACTGTTTTCCAACAGCCACACAAAAAGCTACTCCACTCCTAATATCCTCACACAGGGGATATTAGCGTTCACTATCAAATAGGTTTTCACAGGTTCACCAAAAACCTTTACAATTGTGTCTTTTTCACTTGGGCTTACACAATTCAAAAACCTCTCTTTTCTGAGTTTTCTGGTTTTCCTCAGATAACCAATACAATGAGATTTTTCTGGTTCAACCTCAAACAAAACCAGTACAATGAGATTTTTCTGGCTTAACCTCAAACAAAACCAAAAGAAATGAAATTTTACAGAATTGTAAAATACCTGGATTTCTCCTTTTAGTAACAGCCCGGTAGAACCAATCGGAGTAGATGATTGAATGTCAAAGTTCAATTTCCAATACTCACATTCATAAGGTTCTAAGTTCTAATTGATTTTAGATTTTAACAAGTTGGGCGTAGCTATATTTGATTTTGATTCCAAGAAGAAGGAATAAGATAATTCCTCTTTTCAAATAAAAGATTGGAATATAGAAACAAAATCAAATTAAATAAGCTAGCAAAAAGGAATATTAAATAAGCACAATGTAGCTTAAAATAAATACAAACTTATCTCAGAGTGATCACTTGAAAATTCTTGAATTGAATAGAGTTGAAGTATGAAAACTCTGAATTTCGTGTTCAATTTATAGAAGCAGAAATCGCTCCTACGACTGGTCTTAGAAACCTACAAATGGTTGTAGCTCTAACAAATTTTTGAAAAATTAAGCGCGATCTTTGAAAGCCGTTCCACGACTGGTCGTGAGTAGCCTACGACTGGTCGTGGGTCACCTACGACTGGTCGTAGATTCCTACGACTGGTCGTAAGACCAGAGATTTCGTTGCTGAACTTTGAGTTGTAGCTCCACGACTGGTCGTGGACGAGTCGAAGCCACTCATACGACCGGTCGAAGGATCTCCAGGACTGGTCGTGGGCGTACCAAAAATTCCGAAAAATCTTCAACTACTTAGGACTGGTCGTGGAATTTCTTGGACTAGTCGAACCAATGCTAGGACTGGTCGAACAAGAGCTAGGACTGGTCGTAGAATAGACCAAACTTATGTAAAATAAATATTTGATTTATGTATCCAAAGTGACCTACTTAAAGGGTCAACCTAAGGTCATTCAAACCTGAACCATGTCGTATGGACATTGAACTGTAACCATTTAACGAATGTAGATATTTTGAACCATATCAGGCTTGAAATCTTGAGCTTGTTATAGCTTTAAACTTGAGATCTTCATCAACATAAACTTGAGATCTTCATCAACAGAAAACTACTTCATGCGTAGTTTCTTCAGACTTGAACATATAGCTTCTTGAGACTTCAACATGTAGCATCTTGAGACTTCAACATGTAGCTTCTTGAGACTTCAACATGTAGCTTCTTGAAGTGTTTATGCAGTGTCTTGAATTCATATAAATCATCATACAAGCACAGGACACAGATAGATGTTTTGGCACATCAAAATTTGATAACCAAAGGAGCATGAGACCATAGCACTTACAATCTCCCCCTTTGTCAAATTTGTGACAAAACACCCAAATAATAATACTTCCAATTTAAACTAAGTACACACAACAAGTTCAACAGAAGCATGCACAGTTATATATGATAAGTAATAACTAGCATCATTCACCCATAACTAGATTAACTCCCCCTGAGTAATAGGAGCATAATCATTAAATTCAAATAAAACCAAATGTTTCTCAAAACTTCTCCCCCTTTTTGTCACAAAATGACAAAGGAAGAAGAGCAACAATGCTAAAGAAAATATGAGTTGATTCAAGAAAGCATAATGCATAATTCAAAAAGTCAGTAACCATGTAAAGTTCAGACAAAACAAAATATTACAGACCCATCAAAAATTCAGTCAGAACCAGAAGAGGGAGCATGATTAGATGGATCAATTTTGTGTAAACCCTTAGCAATACGCCTCATATATTTGCGTAGATAAGAAAATTGCGTGTCTTGGGTAACACGAATTTGAGCCACCTGCTCTTGAAGGGAATTCCATCTCTCATCAAAATCAGAGGGCTGAAAATCAGGATCATCAGCCGAGTCTGACTCAAGTTCTTCAAATAAATCATCCATATTCACGTCTTCAGTAGGATCACCAGCTTGTCCTGCATCTCCTGCTGCAGCACCACTGCTACCAACATCCACTTAGCCATCAGCCAATTCTAAATTCATCTTATTAATATTAGAATTATTAAACGGGAGATGATGGATGGGTTTTTCTCTAGTAGGTATAGCCACGAGCATATGATTTGCCAGCATAGTCAATAGATAACCAAAGGGTATATCACTATGTCCAGGATGGTGACGAGACAGAATAATGGAATGACAAATTAAAGAAGGTAAACATATTTTTACACCAGAGATGACAGAATGCAAAACACGAACCATAAAAGCAGTGAGTTCGGTTTTATTACCAGAACGTGGATAAAGATTTGAGATGAAATCCTATGAAGTACTCTGTGTCTGGGTAACAAAAACCTTGAGGGAAGTGCATGACCTTTATGAGTCCAGTGAACATCCAAATTACATAAATCTCTAGTAAGCATTCTTCGTTCAGATTCTGAGAGACTGTCATGTAAAATATTAATTGGAATGCTCTCATCATTGACAGGTATTTCCATAATGTCAGCAATCAAATGTCGATCCACTAAAAACAATCCTTCTTGAGTATCAACTTTAAAAGTTAAATCCTCAAGAGAAAAATCACAGATACATGCAAACATGGATTGGGCAATGGACTGGTATGCAGCTCCACCCCAATGCAAGATGTTATCCCATCCCACAGATTCCAACAGAGGAGGGATACCAAATGAAGCAATGTGATTAACATTCACAGGACGTTCAACAATAACATTGAACATACGTAAATCCCGAGCATTAGAAGGATCATTTTCGGGAGAGCGAAGATGACGTTGTGCAATAGAAGTTGATCTAGATGAAGAGGGACCTCTAGTAGTTTTCTTTTTACCTCTAGCATCCATTTTCAATGGAGGATTTCAAGGAAACAACAAGATGCAAGATAAAAGAAATGGGTTTTAGATAGAACAGATTTTTCAAGATAAAACCTCAAACTCGCAATGAACGACCAAATAGATTCCACAAGAAAGAGATTTGAAACACTAATATCAAGAATCTACAATAAAAATGCAAAGGAACCACTAACCTTGAAGTACTAAGAAGGTGGGTTCGACCGGTCGTAGCTAGAGCCGTTGGATGGTAAAAAGAAATGAGGAAGAAGAGTCAAAATCCCCAAATTAAAGTGAAATCCCGAGTTTCACGACCGGTCATGTAAGTGTTCGACTGGTCGTAGCACGACCGGTCGTGTACACTCACGACTGGTCGAGTACGACTCAAAATTTGCAAAAAAAATTTTCAAATAATTTTCAAATTTAAGCAAATACATCATCAAACTTATGTACATTATGATACACCAAATCATGCAAATTCAATTTAAATTGCACATACCGAGATCAAACTTTAATTTATTAAACCTGCTTTTGTCGAGCGGTTTAGTGAAAATGTCAGCAAGTTGAGTCTCGGTTGGAATGTAATCCAAATATATTACCTTTTCTTCTACTAATTCACGAATGTAATGAAATCTAATGTCAATATGCTTAGTACGTGAATGCTGAACTGGATTTTTAGAGATATTTATTGCACTGGAATTATCGCAAAATAAAATCATAGAATCCTGAGTAATTCCATAATCGCTTAACATTCATTTCATCCAAACAAGTTGAGTACATGCATTTCCAGCAGCAATGCATTCAGCCTCAGCTGTTGATAGCGATATAGAACTTTGCTTCTTACTAAACCAAGAAATAAGACAATTTCCAATGTAGAAACAACCACCACTGGTTGATTTCCTATCATCAATGTTTCCAGCCCAGTCAGCATCTGAGTACCCGGCTAATTGAACATTAGTCTCATGTGGATACCAGAGACCCAGTTTAGTAGAACTTGCGACATATCACATAATCCGCTTAAGAGCAGTTAAGTGAGATTCTTTAGGATTTGATTGATAACGAGCACAAATACCAACACTCAAAGCGATATCTGGTCTACTAGCAGTCAGATAAAGTAAACTACCAATCAAACTACGATACAATTTGGGATCCACATCATTACCTGTAGAGTCTTTTGAGAGTCTCAAAGTTGTACTCATAGGAGTATCAAAATTTTTACCTTTCTCAAATCCAAATTTCTTGATTAAATTCTGAGCATATTTGGTTTGAGAGATAAAAATTCCATCAGGTTGTTGTTTTACTTGCAACCCTAGGAAATAGTTTAATTCTCCAACCATGCTCATTTTGAATTTAGACTTCATCAAATCTGCAAACTCAACAGTCATGTTAGTACAGGTTGATCCATAAATAATATCGTCAACATATATTTGAACCATTAGAATATCATCTTTATGTTTCTTAACAAAGAGCGTCTTATCAACACATCCATCTGAAAATTATGACTCAGTAAAAACTTAGTCAGTTTTTCGTTCCATGCTCTGGGAGCTTGTTTCAGACCATAGGGAGCCTTCTTAAGACGATACACATGATCAGTAAATTTAGGATCTTCAAACCCTGTAGGTTGTTCAACATATACCTCTTCATGTAAATCACCATTCAGAAAGGCACTCTTTACATCCATTTGGTAAATTTTAATCTTTCTAAAACATGCAATGGAGATAAAAAGTCTGATTGATTCAAGACGAGCTACAGGGGCAAATGTCTCATTATAGTCAATACCTTCAATTTGTGTATACCCCTGTACAACTAGTCTTGCTTTATTTCGAATAATATTTCCAAGTTCATCAGATTTATTTTTGAAAATCCATTTTGTTCCAATAATATGTTTATCTTTAGGTCTAGGAACAAGGTACCAAACATCATTTCTGACAAACTGATTAAGTTCTTCTTGCATCGCAAGAATCCAGTTTTCATCCGAAAGTGCTTCTTTTACGTTAACCGGTTCAATCTGGGATGTAAAGCACACGTAGTTACATATGTCCTCTAATTGTCTACGAGTGCGCACACCAGTGAGAGGGTTTCCAAGTATTAGAGAAGTTGGATGATCTTTAACAGTCCTTAATTCAGAATTAGGTTCACTTGATGAAGTTTCTTGTTTTTAAGTATAAGCACTTCATCATTATCTGAACTAGGGACAGGTGTATTCAAAAGATCGTCAATCACAACATTATTGACTCTTGAATCACACCGGTCCTGTTGTTCAGAACACGATATGCACGACTGTTTAAAGAATATCCTAAAAAGATCTCTTCATCACTTTCAGTGTCGAATTTTCCCAAATTTTCACGGTCACGCAAAATATAGCACTTGCTGCCAAAAACTCGAAAGTATTTGACAGAAGGCTTTTTCTCAAACCACATTTCATAAGCCGTTTTATTATTAGTTTTACAGATATAAACACGGTTAATAATGTAGCAGGCTGTATTCACTGCTTCAGCCCAGAGATTCCTAGGGAGCTTCATGCTATTTAACATAACATTTCCCATTTCTTGAAGCACTCTATTCTTCTCTCGACAATTCCATTTTGTTGAGGAGTTTTAGGTGCAGAGAATTCATGCGATATTCCCTGATCGCTACAGAATTTCTCAAAACCGCTATTTTCGAATTCGGATCCATGATCACTACGGATCTTGTTGACTTGAGAACATTTTTCAGTTTGAATCCGTTTTATAATCTTTTTCACTTCATCAAGGGTTTCTGATTTGTCTCTCAAGAATGAAACCCAAGTGTATCTTGTATAATCATCTACAATAACTAAGATGTACTTTTTGCCACCTCGACTTTCCGTTCTTGTTGGTCCTATAAGATCCATGTGGAGAAGCTCGAGTGGTCTTTGGTGGTATTGGAGTTCACCTTTTTGTGAGAGCTCCTAGTTTGTTTACCATACTGGCATTCACCATAAATCTTGTCTACTTTTTGTATCTTAGGTAGACCTCTAATTAGTTCACCTTTGCTCAATCTGTATAAATTTCGATAGTGTACATGTCCGAGGCGTTTATGCCATAATTCTGTCTCATCGGTATGGACCATGTAGCACGTTTGTTTAGATGAGCTACTATCGCTTACTATGTAGCAGTTTTCAGAAGTTCTGCGACCAGTTAATATTACAGAACCCTTTTCATTTATAATTTCACAACCTTGATTAGAAAATTTAACATTATGGTTGTTATCGCATATTTGAGATATGCTCAACAGGTTGTGTTTTAAACCCTCAACATATAAAACATTTTTAAATAAGGGAAGGTTATAGAGTTGGACCGTACCTTTGCCAATTATCTTGCAGTTGCTACCATCACCAAATGTGACTGACCCATCAGTCATATCTTTAAGATCGGTGAATAGTGCTTTGTCGCCTGTCATATGTCTGGAGCATCCACTGTCTAGGTACCATTTCGAATGGCTTGTAGCTTTGAAAGCAGTGTGAGCAACCAAACAGGCAACCTTAGGAACCCATTTCAGTACTGTTTTGGGTTTAGGAGAATAATTGGTCTTCTTTTGTTTATAGTTGTAAGAGTGACCTACAGAGTTAGATTTTAATAGCTCCTTAAGTAAATCAACAATTTTTTCAGCTAGTGGGTTTCGAATCTGATTTTTGAAATTTATATAGCTGCTTTTGGGTTTTTGAAAAGTTTTTGTATTTTTAGAAAAAACTTGACTAGTACCTTTTCCTTTTGAGTTAGAAGTCTCTCCTTTCACAAAATTGGAAGGAGTATTCTTCTGTTTAGGAGATGTGTTTTTATCATAGCCCAACCCGGATCGATCGCCACATTTTCTTGATCCGGATAATAATTTTTCTAATTTTGGATCACCTTGGGCATATCTCCATGTGTCCTTCAAACTCAGAAGAGAAGATACTTCATTTTTAAGTTTCTCATTTTCAGATTTCAAATTTTCAATTAGGGAGGTTTTGAATTCTAGATCACACTTTGATTTTTCAAAACAATCTGAAATTTGGATTTTTCTAAAACAAGAGTTTCAAAACATTCTTTAAGTTTAAAAACTTTTCTTTTTGAAGTTTAAGTTTGACAGCAATTTTACAACTTTCCTTATATAAGGCATTGTAAGCATCTTGAAGATATTCTTCAAATTCATGATCACTATCCAAATTTTCTTCACTTGTTGAATCATCGTGATCGGAAAAAGTAAACTTGGCTAGAGTCATAAGGGCCTTAAGTTCACTGCCCGACTCGGTTTCTGAATTTTCTGACTCAGAAGAGGCTTCAGAATCAGACGATTCATCCCAAGTAGCCAACATACCCTTCCTTTTGGATCTGTCCTTTTTAGGACATTTGTTTGCTAAATGCCCATATTCTTGACAGTTGTAGCATTGACTATCTTTCAATGATTTCAAGTTTTAGACTTAGGTTTGGAACGTTTCTTTTCATTTCCCTTTTGAAAATCGACTCTTTTCTTACTTTTGAAAATCTTATAAAACTTTTTCGCCAAAAGGGCCATATCATCTTCAGACTTTTCTGAATCTGAATTTTCTTGAGTAATACTTTTAGATGACTTCAAAGCAATAGATTTACCTTTAGGAGCTTTAAAACTTAATTCATAGGTTTGTAAAGAACCAACTAATTCTTCTACCTTCATATTATCCGTATCACGAAGTTCCTGGATTGCGGTTACCTTAGAATTGAACCGTTCAGGAAGAGAGCGTAGTATTTTTGCACACACTTTACTTTCTGGAATCTTATCGCCAAGACCCCACATTGAGTTTACAATGTCATTCAATCTAGTGTAAAAGTCCATAAACATTTCATTTTCCTCCATATGAATTTCTTCAAATTTAGTTGTGAGGAGTTGGACTTTAGATTTCTTGACAATTGATGTACCTTCGTGTGTCATTTCTAAAATATCCCAGGCTTGCTTTGCAGTATCACAGGATATGATTCTTTTGAACTCATTCGGTGATAGTGCGCAAGTGATTGCATTTAGTGCTTTAAGATTAGCACTACTCTCATTTTTCTGAAGTGTGGTCCATTGGTAATACGGTGTAATTTTCATAGATTTTGAACCATCAACACCAGTTACTTCCATGATAGGAGGTTTCCATTCAGTCACTGTGGCTTGCCACACACTTTCATCCATTGATTTGAGGAAGATCCTCATTCTGGCTTTCCAATAGGCATAGTTGGAGCCATCAAAGGGAGGAGGTCTAGTAACTGAAAGGCTATCAAAATTTGACATCTTTTTATATAGCTTAGATCGTTAGCTCAGGAAATAAATCCAAATAAAAAAGCAACAAAATGAGCTATTAGGCTCTGATACCACTTGAAAAGGCCAAGCTATATGTCCTAGGAGGGGGGGGGGTGAATAGGACTATGCCAAATTTAAAATAAAATTAGCGGAAATAAATTAAACCAATAGCCTTACAATATGAATCAATTCACAAAGCTAAATTTAAATCACCTTGAAAAATAGGTATTGAGAGATTGATACAAATTCAGTTCTAAGGACAACCTTACACCATAATAAACAAGGGCTTATGGTAGGACAACCTTATTTCTAGAACCTCTTTTGGATCAAGGACTCAATTTTAATATAAGTAAATGAAATAGCAAGGAATTGAAATTAAATGCAGAAGTAAGATCTAAATTATTACAACAATCCCCACACTTGCTTGAAATGTAAATAGTTACAACATTCACATCCACTTGTACATTCCACACAATCGAATGATAAAAGATATGAAAATTAAGCAAGCATTCAAACCACAAGACAAAGAGTTATAGTGGTTCGCCTGTGTGTACACCAACTGTTTTCCAACAGCCACACAAAAAGCTACTCCACTCCTAATATCCTCACACAGGGGATATTAGCGTTCACTATCAAATAGGTTTTCACAGGTTCACCAAAAACCTTTACAATTGTGTCTTTTTCACTTGGGCTTACACAATTCAAAAACCCCTCTTTTCTGAGTTTCTGGTTTTCCTCAGACAACCAATACAATGAGATTTTTCTGGTTCAACCTCAAACAAAACCAGTACAATGAGATTTTTCTGGCTTAACCTCAAACAAAACCAAAAGAAATGAAATTTTACAGAATTGTAAAATACCTGGATTTCTCCTTTTCGTAGCAGCCCGGTAGAACCAATCGGAGTAGATGATTGAATGTCAAAGTTCAATTTCCAATACTCACATTCATAAGGTTCTAAATTCTAATTGATTTTAGATTTAACAAGTTGGGCGTAGCTATATTTGATTTTGATTCCAAGAAGAAGGAATAAGATAATTCCTCTTTTCAAATAAAGATTGGAATATAGAAACAAAATCAAATTAAATAAGCTAGCAAAAAGGAATATTAAATAAGCACAATGTAGCTTAAAATAAATACAAACTTATCTCAGAGTGATCACTTGAAAATTCTTGAATTGAATAGAGTTGAAGTATGAAAACTCTGAATTTCGTGTTCAATTTATAGAAGCAGAAATCGCTCCTACGACTGGTCTTAGAAACCTACGACTGGTCGTAGCTCTAACAGATTTTTGAAAAATTAAGCGCGATCTTTGAAAGCGTTCCACGACTGGTCGTGAGTAGCCTACGACTGGTCGTGGGTCACCTACGACTGGTCGTAGATTCCTACGACTGGTCGTAAGGACCAGAGATTTCGTTGCTGGACTTTGAGTCGTAGCTCCACGACTGGTCGTGGACGAGTCCAAGCCACTCCTATGACCGGTCGAAGGATCTCTAGGACTGGTCGTGGGCGTACCAAAAATTCCGAAAAATCTTCAACTACTTAGGACTGGTCGTGGAATTTCTTGGACTAGTCGAACCAATGCTAGGACTGGTCGAACAAGAGCTAGGACTGGCCGTAGAATAGACCAAACTTATGTAAAATAAATATTTGATTTATGTATCCAAAGTGACCTACTTAAAGGGTCAACCTAAGGTCATTCAAACCTGAACCATGTCGTATGGACATTGAACTTCAACCATTCAACGAATGTAGATATTTTGAACCATATCAGGCTTGAATCTTGAGCTTGTTGATAGCTTTAAACTTGAGATCTTCATCAACATAAACTTGAGATCTTCATCAACATAAAACTACTTCATGCGTAGTTTCTTCAGACTTGAACATATAGCTTCTTGAGACTTCAACATGTAGCTTCTTGAGACTTCAACATGTAGCTTCTTGAGACTTCAACATGTAGCTTCTTGAAGTGTTATGCAGTGTCTTGAATTCATATAAATCATCATACAAGCACAGGACACAGATAGATGTTTTGGCACATCAAAATTTGACAACCAAAGGAGCATGAGACCATAGCACTTACAGTAATGTATGTAACCACGTCTTGGCTCTCTTCAAAGAAAAGGAAAGAGTTTTAACCTGGACCGTGTCAATCAGACACGTTAGGAAAGTAATAAGTAGTCATGATTCTTCATGAACTCTTTTAGATGTGAATATGGATTCTCTACTCAAGCCCATGAAATTTAGGAAGGAGTTTGATCACCCCTGGCTTATATCCATAGTCCTGCATTCTCTTGAAAAACCATACATGAGGGTGTATTCACCCCCCCGGTTGTAAGTAATCATCGTAAGGTACGAGGTGGGGGTGCTTGATGCACCTCATTCTCATCGGACATCTTCTAAACCCTAGTTGGGGTAACGAGGTTTGATTTCCAGCCATATCCTCAATTAACTCAGGGATTCGAGCGGTGTCTAGTCTTGTCGGATGGACAGGTTAACCCCTCAACTAATCCTCCTTCAGTCAAGAGACGTTGAGTGTTGTCACGAGCCCACTTTGCATGAAACACTCACAGCCCTGAATCAAATTCTAAAACCTAATCCTAAGAAGGGATAAAAATCTAAAAAGAAAGAAGGGTTGGAAGGAGTTACCAAATGGAGTCCCTAATTAAGAACCTGCAAAAAGAACCGAAAGAGATTAAGTTCCTAAAAATAGAAATTCTAAAGTTAGAAAATTCTAAGGTGGAAACAAAGTTAGTTTCTAGAAAGGAAAGTTTCCTAAACCTGAATTAGAAAGTTTCTAAAAATAAGGAAGAATGAGTTAGTTTTCTAAAATTAGAAAGAGTCTCTAAAGGAAAATAACTAACCTAGTTTCTAAATACAAAAGAGGAAGGTTCTAAACCTAGAGTTAGAAAGTTCTCAATTAGAAATCCTAATCCTAAAATAGAAGTAATTGAGTTTCTGAAAAGGAAAGAATTTCTAAATAATGAAAGCCTAGAAATAAAAAGTTCTAAAAATAGGAAGTAGAGAAATTCTAACCTAAAATTAGAAAATCCTAAGAAGAGAAATAGCAGTAAACTAGTTTTCTTTCCTATTTAGAAAAAGAGAAATTCCTAAGAGTATAAAATTTCTAAAACAAAAGAGGAAAGTTCTTAAATTAGAAAGTAAGTTAGTAACAGAAATTCTAAAAATAGTAAGTAGAATTTAGAAAGAGCTTACCGAATTAGAAATTTCTAAAAGGCCTACAAAAAACAGGAAAGTTAGTTTCTAAACAGAATAAAATAGGAAACAAAATTAGATTCTAAAAGAGTTAGAATTAGAAACTTTAATAAAAAAGGAATCCTAATCTAGAAATAGTAAGGAAGAGAGAAACTACCAATTTAGAAACCTATCTCAGAATCCTACAAAATAAGAAAGTTGGGTTAGTTTCTAAAAAGGGAAAACCATCTAAAAATAGAAAGTTACTTTAAATATAAAATTTCTAAAAATTAAAGGAAAACCTGAATTAGGAGATTCTAATAATAAAATCTAAGAATCAAAAAGGTCCTAATCTAAACTAATCCTAAAACTAGTTATCTTCAGGAAACGTAGCCGTCAATCCCCGGCAACGGCGCCAAAAACTTGTTCACTCCCCAAGTATAGGGTTGTGATGTAGTAATAAAACTCGGTGAGACCGAGGTCGAATCCACAGGGATTGAAACCTGTACGTTATCTGAAACTAACTAGAACTAGTATGAGATAAAATTTGAGTTGTAATTTGAGGAATAATTGTGAAATATTAATCTAAACTTAAAGAATTCAGAGGAAAAATACTAGGGATTCAAAGGATCCACTTGTAGAGATCAGGGAGATCTTATGACTGCCTCATGGATATTATACTGAACTTACTTGATATAGTTTTCAAAAGATGAAAGGTATAAGAATTAGGTATGATTCCATCACAAATCCATGCCTAAGAGACAAGGTAAACAACAGAACTTAGACCAATCCATAACCAATCAAAAGATGTCTGAGTGTTAGGAAGGATTCCACATCCAACCATGTCCATGAGACGATGGCGAACAACAGGGTTTCCGAACATCAAAAATAAAAGGAAAGAAATTATTCAAGCCATCGCAGATCTACTGTAATTTAAATCACAACAAACCATTAATGACTAAAAGAATTTCTTAAATCAAACTATAGTCAATCAGTTTAGTCCAAATCAAACCTGTAGAAGCTCCCATCACGCCACAAGCTTCACCTCTTAGCCCTAGCTAAGGGGTTTTAGCCTGACATGGATGGACTGATCTCCATGTGATGTATCAGCAAAACAGAGAAAAGAAAATAAAAAAATATGATTCAGGCTCTTTCTCTCTCTCTGTTCAACTCACTCCAGCCGTCCCTGCTGCCGTTCCTTGCTCCAGCCGTGGATGGCCCCTCTCTCTTCTTGTCTCTCTCTTTTATAAGCAGCCTGCGTGGTGTAGAGTTCGTGCTGGAGTTAGAAAACCGACTCCTTGTTACACTGCAGCGTGCGGAGCCTGCTGTGTGTAGTGAAATCGCAAGCCAACTTGCGTTTGGCTCGAATCTTTGGGATAACAAATGTCCTTCGCTCCAGGATTTCTTCATGGCTGGAATCGTGGCTGGCCTGGGCTTCACCTGAACGGTTCAGATCATTCAGTCGATCAAGAATGGTGGGCCCAGAATTTTCGAATTTTCAGACTGCGTAATAGAGCTTATGCAAGGAGCTCTAGCTGTCGGTGGGGCCCACTTCGTTGAGTGGTGAGAAAATCCACTCCATCTATTAGAGCGGTGTCGAAAAACCGTTCAGACCAGATCGGTTTTGGCTAAATACCATGGTGGCCCACAGAAGTACTAATTGACCGTTCATCCTGCGTCCGATCAGTTGAAATCCGTTGTATGCTTCTTCTTGGAAAAATTCCACCTAGGTGAGGGTCGTGGCCACCCCCCGAGGCACTTGGACGGTTCGGATCATCAACATGCATAATGGGTGGGGCCCACATCGCAAAAACGGACGGACAGCGTCCGTCCGCTATTTCCTTACGCGAGAAGGAGATGAGTCGGGTACGCGTCGGTCAGCGTACGCTGACCGACTAACTGGAGTGCGTTGCACGTCCAGCGCATGTGCACCCCATGTACATGCGATGTACACGTGGGGTCTACTGAGATGTTTATATGAAATCCGCGCCGTCCATCTATTTTGTCTCCTTAGTTAAGGGGTTGATACCAAAAGTGAAGCACATCCAGCTATCAGGCGGGCCCCAAATTGACGATTTATGGTCTGATTTGTCCATTTGGCCACTTCCACAGATCTTAAATGGCTGAAATTTAATATGTACGGTTAATTTATGGTTCACATCCCATGTATGAAGTTTCGAGCCAAACGGACGGTGGGAACCCTGTAATCTTACATTCTAGCTGTCTTCCAGGCCACTTGAGATTCAGTTTCTTGGTTTTCTTGGTTCTCTGGCGTTGATCCTGGTCCCCTGGAGTCCGTCCCTTATCTTGGTGATTCTAGAGCGTCAATTCCATGCTCTTGGTATTTTATTTCGATCCACGCTCACAAATGTAACCTGCATCACAATCACGATTAAATCAGGGCATTAAATAGCATTATGCTTGTAATTCCAGGCAAAAACAGGGGTCTAATATGCAATATTTGACCCTCAACAAGATGAAGAAGTTGGTAACGACGGTCTACAATAAGCCTATGACCACCTATATATTGAAAGCTTAAAAGTCCTTAAGAAGCTTGGTCTGGTTAAGATTAAAAACAAACAATTGAGCAATGAACTCTAAGAAGCTAATGCTGAGACAGAACGATTGACTGATAAGATTGAAGAATCAATAAGAGACAATGCCAACTACGCTAGGGAAAATGCTGGATATTGGCTGAATTAACAGAGAAAAATAAAGATCTAGAAACTGAACTAATAAGGATGAAACCTGTCAATCATGGTCTAAAATTAAAACTTGAAAAATCAAAGTCTCATTTGAAAGTGAATTACAAGTTTACTCAAAGTAAGGAATAATTAGAAAGACTACTAAGTATGGGTAAGAGGTCGGGGGACAAGAGAGGTATGGGTTATAATAGCCTTAAGACCAGTCCAAGCTCTATTTCCCCTGTGATTAAAAAAAAAAAAAAAAAGAGTCAATCGCTTCAGGAAGCAAACCAAGAACATCTCCAGTCTGTCATGCATGCGGTAACATGGGTCACTTAAAATTTGAATGCCTATCATTTGCAAAATCCTGATCCACCCCAGGGTCATGCATTATAGGTAAATGTTTATCAATTGGGAGAATGTTGTAGATGGTGAGATGTCCTTCAAGGAAACCACCATAAAAGGAGGAGAATGTGAGGAGAAAATTTTCCATTCCTTCTAAAATGGATAGAAGAATGAAGGAATTGGTCAAGTACGTTGCCCAGTTGAATGAAAAGGCAAAGGAGATAATGATTTAAGTGAATCAAGGCAATGATCAGTTTGCCAAAAGCACTCATTCTCCTGGAAAAAGTCAGTCCTTGAGAGATCGGTCCAAGAAATATAATCCCTCTCCAAAAACCAATCTATGCCCAAAGAAAGTTGTTTTAAAATGGTTCATAAAAGACAAAACAAACTATCTGGTAATTCATATAGCTCTCAAGGATGGTGGTAATGCCAAATGGTATTTGGATAGTGGTTGCTCTAGACACGTGACAGGTGACAGGACCCATTTTTGCCATTACACTAGTTTCGATGGTGGGTCAGTCACTTTTGGAGATGGAAGTACCGTTAGGATTGTTGGGTGAGGGACTATTGCTCGGCTAGGTTTGCCCAAGATTGAAAATGCTCTTTGCGTAGAGGGATTGAAGCATAACCTCTTAAACATTTCTTAAATTTATGACAAAGAACATTCTATAAAATTCTCAAAGGAAATGTGCGAGATCTCGGACTCTATAAGTAAACTGATTATAACAGTTCTACGAACCAGTGACAATTACTATGTAATTGAAAGTGGTGGAGAGCCTGCTTCTACAGTTGTATGCCACATGGCTTGAGATAATGAAACTGAACTATGGCACCATAGACTCGGACATGTCCATTATAGGAATTTATCTCGCCTTAGCTCCAAGAATCTAGTGAGTTGGCTTCCTAAGATTGGGAAAAAGCCCAGAATTGTCTGTGGGGACTGTCAGAAAGGAAAACAAATTAAGCTCGCCCACAAAAAGACAACTTCTATGTCAACATCCAAGCATCTCGAGATTTTACACATGGACATTGTCGGTTCCACAAGAGTACAAAGCCAGGGTGGTAAGAGACATTTCCTAGTAGTTGTGGATGATTACTCCAAGTTCACCTGGGTCACTTTCGTGAGAGAGAAATCATATACATTTGATGAATTCAAGAAGCTTGTGAGGTGGCTTTAGAATAAAAAATGGTACATGATTAATATAATTTAGAGTGATCATGGTGGTGAATTTGAGAACGATCGGTTTCAACGATTTTGTGGTAAGCATGGAATTTGGCATGAGTTCTCAGCTGCTAAAACACCTAACCATAATGGAGTAGCTGAGAGAGAACATGGTGCTTAAGGAAATGGCCTCAGTTATACTCAATAGTAAGAATTTATCAAAACAAATTTGGGTCGAAGTTGTAAACACAGCCTGTTACACTATCAATCGAGTTTGCTTAAGAAAAGGGCTGGATAAAACAACATACGAATTGTGGCATGGGAAGCCACTAGGCGTCAAGTATTTTCAAGGTCGTTGGTAGTATATGTTATATTCTTAGAGACCATGAAAACTTAGGAAAGTTTGACTCTAAAATCGACAACGGGATTTTTTTAGGATACTCTTTTAATATTCGTTCATATAGAGTTTACAATCTCAAGAACCCAGCCATTCAAGAATCATTTAATGTGGTTGTTGATGAACAACCTATTAACAACTCTGGTCCTATGATTGATGTGAATAAAGATGAGGGTCCAAGCGAGATAGGTAAATCTAATGAATAACCCTCATCTCCGAAAGTGTCTCAACATTCGGTTGACCTATCAATTATCAAGGATCATCCCCTTAATCAAATCATTGGAGATCCTGATCAAACTCAAGGGTTGACAACCCCGAGTATAGGGCTACGATGTAGTAATAACTCGATGAGACCAAGGTCGTACCCACAAGGACTTATGATTATGTGATTTTTGGAACACTTTAGAATTAAAAATAGAACACTCGAGAAGGAATTTAATAGAGATAAAATACTACAGTATCAAGGATCCACTTATAGTTATTCTTAATGTTTAATTTACTTGATTCAATCATATAACTCAATTGGAATTGAAGTCTTATCCTATCCAGCTGGATAATGGAGTGGTTAAATCATCATTCACATATCAAAATAGATTTGAACTTCAATTGAATTGGTTGTCACATAATGCACAAAAGTATTAATCGTAGGGAATTTAAAGCACTATCATGCCCTTAATCTACAATAGATCAATGGATTTTTAGATTAATCCTTTGCTAAACAGATAAGAAATTACTCTTAGCTTTCCTAAACATCTAATGTGTCTGGAATCGACAATAGATCAAAGTAAACTAAAAATAAATCTTCATTCAAACCAAATATCAATGAATTGTTTAACAATTAAATCAATTACTTGAATTAAAATAGACTAAGCATTAAGAATAGCTACAAGCTTCACCTCTTAGCCCTAGCTTAGATATTAGCCAATCAAAGATATGATTGAACTAAAAATCAAAAGAAAAACATAAAAACCAAAGAAGAATTAAAGGATTAGAGAAGGAGGACTACAAAGAAGCTTCATAACTTCTTGCTCTATAACACCCCTCTATATAGGAAAAATCTACACCAACTTGTAACTGACTTTAAATTTATGCACTTTTGTTACGCGTCGGTCACACTGACTGTGCTCTTCAATTGCACCAAACTTCACTTCAGTCACACTGAATTAATCTCTCGGTTATAGCCAAATTTCTTCAATATCCATCTGAAGTTTCTATATTCCTTAGGTCGCACTGAACCTACCTTTGGTGGCACCGAACATGGCTTCGATCGCACCTAAGTGTCAAGATGAATTATCTATGAAAATCACAATTTATTATTGAACAGTTCCGTGCACATTCGTTCAGACCAAACCAACCCCAGGTGGTAATGAATAGTCTACTATTTCTGTTAATGGACTTTGTGATTTTTTCAGTCTTTTCTCTCACTTTTGCACTTGGTTTACTTGGATCTTTTACATTTGAATTCTTCATTAATCAGCTCCAAATCTCTAAATCTTTACTTGGTTATTCTTTGAGCATTAACTCTTCTTTTTAATCGTTCTTTTCATATTAGCTCTCCAAATCACCTCGCATAGCAAAACATACGTAAATAGATCAATTAAACACATCTATGCTTATAAAATCAATGGATAATAAGGGGGGAATATACAATATTTCTTACCCAATAGATCCCAATACCGGTGTGAAAATCAAAAGATAACTTGAGACATTAAATAATCATCTTTGCTTCACCTCCAAAATGGAACCTAAGAATGTTGTAAAAGCCTTGCAAGATGAATTCTGGATACAGGCTATGCAAGAAGAACTACAATAATTCAAAAGAAATGAGGTGTGACAATTAGTAACCAGGCCACATAATACCAATATTATCGAAACCAAAAGGATTTATAAGAACAAATCCAATGAATCTGGAAATGTTATCAGATACAAGGCTAGGTTAGTTGCACAGGGCTACTCTCAAATTGAGGTATTGATTTTCATGAGACATTTGCCCTGGTTGTGCGACTTGAATCTATCAGGATCCTCATGTCCATAACACGCACTTTAAAATTCAAATCATTTCAGATGGATGTAAAAAATGCCTTCTTGAATGGTGAACTTAAGGAAGAAGTCTATATAGGACAACCAAAAAGGTTTGTTGACCCAAAAATATCATCATTAAATATATAGATTAAGGAAAGCACTTTATGGTCTTAAACAAACCCATCATGTATGGTATAAAAGATTGACTCAATTCTTGATCGACCATGAATTTTTTAGGGGGTGTGGATAAAACAATCTTTGTTAAGAAGACTGGGGATTCTATTATTATAGCCCAGATTTGTGTGGATGATATAGTCTTTGGTTCCACATGTGAGGAGATGGCTCATCAGTTTGCTCACTTGATGCAGTCAGAATTTGAAATGAGCATGGTGGGTGAGCTAAACTTTTTTCTAGAATTACATGTCAAACTACTCATAAATGACTTTTTTATAAGTTAGACCAAGTATGCTAAGGAATTAGTAAACTGGTTTGGACTTGAGTCTGGTCGAACTCATTATACGCCTATGAGCACCACACTAAAATTATCTAAAGATATATCTGGAAAAAGTGTGGATCAACACTTGTATTGAAGTATGATTAGCAACCTCCTTTATCTCACATCCATCAGACCTGATATAGCATTTAGGGCCCGTTTGGCCGGGCGGATTGGAAGGGATTGGATGGTATTGGAAGGGATTGGAAGTTAAATCCCAGGTTTGGCTGGGCATGCCAAGCAGACTGGGTGATCTGATCCCGGGATATAGCAATCCCATGGATCTTAAGACAATCCACTGACAACACCATCATTACCTTTAAGTCCCATCCAGTCCACCCTAATCCGTTCAAATTTGCCTGGGACATGTTTAGTTCGAGGGATTGGAAGGGATGGGAAGGTTTAATCCTGGGATTGGCCAGGCATGCCAAACAGACTCGATATAGCAATCCCGGGATATAGTAATCCCATGGATCTTAAGACAATCCACTGACAACACCATCATTACCTTGAAATCCATGCCATCCACCCTAATACCATTTAATCCCTTCCAATCCACCGAGCCAAACGGGCCCTTAGTGTAGGAGCATGTTCCTGATTTTAGGCTGACCCTAAAGAATCATATCTGAGTGTTGTGAAAAGAATTATTCGATATGTGACTGAGACTACAAATTCTGGGCTCTAGTACCCATTCAATACTTCGACCACAATTGTAGGGTACTTAGATGTTGACTAGGTTGGAAACATGGATGATAGAAAATCTACTAGTGGCGGTTGTTTTTACATGGGAACTGCTTAGTATTATGACATTGCAAAAAGAAGAACTCTATCTCTGTATCCACTGCGCCCAACTCTTATGGATGAAGCAAATGTTGACGGATTACAGAATCAGGCAAGATACGATGACACTGTTATGTGATAATACAAGTTCCATCAACCTATCCAAGAATCCTATCCAACATTCTAGGACAAAACATATTAATATTTTGAAATGGAGAGCTAGCGATGTCTTAGAGGGGGGTGAATAGGATAATGCCAAATAATCGAAATAAATGTGAAATATGTAAAGATTACAAAAATCTCAATCACTTGAGTATTGAAACCTTGATTCCAAATAATTTGTAAGACAACCTTCACCTAAAATATTAGTCAGGACAACCTTTTTTCACAAATATTTTTAAAATCAAACTTTCAAACTAGCAAGAGAATATAAAAAGGATACACATTCACCACAAGAATGAAATAATAAATAACATCCAATCACCAAAAATAATAAATCATTCACCACACGACATAAGGAGTTATATTGGTTCGGTGTTTAAAACAACCACACCTTCTCCACTCCCAAAATTACTACCCTCGTAATTTTGGCTTTCACTATAAAAAGATTTTCACAAGGTCACCTTAACAACCTGATATAGTTCCTTGTGATTTTCATAGGCTATCACAATAAAAATCCTACTAAGATTTTCACAGGCTATCTCAGATAAAACCTCACTGAGATTTTCACAAGCTATCTCAGACAAACCTAAAAAGTATTTCAGAAAGTATACTTATCTTCAAATGTAGAAGAAGTGACAGAAGCTTGTAGCAGGACCTCTTTCTTGAATGTAGATGACGTAGTGTTCAATCAGCTAAAAAGAGTCTAGGGTTCTATAGATTTTGTCACGCCCCAAACTCGAAAATCAGTCTCACAAAATTTTCGATCGCCGAATTCGGTACAGCCTCCGTAGTACCCCATCCTCAGCTCCCAACGCCCATATACCAGATTTCGATCATGGGATACTACAAGGAGGATTTTTTAACGTACATTTATCTCGTAAGAAGTATAACTGCAAGTTTACCCAAATCACAAAGACAATGTTATCATCACATATCTACTAATATGAACAATTGAATACAGTGCTAAAATAAAAATATACATATATCAAAAATAAAAGCTTCAGAAGACCGCTGCATGCTCCAAGCTCAACGCTGCTGTGACCTAACGCCACCTGCACGTATCTATCATGCACAAGCTTAAAAAAAGCTTAGAGGGTGGTGTAAGTGTGTGCGCAAGGTAAGTGTCAAGTATGCAACATCAGAGCAATGCAGAAACATGATGGTAAGTGCATAAATACCATCAGCCTTATCCAGGCTATACAATGCAAAAACATAATAAGCCAATATCATATACTGAGGAAGAAATGTAAGTCAGTTATGCATTGCAGAGACATAGTAAACCAAATATTAGATATCGAGGATGCAATGCAATATGCAAATCCTGACGAGTCCACGAATACCGTCAGCCGTATCTAGGCCATATACATACAGAAACATAACAACCTAAAATGTCATATACTGTGGATGTAATGCAATATGTGGTGCGAATGAGATGACCAAGCTGGGGTGTGAAGTCGAGATGATAGTACGTAATGTTGCAAGCTATGGGGTCCATCACAAGGAACTTCTATCCAAAGCAGTCTCATACCTAAATCTGGATAGCCAGACTCAATGTGGTAAACTTTTGATCTCAGGTTAGTCGCGTGCCCCAACCGAAATCCTGGCCATTGTGAAGGTACACAACAATTAGTTGCGCACCACCAGCCCGAGTGGATAGTAAATGTATGAATGAACGAGTAAAATGCTGAGTATGCAACTCCTACTCTATAAGTCCACATATCAGTACTGCACATCTCTGGGATCATCACCAGGGTCTAGTACACTCTACACGCGATCGCCACCCATTGAACGGGCAACTATGCAAGTGGAAGAGACCTCACTATCCGTCTGGCTAGTAGTCAGCCAATATCTACCCGGCACGTCGATAGCGGACCCATTTACTAATTAGTTAAACTCAGCCTAGCTATGCCCCCTACCCTCGGGTGGGTAAGGCCACACACCCTTCTAACCGACCAAAACACAGTGGGAAATGTAGCTTACTGGTATTCGGCACTCGGGCACTCATGTATCCACTCGGTCTAGACGTTGGAGCGTCTCCTGGCCACAGAGGTTTAGGGACTTTCACCTAGGGACATTTATGGCACCCCATGTAGAAA
Organism: Magnolia officinalis; assembly: GCA_021015155.1. Taxonomy (NCBI): domain Eukaryota; kingdom Viridiplantae; phylum Streptophyta; class Magnoliopsida; order Magnoliales; family Magnoliaceae; genus Magnolia; species Magnolia officinalis. The sequence goes on along the minus strand of JAJHSJ010000006.1, from coordinate 64,813,282 downwards.
AAGATTTTCGGTATCCCATTTGACCATCCATGATATGCCTGTGGAGGTCACGGCCATGATGTCGCTAGGGCGTACAATAGTCATATCATAAAATGTAAGATGCATGAGTCACACAGTCCAATCATTTATTTACGCATACCGTGCGCTCGTGTGGGATGACTCCGCCTATCAGGGAGTCCCATAAACAACCTGCACTATGGCATATGCAATGGTCAACCACATCTCATAACAAACATGCGGATGATGTTTATGGGCATGTATCATGATGCTATGCTGTCACATACTCATAATCGGTATCGATAACTGGCACCGATAATCAACATCGATAATCGGCCTCGATAATTGGCATCGATGATCAGCATCGGCCTCGATAATCAGCACGGATAATCAAAGTCGATAATTGGCACCACTAATCAGCATTGATAATCGGCACCGATGATCAACATCGATAATCGGAACCAATACAGCATCGATAGCCAACACTGATAATCAGCATCGATAATCGGCCTTAATAATCAGCACCGATAATCATCATCGATAATTGACATCGATGAGAATAGATCTAACAAGGCTTAAGGGAAGGTCACAACTTGGACATTCAACCATCATTGCCCATCAATGTGGACATTTAACCAACATTGCTCCCAAGGAGTGGCCCACATAGAGCCTAACATATAGTGGGCTCATGGCCTCACATAAGGACCCAATACACATCTCATTGGGCCGTAACACATGGGCTTCAAATACATCACAATGGGTCGCATCACATGGGCCTAATACATATCACAATGGGCGTCATATAAGGATCTTATATACATCGCATTGGGCCACACTCATGGGCCTCATATATAGATCACATTGGGCCTCATACTTGGGCCTTATATACACGCATTGGGCCACTTCCCATGGGCCTTGAATACATCACACGGGCTACATATACATCACAATGGGCCTCAAATACGGGCCGCATATACATCATAATGAGCCTCACATACGGGCTGCATATACATCACAATGGGCCTCAAATACAAGCTGAATATACATCACAATGAGCGTCAAATACGGGCCGCATATACATCACAATGGGCCACATCTCATGGGCCTCAAATACATCACAATGAGCCACAACCCATGGGCCTCAAACACATCACAATGTGCCTCATATACATCAAGTGGGCCGCATAACATGGGCCGCACCAATGGGCCCACCGACTTAGCCGGTCCATATATATACCAATTCATCTATTTTAGAGATCATTTTAGAGCATTTCCCAAAAATGAATCATATCTAAAGATCGTCTGAACCATACCACAAATAACAATGGAGATAATGATTTCCACTGTTTAATCCTCATAGGGCCACCATAGCGTTTATTTTCAATCCAATTTGTTCATATGGTCACAAAGACCTGAATTAAGAGGAAAAACAAATATCATATTGATTTGGAACTTCTGTGCTCCCAAAAGGATTTCAATGGTGGACGTTCAATCCCTCACTGGTTTGTAGTGTGGTCCACCAAATAAACAGTTGGGACGAAGTACGTACATCAGAGGTGGGTACCACCAGATGGATGGATGGCGCGGATATTTCTCACATACATCACGCGGGACCCACAAAACTTGCTGCTGAATACAACAACTATATAACTGGTGTGGTAGACCAGCCAGTCAGTGCCCACCGTCCGGACGGATGGTCTGCATTACAAGTGGATGGATGGCGCGGATAAAACTCATACGACATGTGGGGCCTCGTCCAAATGGACGGACGGTGTGGATGCACTCCACATACATCATGGACCCACGGGCCTTGCTGTAGTACAACAGCTATATAGCTGCTGGAGGTATTCCAGCCAATCCGCTTCCAAAGCAGGTGGGTCCCCACGTGGGGCCCACCATATACATATATGTATATATCATATATATATATATATAATATTATATTATTACTTTTTTTTAATCATGTATTCAAACGTTCAACTCTGGACGTCCTTCTTACAGACAGTCTGGATATGGGTCCCATGTGGGACCCATAGTTTGGATGGTCTGGATGACCCACTGTCCAGGGTTTGGACGGTGGAGTCTAACGGACGACATAGATAAGATGCATAAATCATGGTGGTCCCATGTGGCACCGTCCAAAATGGACGGTGTAAATATACAATGCATACATCGAGTGGGCCCCACCTCCACACGTGCAACACGTGTGGAGTGGGTCCCACACGGACGGTTTGGTGTATAATACATGCCTCAAGTCAGACCACAACAGCAGCATTCGCTGCGTGAGATACTCCAACCAATCTGCTTTCACCCCACCGTCCAAAGATTGGACGGTGAGGATACAACACATCCATCATGGTGGGGCCACACATGTGGCCCACCAGCCTCAATCAGGCTAACCTTTGTACTCTCCCTTCGTCCGGCAATGGATGGTAAGGATGGGACACAACTCGGTGGGCCCTGCAGCTGTTAGACGGTGTCCAGCAGCATCCTGGGTTGCTGGCCCAACCAATGGACGGTCAGGATATAACACATGTCCAGGTGGGACCCACGTTAGCTTGGCCCACCCCACACAACATGTATGAAAGACATGAATCATGGTGGGGTCCACACGGACCAAGCTGATATTTGTAGTTTCCCTCCATCTTGGCTGGCCCAAAAGTGGGCAGCAAGGCGGGCCCCATTCGTTGGACGTCCAGATTATCGATCACATCAGGTGGGCCACACACACATATTATCACATCATAAAAGAAAGAAAATAAAGAGGCAAGGAGGGAGAGAGAGACGTGAGGCAGGGAGCTCCGCCACTGTAAGACCCGTACCCTAGATCGTACCGTTCTGTAAGCTCCTGCGGTCCTCCTGGTCGAATTTCGACAACCCTCGACCTGTATCCGATGTTTGCGCACAATCCTAAGTCGAGTCCTGCATACCGAAGTCAGCCCGAAACTTGTACCCTAGCGATCGCACCGTCGTCGCGGTTCCAACGCCGCGACTTGCGTACCGATCCGATACACAGGCTATAAGATATGGGCCTGCGTTAATTTTGAGGAAAACGCCGTGCGTGCGAATTTCAAGAGAATCTCTACGACCTATCCCATCAATCAATCAATCAAGTCAAGTACACACCATACCACAAGTATAAGCAACTCATCCCTTCCCATTCCAAAGTCAACTCTCTCTCTCTCTCTCTCTCTCTCGTCTCTCTCTCTCTCTCTCTCTCTGTCCACCCATCCCTTTCTTACAACTCCATCTCTCCGCCCATCACCCATCACCCATCACTCCAACTCTTTTCATCCCATCACTTCCCTCTCTCTCTTCACTCCCAAGCAACAAAAAAATATCCCACGTCCAAGCCTCCCCAAACTCTCCCAAAACAACAAGTGTGGCCCACTTTCCCACTCTCTCATCTCCCATCTCAATCTTCGAATCTCCATCAACCTCCATTAAAATAGTAGGCAAGGAGCATACGAGTCCAATGAGCTAAAGAAGAAGGCCGATAGGTGGGTGATCCACCGTTAAATTTTAATTTTTAAGGGCCCACTTGTTGTGGGACCCACTTGATGTATGCATGGTGTAAGGGAGGGCCCAATAGTGGCGGGTTCCCTCCCCTTCTCACGCTTCTCTCTCTTTCTCTCTCTTTTTCTTACTTTGATGATGGTGATGATGTGTGTGGCCCATTTGATGTGTCCAATGATCTGGACAGTCCAGATTTCCTTAGAAGTCTAGCAGATGTGGCCCACTTGCTACTCATTTTCGGGCCTGCCTGGATGTAAGAAAACATGAAGATTAGCTTGGTGAGTGGGATAGTCCACTGGTGCGGTCCCCACCATATATGTGTTGCATGTTGGCAAAACACAACATCAGCAAAAAAATAATATTAATAATAATAAAACAATTTTTGGTGGGCCACATCACGTGGACTCACCTTGTAGACCGTGGATCCAACCATTCAACGTCACTCCCTGGATGCTGGATGTTGTAATTTTATAATATAATATTATATATATTGTATTATATTTTATAATATATATTACATTGGTTATATATATAATATAATATAATATATTATATTAAATGTAATTAGGTGGGCCACACCCACGTGATATCTCCAATGAATACATCCAGCCGTCCATTGCTGGACGCTGAATGCTAGTTGGATATATATTATAATGTATATAAGTTTATATATATATATATATATATATATATATATATATATATATATATATATATATATATAATATATATTATATATATTAGATTTTTATTAATTGTGGTGGGTCCCACGTGGGACCCACTGTGCCGTTTGAACTCTTACAACAGCTATATAGCTGCTGTGTATGTATATTGACGTTAGTTGGGTCTGGGGACCACCTGCTGAGTGGTTTGCACCACCCCCGCCATCCATGTGGGTGGGGCCACCATGTAATCCACACCGTCCATCTTTGTGCAATCCACACCGTCCGTCTGATGGATGGTGGGCCTACAGTCACAGGTGCTGTATATCGGCAGCAAGCTTTGTGGGTCCCTTTGATGTACATGTTACGTCCTAACCGTCCATCCATTTGGCCAGCTCGAATCCTAACCGTCCATCCATTTGGCTAGCTCGCATCAAGGCTTGAGACTAAAAGTAAGACAGATCTAGTTATCAGGTGGACCACACTACAAAAACAGTGGATTGAACACCCACCATTGAAATCCCTCTTGGGTTATAGAAGTTTTGAACCAATATGATATTTATTTTTCTTCCCTACCTTGTTCAGGTCCTTGTGACCTTATGAACAGTCTGGATGGGAAATAAATGCTATGGCGGGCCCTCTAAATTTTAACAATGGAAATCATTATCACCACTGTTATTTGTGGTATGGTCTAGATGATCTTTTGACCTGATTCATTGTTTGGATAATGCTCTAAAATGATCTCTATATATGGATGAATGGTGCAGCCCAAGCAGTGCGGCCTACTTGTTGTAATTAAGAGGCCTAATATGACGTATTTGGAGCCCATGGGTTGAGGCCCATTGTGATGTATTTGGAGCCCATGGGTAGAGGCCCATTGTGATGTATTTGGAGCCCATGGGTAGAGGCCCATAGTGATGTGTATTAGGCCCAATTGATTCGGCCCATCTAATTCGGCCCATTTGATCGGCCCATATGACCCGGCCCATTCAACTCGGCCCATTTGATCGGCCCAATTGACTCGGCCCAATGACTCGTCCCATTTGATTCGACCCATTTGATACGGCCCGAGTGTTATATATATTGGCCCATGAGTGAGGCTCAATGTGATGCATATATGCCCCATAAGCAAGGCCCATAATGATGTATATTAGGCCCTTGTATGAGGCCATGGGCCCATTATATGATTGGCCCTATGAGCGTCATTCCTTGGGAGCAATGTTGGTTAAAAGTCCACATTGATGGGCAATGATGGTACGAAGTCCACATTACAACCTTCCCTTAGGCCTTGTTAGGCCCATTCTCATCATTCTTTAGTGGGTTAACTCAAATGCTTAGGCCCCATTGATTTTAGTTGATCCATCATCGGTCGTCCATCTATGGACTCCGCCTTGCGTCGAGGTTGATTATTGATGCTGATTATCGGTGCTAATTGCAGGTACCGGCTACCGTTGCCGATTATGAGTTTGTAACAACATAGCATCATGATACATGCCCATACACATCATCTGTATGTTTGTTATGAGATGTGATTGACCATTGCATATGCCATAGTGCAAGTGGTTTATGGGACTCCCTGATAGGCGGAGTTATCCCACATGAGCGCACAGTATACGCAGGATTGATGCATGATTGGACTGCATAACTCATGCACTTTGTAATGTGTGATTGTGATTACATGAATGCACGAGGGCCGTTTACCAGTAGGCCGCGTCTCCCACTGTGTCATGGTCGGTTGGAAAGGGGTGTGACCTTACTCGCCTGAGTGAGGGGGCAATTTCTAGGTTGAGTTTGACCAGCTTGAGGAATAGGTCCACTATCAACGAGTCGGGCCTCATATTGGCAGGTGGATAGTGAGATCTCTTCTACTCACCCAGTTGTGCGTTCGGATAGGGGCGGCAAGTTGGCGTAGAGTGTATTAGACCCCGGTGATTATCCAAAGTGAGAACTATACTAATATTTGATGTTCTGGCGATGAGCTACATTGACATATGGATTAGGATGAGGACTAGTGTGCTTGAGTTACATCTTTCATCGCATGGCCTTGGTATGACCGACATCATTCACTCCTTTCATTGCATGGTCTTGATATGGCCGATAGCACTCATGCCTTGCATCGCATAGCCTTGTATGGCTGATGACATTCATGGACTTACTGACGTTTCCATATTACTCTGATATTACAAACTTACATTTCTACCATATACACACACTTTCACCACCCCCTAAGCTTTCTATAAGCTTATGCACAATCGTTGTGTGTAGGTGACGCTAGGCAGTAGCAGTTCAGGAGCAGGAGCGTGCTGCAAAGCTTCCAGAGTTTTGGCTTTATTATCTTGTATTTCCCTTTATTCGCATTGTACTTTAAAGTTTTTTATCATAGTAGATTTTGTGATGGTGTTCTTGTAGTTATTGTTGGTGGGTTATGCTCATTACGAATCAAATTGATGTTGAAAATCCTCCTTGTAGGATCCCAAGATCGGAACCTAGTGTATGGGTGTCGGGAGTCAAGAATGGGGTACTACGGAGGCTGTCGGCGCCAGATTTGGTGATCGAAAATTTTGTGAGCCCGGTTTCCGAGTTTGGGGCATGACAGAAGTTGATATCAGAGCATAACTTGGGAATAACTGAGGACAACATCACATATCTAGTATGAGACCAGGCCAATTAGGTCCCAAGTGTGTACCCTTCCGATCTAGTCCTCTAACGTGTCTTCGAGAGTTCTCAAGGATTGATAGGCACCTTTGTTCTCCCTTATAGGACATGCCACCCAGGAGAGCGACCGAGCGACTCCCGCTCCACCACCTAAGACTCTCGCTTTACCACTTACGACTTCCACTGCACCACCAGAGATCTTTGCTCCCCAGCCTGAGGATGCCTGTAACGACTCCGAAAATTCCGTACAAAGACCCGAGTACCACCTCAGGCAGAAATCCCTAAAGACCATATACTGTGAAAATTAGACAAAAATTAATTAAGTACTACTAAACTAAATTAATCGGTGGATTAGCTTGAACCACTATTTATACAAACTGCAAGACATAAAACCATTAAAATCCCAAAACCTAATTGCTCTCGGGAGCACATTGAAACTCTGTATCGGACCTGGACCGCATGTCGAAAGTCTGATGACTGCGAAACTATAGGGTTACGACTGTCACATTGGGATTGACAACCATCGCGGGAATCGAGCTCAAATAGTATCCAAAAACACACAACTTAAGCCTTGAGCGAAGTGTGTGAGAAACGCAAATATCTTTGAAAAATGAACCCAAACTTAAGTGAATTGGACCGTTCTCTTGCGAGCAAAATTGAAGACTTCAAACCGTCAGATTTTGACCCAACTACCCCATGGATCAGGAAAATTTTCCTGCACCTATCGGTATACTTGCAGCCCTGATCGAGGGACGACGACCGTTGATCTGATACGGGTCCTTCACGGCCAATCAGTTCGTCAGATCGCACTATAAACATAGTCTTGGCATAGATCCATTGTCAGAGAACTTGCTTCATGACTTAGGCAAGAAATGGACCTTCCTAAGGGCCCTTTTTATCGAAAACAGACACCCTTTGGCTATAACCTAAGTAACCGTGGTCCTGGGGCCATTGGCATCACTTCTGGGCCTATATAATGCCCTTAAACCACCCCTCTCTCATTCCATACGAATTTCGGTAACCCTAGGAGAGAGAGAGAGAAAGAGAGGAAAGAAGAGAAAAGTAAGGAGAGAAGGGAGATTCCTGAAGATCGTTGCTGGGATCTTTTTTCACGACTCCACACGCCGTTTTGCCTCCCCACCATCGTTACACGAACCTTTCTAACTTCGATTTGGCTAAGGAATCATAACCCTAATCTCGATTTCGGAATTCAAATAGAAGAATCTATGAAATAGCTAACCTATTTCATGATTTAGGTACCCTTTGTTCTGTTTACGGTAACGTAGGATTCGAACGGCGTCCGAATCAAGTATTCTGATGAAAGGTGAGGACTATAAATGTTTAGGTTATGGCTTTCAAGGCCTTCAATGTCAGCAATGATTCGTGTCTGACTTGATAACTGCCATATGATGTTAGTTTCGGCGTTTTGTGATAAACTATACATGTGTGAACTATGTTGAATATAAAATGCATTCTATGTGTTTGTTGAAATGTTTGAATGAAATTGAAATTATGATTTGTGCTTGCCATGAATACTAATCTAGAATACATGTTTGTTGTATGTATGACAACTCCTTTATGAAAAGATTTGCCATAATATATGCTATAACTAATTTAATTCATGTATGTAGTAAGGTGTAGTCTAAGTGTTTGATAAAATGTCTAAATGAGAAATTGTTTGATGAATCGCTGTTAATAAGGGCGTTGAGGTAGGATTCTCAACTACCTTATCCATATCTATAGTTTCCTTCATGAATGTAAATTGCTATTATGTGATTTATGGATGAAACACATATGTATAACAACATGTTTAATGTGTTTGATAAAATGCTCAAATGAGAATTATGTTTGAATTGTCTGTTACCTACTGTTATGATTAACATATGTGACTACCTATTGCATTTGAGTATGATTGGGATTGCTACGTAGTCCAGGTAATTGGTAACAGTTTCCGATCGAGTGGCAGAACTTGTTTTGCCACATTGGATGCATTCGATGAATTCTAGTCGTACGGTGATTGTCGACCGTGGTTAAGCCACGTGGGGTGCTTACGCGCTCCATGTCGATTAATTCGGTGTACGCTCGTACCAATCGAACTTGTCAAATAACTCGATTGGCCTATTGTGTATTTACCATGTATGGACGCTACTGTTTGAATCTAAGGTACTGCTTACCAATGTAAAACCCATTTTAACCATGGTACCAAGATCCGCTAAGACTCATGAGCCGGGCATGGTGGTGTGTGGGACACCATGGTCGAGCGTCAGCCTACGCTGGGGTGACGAGCCTCCCCGTAGTGACCAGTGAGGAACCTAAACTCGTGAGCCAAATTTTGTGGTGTATGGGACACCGTATTTGAGTTGTCAGCCTATGTTTAGGTGACGAGCCCCCGTAGTGCCTCGAGTATAAACTAGGCCTACGCTGACGTGACGAGCCTCCCCGTAGCGACCTCGAGTGTAAACTCTGAACTTGTCTATCCACTGCTTTCATAGGGGTGATGCCCTACAACTTGCCTATCGTATGTGATTACTAGGATTGACGACCCTAGATGGATCTCCATTTGGGGTTAGTGATATAAAGGAAGGTACCTTAGCTTCCCGATTCTGCTGTATGAATAAGCTTAATTAAGTACTTGGCTAACATGATCATGCACCGCATTGCATGTGTAAGACCCGTATCCTAGTTCGTACTGTTTCGATGAATCCTGCGTTCATTTCCGTCGAAGTCCGGCAATCCGCGACTGATAATCGACGTTGCGATCGATCGTAAGTCGTATCCTTTATATTCGAGTCAGTTTAATCCGAGACCTGTATCATTGCGACCGCACCGTCGCCGCGGTTCCAACGCCGCGACTCACGTACCGATCCGATACTCTGACCAGAAGATGTGAGTCGGCGTTTATTTCGAAGAAACGCCACGCTTTCTCGATCCCAAGAGAATCTCTACGACCCATCCCATCAATCAATCAATCACATCAATCAATCAATCACTTCAATGTCAAGTACAAAGCACCCATGCTTTCTTGTTCCATAAGTTAAGCAAACCCAAAAGTCAACCAATCCATCCCCTCACCCATCACTCACCTCACCCATCACTCACCTCACATCACTCCCCTCACATCCATCACTCTCTCTCCTTATCTCTCTCTCTCTCTCTCTCTCTCTCTCTCTCTCTCTCCCTCTCTCATTCCATCTCTTAACTCCCAAGCTCCATACGTCCCAACATTTCCAAGCAATCTCAAAGGCCAAGGTGGCCCACTTTCCCCTACTCTCACATCTCCCATCTCAACCGTTGGATCATCATCAACCACCATTGAAAGTGGAGGCTAGGAGCTAAGGAGGCTAAGGGAGCAAGGAAAAGGCTAATAAGGTGGGTGATCCACCGTTATTTCTTATTTTAGGGCCCACTTATTGGTGGGACCCATTTGATGTATGTGATTTAACCAAGAGGGGCCCATAGTGGCGGGGTCCCTCTATCTCACCGTGTACCTCTCTCTCTCTCTCTCTTCTTAGAATGAAGTGGGCCCCACCAAATCATGTTAAATTCACTCCATTCATCAAATGGTGTGACCCACCACATTTTAGGCGAAATCCACCGTCCGGTGGAAAGTCTTCATATAAATAAACATATGATATTTATTTTATATTAATATTATACTATAATGTATATGTATGCATGGTGGGCCACGTGCATGTGGGACCCACCATGAGGCCTGTGTGTATACCGTCCAGCGTCCAGAGACGCTGAACGTGATGGTAGGCTAACATGGAGTACGTGTGCTGACATGGTGGGTGTACTTACAAGCTAACAAAAAGAAAAAGGTGGTTTTGGGGTGGGCCGCTCATGCAGGCCCCACCTTGATGTATGTAGATGATCCACGTCGTCCATTCTATTCTCCAGCCCATTTAGGCGTTTGAACCAAAAGATGAGGCTGATCCGATAATCGAGTGGGCCTTACCATAGGAAACAGTGGTTTTTGCCGTTAAAACTTTGAAAAATGATTGCTGGGGTCCACGTAAAGCTTGGACCCACCTGAAATTTGGTTTGGACGCGTAATTTTGTTGGGACACATACAATGGACGGGGGGGTAGATCTGGTTAATGTGGGTCCCACCTAGGGTAACAAAATTTTTACATATGAGAAAAAGGTGGCAGGAACCTTGCTGCCATGACGTACACAAAAAGGTGGTCCCCATTGGCCCTAGTTGTGGACTCCACCATGATGTATATTGGTATCCCAACCGTCCATGAGGTGGACCACCCTCTGAGGTGGGTCCCCTCCAAAGATCAGCTCGATCCAACGCTTAGGTGGCCCACACCACAAGAAACAGCGGTGATTGAACTCTACCATTGAAACCTTTCCTGGACCCACTGAAGTTTTGGATCAATTTGAAATTATTTTTCCTCTTCATTCAGGTCTACGTGTGACCTCATGAATGGATTGGATGGCGTATAAATATTAAGGTGGGCCCCACATGGGACCCACAATGATGCATGTGTTTTATTACCACCGTCCGCCCGGACGGTGGTACCCACTGTGATGTTTTTGTTTCAAAAACCACCGTCCAGGGAACGGTGGGTGTGTGGGGTGTGCACGTGTGTGCGCATACGTGTGGAGGTGCACGTGCGTGTGTGCATGCGTGTGTGAGTGTGCACGTGTGTGTGCATAGGTGTGTGAGTGCATGTGTGGTGGTGTGTGTGTGGTGTGTGTGTGTGTGTATATATATATATATACTATATATATTATATATATTATATTTATACAAATATATCTGATGGTGGGCCTCTATGGGCCCTAACATGATGCATGTGTTGCATCAACCCGTCCACCCATTCTGAAAGCTCATTTTATGCCATGAATTACAGAATGAATTAGATCCATAGTCATTGGACCCACCATGATGCATGTGTTGCATCCAAGTCATTCAACTATTTATGGCCGTTGTTGAGGCCCACTTCAATGTGTATTGTGGCCATTGTTGAGGCCCACCTTGATGTGTAATTGTGGCCTTTATTGAGGCCCACCTGATATGTAATTGTGGCCGTTATTAAGGCCTACCTTGATGTGTATTTGTGGCCGTTGTTGAGGCCCACCTTGATGTATATATGGCCCATGGTTAGGCCCATTCAATGTAATTGGGCCCATGTTACGAGGCCCATTGTGATGTTTTCAAAGGCCCATGGGTTATGGCCCATTGCAATGTACATAAGGCCCATTGATGTGGCCCACTTGATGAATGTAAGGCCCATGCGATATGGTCCATTTGATGTATTAAGGCCCAATGGGATGTCCTTAGGGTCCATTGCAATGTGTGATTCCTCCATGGTCTGTGTAATGATACTTTATGGCGGGCTATGCCTTGGGAACAATGTTGGTTTGACGTCCACATTGTAAGGATAATGTTGGTTAAATGTCCGCATTGTCACACTCCTTAAGGCCCACTGATAGGTCCATATTTGTACTCTGCAGTCCGTTTAGGCCCATCTTCACTTTGAGCAACCCCCATTATCATACCATAAGTATAGTGCTGCCCCATGATTCATGATCATATGCATCATATGCATGCTTGAGATGAGGGGTGACTGATCATAGCATATGCCTTCGGGCAGACTGTTACGGGCTCCCTGATAGGCGGAGTTGCCCTGCATGAGCGCATGGTTTACGCAGGACTGTTGCATGACCGGTAGTGTGACTCATGCACTTGCATTGCGTGATTGTAGTTACTGTATGCCCTAGCGACACCAGGGCCATAGCCTCCACAGACACATCGTGGGTGGCTGGATTGGATACCGAAAATGTTTGGTTCTAGCATACAGGCGCCATAGATGTCCCTGGGTGAAAATGCCTAAACCCGATGGTACCAGAGGATGACTCCAACGTCGAGACCGAGTGGATGTACGAGCGCATGAGGGCCGAATACCAGGAGGAGGTCGCGTCTCCCACTGTGCGTGATCGGTTGGAAAGGGGTGTTTGACCTTACCCGCCTGCAGTGAGGGGGCAACAATTTCTAGGTTGAGTTTGACCAGCTTGAGGAATCGGTCCGCTATCGACGAGCCGGGCCCGATATTGGCAGGAGGATAGTGAGGTCTCTTCCACTCTCCCAGTTGGGGCGTTCGGATAGGGGCGGCAAGCTGGCTTGAGTGTACTAGACCCCGGTGTGATTATCCAGACCGATAACTGTATTGACAGGAGGATTGACACGCTTGAGCTGCATTCTGCATCGCATGGCCTTGATATGGCCGAATCATTTATATTATGTACCGCATAGCCTTGGTACGGCTGACTGCATTCATGTACTCATTGGCACGATGTCGCATTACTCTGACCCTACATTCTGAGCACGCTCATATTGCGCACACACTTAC